>OZ004355.1:10721942-11321942 GCA_963924445.1 Philereme transversata
TCCATTCGCTCAAACCAATTAGTATAACATTTATTCCACTCTAAAGTGGGGGTGTTCAAAATGCTGACTTGAAAGCGTCGACTGCTTCTTCACCGGACTGGAACCTTTGACCACGAAGACTTTTCTTAATTTTAGGAAATGTAAAGAAATCGTTAGGGCTTAGGTCAGGACTGTATGGAGGATGGTCAAGAATTTCTACTTTTTCCTGCTTCAAATACTCAATCGTTTGACGAGCGCTGTGTGAGCTTGCGTTGTCGTGGTGCAAGATGATGCGTCGCTTTGAGTTAGATTTTCGAAGTTCGGCGATGACTTGTGGTAAACAAACTGTAGTATACCACTCTGCGTTAACCGTTCTACGATCTTCAAGTGCAATAGTCGCAACATGGCCGGTTTTTCCAACGAACGTGGCCACCATCTTCTTTGAAGTGCTTCGAGAACGAACAACTTTAGTCGGCTTTGGCTCGTCTTGAAAGACCCAGATTGTAGATTGTTGTTTGGAATCAGGATCGTAGGCATAGATCCAAGATTCGTCACCACTTATGATGTCGTAGACGTGATTTGACTCCCCTCGGTTGAACCTTTGCAGAGTTTTCTTACACCATCTGACGCGGGCCGCCTTGTGATCGTCGGAAAGCAGATGCGGTATCCAACGGCAAACTAGCTTTCTCACACCAAGCGCTTCATGCAAGATCTTCTGAATGGTTGTCCCTGAGATGCCTAATAGAGCCTCTATCTCTCGATATGTCACATGACGATCTTCGAGAATTAGGTGTCTCACAGCAATGATGTTATCTTCAGTGAAGGCGGATTTTGGGCGTCCTTCGCGAAATCTGTCACTAACACTAGTATGTCCACGCTGGAATTCTAAATACCAGCGTTTGACAGTCCGCAGACATGGGGCTACATCACTGAACACAGATGTTAGCTCTTCTAAACACTGAAGCCGTGTCAGGCCTCTTCTAAAGTTGTAGAAAATTATTGCACGAACATTTTCCTTAGAAAGATTCATTTTCGTACGTGACCTGACAGATTCAAATCGAAACTGTGACTAAACAATAGCATTAATCCTAATACTTTCAACTGTTTTGAGATTAAAATGTAAACACATTCGAATATAGAACAGTTCCAAATTCAAAATTGCCGGAAAATATGGAAACGACAGAACTTAAAAGGCATGCCTCGTATCAATACTTAATTTAGTTTAATAGATAATCATTTACAAGACTTAATTACTTACACGGTACGGTAATTACTAGTCAAACTTATCTAAACAAACATTGGAAAAACCTTTGAAAAAAAAAATCCTACTATCTCAATGCGCCCTGATAAAGTGCAGAAAAATCAGCTTAAAAATACCTTATTAATTCTCTTTCCGATAATGACTTAATAATGATAAAAATATTTCATGTTTAAAAACATGAATTGCCAATTTCTATGTCCATTTAAAATTTTCATATTCTATTTTGGCCACACCCTCGAAAGTTTAATGCGCGTTTTGCAGACCTTATCACTAGAAAGGTATTACAGTTAAATAAACTATCAATCACTATTGGCACCACATTGACAGGCAACGTGACAGTCATGGAAATGAGCATGCAAGTACCATTGAAGCATACAACTCTAATACTCAGAAATGCAAAATTGAGTGGAATGTCCCGTATGAAAGCTCATGAATTTACCAGATTACTAACTCGCAAACGAGAAAGTAGGAATTCAAATTTGTTAAATGACGACTCCTGAAAATCCAGTCGCGTTAAATGAGTTCTACCAAACGTTTTATCAATAGGTAAATAGCATCTGAATAAAATTACCACCTAAACTTCATATTCTATGGAAAACATCAATGAGGCGTTCAACCAGTATCAAATTAAAGTCTAAAATGATGTTAAACATCCCATTAATATGTATCGAGCGCGCAAATACGACAAGAAGGCTGCGCGGGCGCACCCGCAGACGGGATCAGCGATCAAACAATGTTTTTTGATCATGCGGGTACAATCGTTCACACTACGAGTGCGGGCCTTCACGACATGCATACAAATGAAACTCTTTCTTATGAAATATGCGTGGAAAATACGAATGTAGGCAGTATGAAAAAACAGCAAGCTACTAATTAAAAATTAGCATGGAAGATAATTAGACGCGGGTGTTGTAGGATATAACGATTAATCAAATAAATTTTATTCTCATGTCTGTAGACATGAGAGTAAAATGTATTTCATCATTTCGTGGAAATTGTAGAAAATGAAGTCACGGCTGAACTCTAGAAGAATTAAGCATAATTTTATATTCGGTAATTTGGGGCTCTATCAATTCTCCTACCTGTTTATGCCTGTTTATTTCTGTTGTATTCAAGAAAAATTACCTAATCACACTAATATTATAAATGCGAAAGTTTAGATGTTTGTTTGTTTGTTACTCAATCGCGTCTTAACGGTTGGACCGATTTGTGAACGATGAAATTATGACCTGGATTGAAACAAATTTTTTTGGTGATATGTAAATTGGTAGGACAGTTGTTTTTATTGTACTATAACATGCTTAACTCTTGATTTGCTTTTAGATTTGATTATGAGATTTACTTTACTGTGTGTCTGTATATGCACAAAACTCCGATATGAATGTAAAATAGTTTCTTATTTTTCTCAAACATGCTTGGAAATTTGAGCATTATTTTGACAACCTTCTTCGAGATAAATCGAAATTGCTGTACTGGCCAGATACATGGAGTAGCGGCCGGCCAGAAAGTTGGATGAAAATCCATATCTGTTGTGGTTTAGCGGCTAAATAAATAACATAGTAAACTCATATCTGTCGTGTAATTTAAAAATGGAACGATCTTTTACTCCGAAGCATGGCAACCAAGGAGGTAACTTATCAAAGGTTTTATTTAAATTTCGATTTGGCTAGCAAATAGAAAGCTGTTTATTGAAAAAAAAAAAACAAATGAACACTAACGCGGGAAAAGTTATTCTTCGTTGTTCGTCATTGATTTTGAAAAGTAATTGTATGTTTTATTTTATTTTATAATTTCATTATTCGCATCGCATTATTTGAGAAAAATACTATACTAGCCTTGGCCACAACTGGGCATTGATGGACTTAGTATGTGTTTACATGTTCGTCCATCAATGCCTCTTTTGCTGGCCGCTGCAGTAATGTTCTATTCTTGCTATTCCTGGTACATGTATTTTTTTTAGAGAAATCAACTGTTTGCAATCAAATTGCAATAAATATTTTCCGAATGAGCAGGTATCTTGCGCACGCGGTCTCTCGGGCCGTTGACGCCATGACGTGATGTGACGCGGCAAGCGGCAACTATGTCAATGCCGCGCTGCACTATCGCACTCTTATCGACCTCCTCGATATTGGAAAATGCACTAGTCATTTTCCTAATTATAGGCAGTAGGAAAATTATTATGAAGGCTTTTGACTTTATAGGTAGAAAACGATTTTTCACTCCAAAGTTCAATTAACTTTGTGCTTATTAAACCGTAGGTAGGTAACAAGATGTAGTACGAACATCCATCAATGACAGGTGGGGAGATTTATCAGTATTGTTACTTACCTAACTGTGAACCTACATGTATTGGTAACATGCTCAATTTGGAATACAAATTGGTTCTCAAGCTGAAACTAGGTATAATGTTAATGCATAAAGTGCGCATATAATCCTATTTATGATTCCCACTGACTTAACCGGGTCATAGTTACATAAATATCTCCCACGGGTGCTATTTTTAAAATCATTGTACATGATGAGCCCTCCCGTCTAGCGCCAGAGTGCGTGCAAAATATTAGCAAATGTGACATTTGTTTCAACAACTAAAATGTGTATAAAATGACATAAATATTAATATAAAAAACCGGACAAGTGTGAATCGGACTGGCCCACCGAGGGTTCCGTACAAATTTGTACCGACAGCTTCGATGATTGATTACGTACTTTAAATAAAGACTATATTTTTTATGATTTAATTACAAATGTAAAGTTTTTAGATTTTCCCCTGTATATAAGACGATATTACTTGGCAAATTTCATAGTTCTTTTGAGAGTGTCAAAATATACGTTTTTTGTGGCATTTACGTTAACATAGAAGTTTGATTTTTTCACAACTTTAAGGGACTGTAGACCTAAGTATATGGTTTTAATTTCAACTCGATACCTCCACGCGTTTCTGAGATAAACGGCCTTGACAGACAGAGAGACAGACGTACAACAAAGTGATCCTATACGGGTCCGTTTTTTCCTTTCGAGGTACGGAACCCTAAAAATAACAGAAGGTTGATTTTCGGTGCTAAACTCATAAACCTTATCGGCAAGCTATAAAAATATTTGCATAAAATATTAACGTAATAGTTTATACTCCTCGCCTATCCTTATTTTAATATAAATAGTAATGTAATATTATGAATATTTCGGGGTGGTGGTTTGAACTCTCAATCTCCCTACCCCCTAGCTACGCCCGTGGACTGTACCTATCCACTATAATTATAGCTGCATGTGTTTCTCTGAACGACTAAAGCCGTTACAAGATCTGTTCGAGGCACATGTTATGAGATGCTAAATTTAATGTTTTACCGTAAAACGTAACAGCTGCTGAATCTAAAACAAGAATTTTCGATGTTAATAACAACCAACATCCATTTAGACAATGCAAAAAAGCGGACAGACTTAGAATTGAGAGATTTTCAATTAAGTGTCAATAACACATGACACTCACACGTGAAACAAATTGTGTAGGTACCGGTTGGTTTAAACTGCACTTTTAAACCTGTCAACTCGCCAAACAAGTTTCATGCCATTCAACTGATACCATTGCGCAACGTTCAGACGAATAATTAGGTATATGGTTGATACAAAGAACCTTCTGTACGAAGAGGTCAAAACAAATTAGGAGGAAAAGACAAATGAAAACTAAAATAGATATTAAACCTTCCGTAAGTATTTTAAATCTAAATAATATTGAAGTAGAGCAGATTACTAAGCAAAAGAAATAATGTCCTCCCATAACTTTTTCCACTTTGCTATTTCAGAACCCATTACTGAATACAATAAATCAAAAACTACATTACGTTTTTGCAAAGTTATGGTAACACGATAGATATATTAAAATTGCCGATAAAATAATATAGGTGACCTATATTTTATTTATGTTCCAACAAAATAATATTCGACAATGAATATTTTAGAATCTTGAGCTTTAAAAGCTGTAGGTACTGAAATCTGTTATTACTATTATTTTAAAGAGGTAATGTTTGATATTTCTATGTTTGTAAGGGGTAATCTAATAACAATAATAATGCTGGACATCTTACATAGCGCTATCTAGCCCCAAACTAAGAAAAGCTTGTACTATGGGATCCAGATAACTGATAGAATATTTAAATACCTTATGTTGTAAATACATACTTATTTAATCTAATTAATATATAAAAATCTCGTGTCATGGTTTTTGTGGTTGCACTCCTACGAAACGGGTCGACCGATTTTAAGTATGAGTTAGGTATGAGAATAGGTCGTAAAGTATTTTTCACCGTTCTTCCCTCACCTTCATTTTTTAATCGCGATTTTTGAATTTTTGTGTGTACAATATCCGTATAATTTAACCGTCGTTCATTGACGTGAAGTCATTTACATGAAGTGTCGCGTCACTTTGACAAGAGTGTTTTATATAGTTTTTATCCCGAAGTTCCCACGGGAACGGGAAATTTCAAGCGTGCGAAGCCGCGGGTGAGTCACCTAGTAATATATAGAATAACAACCAGATTCGGAACAAATATTTGTAGATTTCGCAAACATTTGTTCCGCGGTGGGAATCGAACCCGCAACCTCCAGCGTCTCAGCCGGCTATTCGTCCACTGCAACACGGAGGTCGTCAAATTTCAGAAGCAATTGCACCGACTCTAAAAATTATTTCACTTATTATTAAAATTATTTTATTTTTATAAAAATTCGATCGTAGCTGGGGCTGGTCAGCCAGGGCTTAATATAAGTTGCTATATAGAGCTGCACAATAAATGTAAAAAGGCCATCTAGGCTCGGAAGCGTGCGTTTAAAAGCTCCTACTGAAGGCTCTTTACGAGCGGACAATATTGGAAAAATGTTGGTCGCACGTGCTCTCCAAGCGATTTGCTACTGTGAAAATTTTAAATCAGGGCTAAACTTTTGTCCGCCGTTTATCTTCCGCGCTACATTTTTAGCAACTTTTATTACGGGCGAAACATTTTGACGTAGCTGAAAGCTTTTGTTTTGGAAATATGAGCAAGATATCTTAGTTTCCGGAGAATGCAATGAAAACAAACGTGTTTTAAAATTAACATTGAGATTCATCTTCATTTTTGTCGTACCTAGCTGGAAACTTTTGTTTTTGGAAAAATGAGCGAGCTTACTTTGTTTTTGGAGTATGCTATGATACCAAACGTCTTTTAAACTATCATATTGAGGTTAATCTTTATAATATATTAGGTAACTTATGTCTACTGTTTGTCTACAGTATTTCTGGAGTTGGTGCTTTTTAATGGGGACAATCACAAACACACGTGGCGAGAAATTCATCCTTGGATATCTGACAGGATCACAGAGACGCCCAGGAGACTACAGCTACCAAAGACCAGGCCGCGTCTTATCAGGTGTGCACAAAATCTATCTTCACAACAAAATGAAACAGTCAAGGTGCTCTACTATTTTCATATACATACTATGTCGAAATGAAAAATTAAATGAAAATATTGATTTGACACGACATGACATACACAGGAAACACAATAGCAGATGGTGACCCAGACTTGACTTTTGGCTAATTACGTTAATTTGTACATAAAATAAGACAAAATGACAGAAATAAAAAAAATCAAATTATTTAAATACTTAGATAAAAGGAACATCTCACGCAACGAACATCTGACGCTCAAATTAAAAGTCGCGCCAAAATGGCGCCAGCTTAGCATGTGCTAAGTAGGTAGGTTAAAACATACCCACTTAACGCTGGTCGATTTATTGTAAGAACATAATAATAATACAATAATACATGTAGGTACCATTATGCTTTGTTCCTAATAATACAGGGTGTTTGGTAATATACTGACGATATTCAAGTGATGGTTTCTCAAAACATAAAAAAAGTTTTTCGAAAAAAAATCTACTAGTTATAATATCAAATTTTGAAGAAAATCGACTAAGAGTAGGTGATTAATTCGATGTAAAACTTACTGCCTACTCTTGCAATCGAAATCCAAAAATAAAAAGGCCGATTTGCTATCTCTTTCGAAAATAGCTGCGGGTTTTGGGTTAGAAAGGGACAACAAGAGAAAGAAAGAAAGAAAGAAAGAAAACATTTTATTCATAAATCCACACAGTCATAAAGAAAAAAAAAACACAACAACAATAAAATCGAAACTAAGTACTAACAAACTAACAAATGAAAGAGCTCTGTGTGGGGATGAATTGGTACTCAGCTCAGCATGATGCTACGGCATGTTAATATGCCGCAGCGCTGCTCTTCCGCTGAGTCCAGTTTAGTTTTAGTTTAAGAGATATCTCGAAACTTCACCAATACAGTATCTGTGGTTAGATACTGTAATGGCATTATGCAATAGCACAACATAAGTTTAATAAAGTGTTGGTTTTTACATTCCAAAATAAATATCACATTTCTATGGTAAGTATTTCATGTATTTATTTATTATGCTCATCAAAATAACCCCTTTCATTTTTATGCGTATATTATCAAACACCCTACTCAGGCACTTACTGACATTGTGCCATTTTGTGAGGATTGTACAGTTTTCGATATCTCTACTTATATTCATTGTAACATTGTATTGTAAATTATCACTATCGACGGGACATCCATTATCGTATTGGCCTAGTTCGCTTATACGACTAATCGTAGGCAAAGTGAAGTGCCTATGTATGATAGCTGATAGCTATTCTTAATAGTAGAGTTAATTACTTGTTAGGTTTATAATTATTTTACCTACATATTGTTGCCGAAATATTACTTATGTGCCATAAGACCAGACCACAACATTATTGGCTTGTGCGATCAAAGATATGCCTGTTTATTTTACTGCCAAATCGATCCAAGATCCGACCCACAAAGATTAATGCATGCCAGCCAGCACTTGGCACGTGCATACGCACTTTATTAAATCTCATATAAACATAAACGATATAGTTTACGAAGAAACGATTCACATCAATCATAATTTTACACTTTATATTTCAACAGGAGCAATATCTATGGCGGTCGATGAAGTAAACGAAAAATTGCTGGGACCGATGGGCCATTCTCTAGACTTCGTCGTCGCAGAAACGTTCGGACAAGAAGAAGTTTCCATACGACAGGTGCGTCCACCAACATCAACCAATAACATTTTACGATCTGCTCCTAAAATTGCAAGCTCGACAAAATTCTCGTAAAAGCATTTCAATTTAGTATCGATACTCGGAACAATTTATCCGATCGCTTGCAAAATTACTGGGGAGTTGGAGCCCATTCGCTCGGTGCCCATTGCCCATTATTCTTTCACAGGTTCCGAGCACAGATTGAATTGGTAGAAGTATCATAACAAAAGATAAGTAATAATTTATACTAACTAACACCATTTCGACAAAGTGATTGTGATTAAGATTGTTCGTAAAAGCTAAATTAAGGTGTGTAGGGACCAATCAAGTCTACTTAGTTACAAAAGTTATAATCGAATAGGACTTGAGCTCCACCATATATGCGTAAATATTCTGGCATAGAACAAATACGTGAATTTGATAGACAAAACTGCACAAATTTAAAATTTAGGCGCAACGCTAATTTACGATTGTTTCCTGCGAATAAATTAAAGAGGAGTCGAATTGAGGATGCGGACACTAAGCGCGCTCATAAATCCTCGATCGTGATCGTTCAAGCGCAACTAAAGCGACAGATCTATGCGTCTGAAATTTTAATTAGTTACATTTTTTGCTTTCGCACGGAAAACTCATCGTGCATTCGCCATTCAGTATTCTGAAACAAACCGAAACGCCAAATAAACAAGGGACAATTTATGTTGATCGAACGTTATTCAATTAATTAACACAAACCCATCCTGGTAAGCTGCAGTTACATTACAGTGCAGCATAATGGACGTAAATTCAATATAAATTAAAGGTAGTTATCAGTGGAATTAATTAGGCTTTCGATTATTTTGCCAAGATACACTGTTTATTTAATTATTTTTATTAAAAGCTACCGTCCTATATCGTTCTTGTGAAATCCGGTCCGCCCAAAGGTTGTCTGGAAGAGATCGCTTTTAGCGATAAGACCGCCACTTGTATTTCTGCGTGTATTGTTTGTTTTTTATATTGGTTTTTTTTAAGTGTGATTTACAATAATGCGTTTTCTATCTTCTATCTATCTCTATATACTAATAGGTGTGAGTCAAATTGCATAGACGGCCTCTACCTAGAGATGTTTCTCTAATTTGGATTGAGTTGTTGATGGTTTCAGTTGATAGCATTATCGGCCAAATATCTATTAATTAAATAGCTTTCAATTTGTAAATATAAAACCGATTTGGTTTATTTAAATAGAAGTTCCTTAATATTGATGGTAATATTGACGAACCATAAGGACTTAAAAGTGTTTTTAAGTGAAAACTGCTTTAGGCGAGTTGGGCATTTTTGAGATGGGGAAAAATCCATTGAACTCGCGACACTGTTACCGACACCTCTGTATATAATACAACTTTCTTAGTAAATTTTAATGTTTATGCGACATCCATCATGATCATTTTGCAACATCCAAATTTTTTTTGAAGTGAAAACTTCTTTAAAAGTGTCGGGCATTTTTTGAGATGGGAAAAAAACCATTGAACTCGTGACACTGTTACCGTTACCGACACCTCTGTATATAAGTATTTCGTAATTGTTAATGTTTTCACTTCTGTTTGCACTCCCGGAGTGCCACTTTTTTCTGTTATTGTAAGAAGCAAAATGTAATAATGGCATGCACTCTACGAATACAATGCTGTTATGCTATACATCGCAGTGACCTAGTGATGGCCGCCATAACAACTCGAGCGCGTGCCTTATTCATCCAAGCATCTTATTAGCTTAATTCACTTTGCTTCAATCGACTTGGCTCGCGTTCACATAATGAACAACATTGCATGACAAGTGTGCATTTTGTACTAGAATATTGGTACTGCAAATATGTTAGGTTGAATGACTCCCGTAACTGAAACAACCCTAGTTTGATCACTGGCCCATTATGAAGGCACAACCAATCATATCAAAGTCAAACATATTATATTCATTATAAATGATGCAAGGATCATTTCGATGGTAAATTTTACAGCTGTTCCAATACGATCTGCCCGTAAAGTCTTAATTTAAATAGTTCTTTGCTTTGCTCACTCTCCTTGAGATAAGTTAGACCTGAAATAGCTTGAATAGGGTAGATCTATACCATCTAGATTTTATGCGCGGTAAAGCATCTGACATGATGAAGGTTAAAAGATGATTAAAAGCTAAACAACGAGTCATTCATAACTCGATATGGTAAGGCACTGGGCAGTGTACGATGAAATTGTCTATAACTAGTTTTAGTAGGTACGTTATATTTAATATTGAGAGGAAATCTGGGCTGCGTTTCGCCCATACAAACGTAGTCCCCTGTTTCCTCTCTGGATAGTGATACTAGAGCAAATATTTTTTTACCATACAATCTACAAGTACCACGGTCATGTCCCTACGTTTAGTTTTTCTCCATAAATTAATTATTATAAGAACTAGGAACCTTCTAAAGTCCAGCAAACAAATTTGACGAATATAAATAAAAAAAACGAAACGTACAAACATAGCCAAAGCCCTTTTTATTACAAATTTGAAAATAAAATTAAAATCGGTTCAGTTTTGGAGGAGGAAACAGGGGACTACGAAACAGTGACTTCGTCTATTTTAAATAGGTATAATCAGTCCGACCTGCAGTTGTCTCTATCGCACGCACATAGGGCATATATGGCACAGCGCGACAGCAATAGATTTGTTAAATACCTATTTTCCAAATGTCTTGTCAGATGTCAGATTTCCTCTTAAACGTCCTAGCTATGTTCTAAAACTGGGTGCATTAGCTACTACTCGATTTTCACAGCTATTTGTGGGACCTAGCTCGTTATCTGCTCCTTAAAATGCTTCTATAATGTAAATAATAAAAAATCTATAAAATGTACTACAATAAAAATATACCTTAAACGTTTTAGGAATATTAGGATTTAGAAAACCAAGAAGCTAAGTACAATCTTCTGTAAAAATAGAGGAAGATTTAGGTCGCCAAGTGACCACAGTTAGTAGAATAGAATAGAAAACGCTTTATTGTAAATCACACTTAAAATAAAAAAATAATATAAAAAAACAAACAATACACGAAGCGATCTCTTCCAGACAAACTTTGGATGGACTGGATTTCACGAAAACGTTATAGGACGGTAGCTTTTAATAAAAATAATTAAATATTGAATAAACAGTGTTTACATAAGCAATAAATAAATAAATAAATATATATATATATAAGTATTCATCAATGGATTAGGTACATATTAATATAGTATAGTACATAAATATTCCATACTAATAATAAAAAAGATATATTAAATAAAATACAATAAGTAGGTTCACATAGGTGCATAATAGAAGGGTGAAATAAAACCAAGAGTAGCGATTACGTAACGATAGATGAGAAAATGAGAAATCAACATTGTAGTGCAGACAGATGTTTCAATAGAACTGTTTTAAAGATGGGGAGGGATTTGGCCGTTCTAATGTGTGGAGGAGAGTTCCATAGAGCTTGTACAGTGAAGGAGTTATCATAAAAGTTAGAAGAGTGTACAGGAGTTTTAAGTTGCAAGGTCTCAGAGGAGCGCAAGGCTCGAGGATTTGAGTGACGGAGATACTCAAAGCGCTCTCTGAGATAAGAAGGACTAGAAGGGTTAGACATATACTGTACAAGTAGCTTGACGTATTAATATTATGTATGACTTATTTATACATTATTTGTACTTATATGTAGGTATATTTATTTTTAGGTCTAGGTATTTATAATTTTTTTATCCTACTGGAATAGGTATTTATTGTAACACCGCCTCCCCTCACGTTTTGACAATCCAGTCCAGTAACCTTTGGAAGGTTGCCTGGAAGAGATCGCTTTGAGCGATAAGGCCACTCATTGTACCACCACATTTATTTCTATTTTACACATATATTGTATCATTGTCTTTAAGTTTTCTAGGAATAGAATAGAATAATGCTTTGTACCAAGAATACTTAAAAAACTAATTAATGCTACATATTGGGTGGGCGGCCTTATCGCTGAAAGCGATCTCTTCCAGGCAACCTTTGGATGCAAAGTAATGAGCCAGGCAGTAATGGACAGCGGTTAAGTTATTGTAATTTGGTGTAACAATAAAGATTTAATAAAGATTTACATATCTATCTATTAATGGAAATTGTGGGTACCAAGGAATTTGCAAAAGTGTCTAATAATTTTCAAATGCTCCTAAATTTATAACATTTAAAATGTGCTTGTTTTTCTCCGTAACATTTATCACAAGTTTCGCTAGAATTTATATCTTGTTTTTCTAGCCAGCTTTTTCCTGGTGGCCATTATCAAAAATAGGACAGAAAAGCCATTGAAGTCCTATTACGTTATATCTATTAGGCGTATCATATAAGATTGATGTATTTCAAAGACTAGTAAAGTGAGGCTTGCGGCGAGGGTGATATGAGTGCATAAAACTTGAGCCATAACTTTATAGCTGTCGCATCACATGCCAAAACAGCTTTACTTATCTCTTGTACCGATTTAGAAAAAAAGATGAGTACTATTACCTACTGAGTAGCCGACCGCTTAACGAAAAATCTTGGATACCGTTTATAGAGCATCTAAGTAGAGTACCGCGTTTGTAAAGAGGGCAATCTGGACCAAGCCACAAAAACATGCATAAAAGTCGACACGTAGTCCATTTGAAAGGGCATTTCAAGCCCTCCGTTTCATTTTATCGAATCAAAATTCCTCCCTTGTTCTTTCAAATCAAGTTTCAAACACACTACGAAAACGAAAACCAAGAAGAAACCAAATTATTTTAGTGCGAGGCGTGACGTTATTCGAAGCGAATCGAACTCACCCTGAAGGAATTAAACCGAAACATTGTCGGTCGAAACACCGATAAAACGGTACGTGATAAATACCGTATTTATAATAATGATTCAAGTTATTTTTTCAAGTTTAAGTTTTTTGCCCGGATACATATAAAATAGCCATTTCAAATGCACTTCTCCTTTTATTCGATCTCCGTGGCGCAGTGGGCGTATAGCCGGTGACGCAGGAGGTAGCGGGTTCGATTCCCGCTGCGGAACAAATGTTTGCATGATCTACAAATATTTGTTTCGGGTCTAGATGTTTTTCTATATATTATAAGTATGTATTTACAAAAAAAGTATATAAGTATTCTTTCAGTTATCTGGTTCCCATAATACAAGCTCTGCTTAGTTTGGGGCTAGATAGCGCTGTGTGAAATGTCCACCAATATTTATTTATTTTATTTAGTGGCATTTCTCTCTCCTTTCTCCTTAAATTTTGACACTATTAAGCATTATCAAACAATTTCACGGTGGCACTGAGACAGTAGATACAAGTAGTAGACATTTATTGCAGCAGTACTTATATTATAAGTAGGTATAAACCTTTTGTAGAGTCAGGAACCTGTTATATAAAAGAGAGAATAAACTGATAATCTGAATCTTATGAGACCATTGAAGTATCAGATTGCCGAGGTCTGATATTCGGTTAAACCTGTAAAATGTAATCGCCACGAAACGTAACACCACCTTCATAGCATTAACATTTTACGGGACGTTTATTACCCTTCCATAAAAAGATTCAATGAAAGCTTTTCAAAGTAAATCTGGATCAACTCTGTTAAGAACATGTCTAAGCTAAGGCCCACTTTCCACTAAATCAACACAGTAGATCTTGGTGAGCACTTTTCTGGACCGTTCGATAAGTAAGGAAATTCTGGAGTAAATGAGCATAGATTAGCGAACGTAAGCTATTGCGTGCACGTACCTGTAATGCTTCAGCTGACAGTAAGTAAGGCAGTGGCCTTACTGTTCAGCAAATGCTTAGTAGAATTAAAACTCTTGTAGTAGAATCTTTACATTCCATAGAGCTAGTCACTAGCTAATTGCTTCCAGTCATTATCGCCGGTTCGAATGCCCTCAATGATAACCGAACTACTATAAGTATTATACTCTGCGAACAGCTCATTAGAACTCAAGAAAAGTATTTTAGTTTTCTTTGTATTTTTATTTGAGCAATTTGTTGAACTGATGTTTTACACAATCCAAAATTCAGCATCAACACCATCATGCCATTTCTTCTTTTCATAAAACCTATACTGCCTATGTTCACAGTTTTATTTTATATCTTATAAAAACAGTTAAATATAATATTTAAATAAGATGACTATAGGTATTATTAAAATATAGAAACATACAGGGTGTTTGGTAATATACTGACGATATTCAAGTGACGGTTTCTCAAAACATAAAAAAGACTTCTCGAAAAAAAATTACTGGTTATATTATCAAATTTTAAAGAAAATCGACTAAGTTTAGGCGATTAATTCTATATAAAACTTACTGCCTACTCTTGCAATCGACATCCAAAAGAAAGTCCGATTCGATATCTCTTTCGGAAATGCCTGCGGGTTTTGGGTTAGAAAGAGACAACAAGAGATATCTCGAGGCGTCATCAATACAGTATCTGTGGTTAGATGGCAAGCATTAAGCAATAGCACGACATAAGTTTAATAAAGTGTTTGTTTTTACATGCCAAAATTTTCACATTTCTGTGGTAAACATTTCACAAATTTATTTATTATGCTCATCAAAATAACCCCTTTCATTTTTGTGCATATATTAACAAACACCCTATATAGTATTGTTTGTTTTATCTAATGTTATGCTAAATAACATTGAATAGAATTAAACACAAGGGCACAAACTTATCTCCTTTGTGCTTAACAACGGGTAAGTGACAGGAGACGAATTGCAAATTATGACACTGAAAGGGTAACAAAACAATAGCAGTTGGCGTAATCATCATAAAATTGATAGGTCTATCTACTTTGTGTTCTGACACTTCAAACTTTAAATCCAAGTAATAAAACTCAATTTAAATTACTTTCTTGTAAGACAATTCGCATAAAATTAATAGCTATGCATCATTTCATGAGAATGATAATATCAATTCGATATTTGATGACCGCAAACCCCAAGTGCAAATTACGTCGTTAGGTTTTTACCACTCACTGTAGCGAAATGGGGCTTAATATTCCTTACTTTTACGATACGAATAAAGACTATCGTCAAAGTGGTTGGAGAAAGAATCTTGTATAAAATCTTTGTTTCATATTAAAACTCTATCGCAGTTTTTCGTTGCAGCACTCGTAAACTCGAGGGATATAAAATGGGTGGCCGGTTGAAGTAAAGAACGGTGGAAACCGTTTACGGTTCACAGTTGCACTATTATTACTTATTAGCAAGGAGAAAATAATAGTACATTATGATATAAGTGCGGTAAGTTGAAAATTACAGCCGAGGCGATATTGCTTGCCCGAGCCGCAGGCGAGGGCTACAAGAAAGCAGAGGCTTTGATTATCAAAGCGCACGTATGTCATACGACGTTTTATAACATATTTGCGAGGAAATAAATTAAGGCAAAGGCACAAAAACAGCCAGTATTACTAATAAAGTAAATTAATATTTTTTTGTTTTAGTTAGAGATAAATGATTGTAATTTAATGTCAAAATTAATTAAATTAAAGAATTAAATGTTTATTTTTTTATATTTTATCTCCCAAAGTTAATTTTATTCATAAAATGTTGACCACTTTTCTGACATAAGAACTCTTTGCTAAGATTTTAAAAAGTACCGTTCGTTTTACATGGAGTATCTTGATAAACCGTACGTTTTACCTTATTAAAAAGAAACTCGTGCGTTTTACATGTAATGACATACATTACGATATTGAAGTTGGTGAAATAAGAGACCCTTTACGAGCAAATGTATTATAAAAATATTTTAATATTTAAGACACTTGTTAGCTTTGTCTAGCCTAGAGCCAAAGTAATAAAATAATGTCTATTTTCAGGCTCGGTTACACCTAGCTGAAAGTTTATGATTGGGCAGTCGTATTTATCCATGTATCTTCCATAGGTGGCCTCTTTGTGGGCAGCCAACGTCTCCGCATTCATTGGACCGCAAGAGACGTGTGTGCACGAGGGCCGCATGGCCGCTGCCTTCAATCTACCTATGATCAGCTATGTAAGTATTTACCATGTGGAATTTTGAAATGGGGCAGGAAGTATGAGAATTTTGGTTAATGCTTTTTTTTCATTAAATCTTTTCTTACAGCTACAACGGCACTGCCAACTGCCTTTCCAGCCCAGTCTCAACTTTCCTTCCTTTAATTAAATAAGTAGGTAATTGAGCCTCGTTCCAGCATTCACAACACGGTACACTTCATACGTTCGCATATTACCTGTCACGCACCGATATTTCTGTAATTAAGTAACTACTCGTAGTGGTTCGCCCCGAACTGAGATCTCGCGAGTCTCCCAAAACACAAAAAAATATTCTTAGGGCGACTCGCGCAACTATGCCTGAATGTATTTAGTGGCTAAATATGATTTAAGGAGTTGTCAAATCATACAAGTACGTAATATTTAAACATGTTTAGTCGCTAAACACTTTTAGGGATTGTTGTGCAAGCCGGCCTTAATCTTTGACCAAGAAAATAGTGCTACGAAATGCGTATCCCACTAACTTGACCTACAGTTTCATTCAAATACAGGTAACGGGAGTTCATGTTAATTGGTTAATGTTTTTTGGGGCAGAAATTGCAGTTATTCTAGATTTCAGACTTTTGTCTATATTTGTGTCACTAAAGCTACGCGCATACCAAATTTTAGCACTGTGGGGTAACTAGTGTAGGTACCCTGTGAATTTTGTCAAAGTTCAGTTTTTATCACGGCTAATAACTTAAAAACTACAACGTTTAAACTAAAAATAATGGGTCGAAATGTACTCACAAGTACCTTTTATTAAACGTGCCATTTGACTGGATAGTCTCATTTTTTTTTTTTTTACCCTTCTTGAACCCCAATATCTCAACAACTCCCCATATGTTTAGCTCATTTAGTCACACCAAAATTGTGCTATCACTTTCTACCTATATACCAAATTTCACGATGATCGGATAAACGCTTCGAAAGTTATCCTCGGACAAACAAATATACATACGTACATACATACAACGCCGATTTGCCCAAGTTGATTTACAGATCTCGCTTTGCTCATTCAAATATATAAACAATACAAAGTTAAGTTTATAATTAATATTTTGTGCTTTTAACTAATTAGGGGAAAATTAAGTAAATTCAGTTTCATACGAACTGTATGTTAAGGATTGGGTTATTTTTAAAACTGTTATGCTTAGACATCCAACTCACCTGCATAAATACTTAGGTAACTACATACATTCAACTGTCACGTTTATTTTCCGATGGTAGATATTGCAGATCTCCATTTGCTACGACCCTGACATACCCCTTTGGCTTCAAGTGGGTGCTTACATAGCGTTGAAGGCAGTTAAATCTATTTTGTATGACATTACCAATCTCAAAGTAGGCCCTTCTAACCTGCGTTGAATGCAATGTATCATGTGCATTGTTCAAATGACAATAGAGATTTACGAACATGCACCTGTAATTACAATGAATAAATGCTGGTATGGCTTCTAATGATAGCATTGTCCTATCGATTTTATAGAGATATTGGGTAGGATGCCTACCAATTAGGATTACAATTATGATGAATGTCAGTTAATAAGTCGGTCTCATAAAAGCTTATAGATTTCTATAAATACCTAGTCAGGTCATAAATTCTGTCACATGTTTAATATAAAATAATTGAAACAAGTTTATTCATTATGTAACCGTTTATATACCAAAATGAACTTAACAAAACATAGATTCTTATGACACTAAAGTTTATTCAAAATGACCTCCGTGATTTTGAATACAGGCCTTCAATCTGCGCGGCCAGTCGTCTATCGCAGCACGAACGAGGTCCATGTCAATATCGGCGGCTGCCTTAATCAAGGATGTCTTGAGTGACTCCAAATTGGGATGAGGCTTTGAGCATGCCTTTTCCTCCAAGTGTTGCCATATCTTGTAATCTAACGGATTCAAATCTGGACTGGAGGAGGGCCAGTCTTCGTGCCGGATGAAGTCGATTTCACGCGCCGCCAGCCAGTCTTGTGTGCTCTTCGCTCTATGAGCTGGCGCCGAATCTTATTGGAATACCCAGTGCCTGTTATTGAACATGGTATGAGAAACAGGTTCCACAAGGTTCGTCACTGACAGGACTGTATTTTGATACACAACTGCATTCGTTTTTACACCTTTCTCACAAAAATGTACCTCTGTTAAGCCCCAATAAGAAACTCCCAACCATACCATGAGCGAGGATGGAAAATGACCTCGTTGGACACGCGGAATACGGTTGCTCGCTTCTTCACTACTGTGTGCGTACACCTTATCATTTTGTTTGTTGTAGCTCTCTTCTACGGTAAAAATTTTTTCATCCGAAAAAAGAATTTACCGATATTTTTTTCCCGCGTACCGCTTCAACAAAGCGCGGCATCTCTTCAGTCTGAGGTCCATTAGACGAGCATTCAAACGATGTCCTGTTTTTCTTCGATATGCCCGAAGCCCTAAGTCTTCATTTAACACCCTTTTCACCGTGGTTCTGCTTAACCCCATCTGAAGGGCCAACAGTTTCTGCTTACGTTTGGGATTTCTTTGAATTCGCTCCTTCACAGCTTTTATCACTGCTGGAGTCCTAACAGACCGAGGGCGACCACTTCTTGACCTGTCATCTACACTAGAGTATTCATTGTATCGTTTGATGGTGCGATAAACGAATCTTTTGGTTATATTCTAATTTTAAATTTTTCAGTATGTCAAAAATTTGAATTGTCGCGTAACCGCAACGATGCAACGCAATAACTGCAACACGGTCTTCTTTAAGCGTCCACTCCATATTTAAAAATGAGTAAAATTCTAAAAAGTATACATTTTTATTTTCATGAACAATTCGAAATTCGCATTCTATAAACTTTTTTGTGGCCAGCATTCTAAACGAAAAGTTTTTACTGTGTGACAATACTTATGACCTGACTAGGTATATATGTATCTATATATCTAATATATACACTATATATCTAATAAGACATAGAGTGAGACTTTGTCCATTAATGCATTATATACATATTAGGTTGGGGAAAAAGTTTCTTCGCATTTTTTAAGAAAATTCAAAACATTTTTTAATATAGTTTATTTATATTTAACTAAAGTATGTAGGTACCATTTTGTTCGATAACTTTTTGCCATCTTGTAGGTAGGGACATGATCCCATTGCTATAGAAATTTTGGGGCTTCTGATCAAAATACCGCGACAAGTGGTTTTGGCAGTCCTCTCATGATGTTAACCCGACACTGCCTAAAGAATTCTGAAGAGACCGAAACAGGTGGAAATCTGAAGGTGCAAGATCAGGAATATACGGCGGATGCATTAACACCTCCCAGCCAAACTCTCTTAATTTTTGCCGAGTGGCTAATGTGTGAGGTCTAGCGTTATCATGATGAAAAACCACACCCCTTCTGTTGATTAATTCCGGCCACTTTCTCTCAACTTCTTGCTTCAATCTCATCAGTTGTTCGCAGTAGAGTTCAGAATCGATGGTCCTACCTGGTGGTAACAGCTCATAATGAATAATGCCCTTCCAATTCCACCACACACACAGCATCACCTTATTGCGAGTTAACCCAGGTTTCACCACAGTCTGTGAAGCCTGACCGGCCTTTGACCACGACCTTTTTCGCACGTTCTTTCAGTGAGCTCGTGGGGTACCCAAATATCGAGCTTTTTTGTGTACCCAGTTTTTTTCAAATGCGCCAAAACTGTTTTGTGGTCAATTCCCAGTTCTTCAGCTACGTCGTAACTACTGAGATGCCGATCTGTGTGTCGAAGATTATAATCTACCTTGGCCAAATAGTCTCCTTCGAGTCTAGGCAAGACAAAGAAATCGCTTGACGAACTGAAAATGCCTGGTGGAGCTATTGGGCCATGCATGGGGAGATTTAATGAAGTGTCCAGATTTTCCTCTGTCACTTAAACTAAAATTAATGGACACGTGCATTCTCCCCGTTTTAACCTATGGTGTGCAAACTTGGTCTTTGACACAACTTCAGAAGTCCAAGCTCAAGGTGTTGCCAGCAAAGGAACGCAGAATTCTGGGCGTCCAGCTAATGGATCGAATCCGCTGACCGAGATGCGCTCACGTACACAAATTGCAGCTTTAGCTTTGAAAGCCGTTAAGTTGAGGTAGGACTCGGCTGGGCACGTCTGTTGGATTCCAAATGAGCTGTGGGCAAAGGTAGCTACCGAGTGGGCTCCTGACCCAGCGAGAAGGCGCCGCGGCAGACCGAGACGGAAATGGCGGGACGAATTGGATAAGATTCTTTGCTAGGCTGGGTGGACGTGGCACAGGATCGTGGGGAGCATTTTGCCCAGCAGTGGGACACAAATGGCTGAAAATAATAATAATAAACATTTTTTCATACGAAACTTTATTAATATTTCCTTCGTTAGCTCCTTTTCATATTCTTGTTTGCTGACTGTAGGTACTTTCTCGTGGGCTGCCGTCCAATTTATGTTGTGTTTATGTAGGTATGTAGTGAAACTTTACACGCTACCCAAAATACGTGAATCATCACGCATAATGTGCAATTCCCGACTGAGGCTGTGGCACATCTTTCACATATACAGTGTAATTTATTGTTTATTGCGGATACTACATTCTATCCAGAACAATAAGGTAATATGCAATAGAAAGTAAATTATAATAATAATGTTTTCACACCACCTGCTCGACAATGTCAAATTATATGTCATGTAAACCTCACCGAAAGCAGGTGATTAAATCCCTACTACTGACCCGGGAGTAAAGTTGTACTGAATTTCATTATGCGCCCGCGGCCATAATGTGATTTGAATTTGGAACTTCATCTGAAAATTTTAACCAAAGAGACCCACACTATAAGAACTTATTCATAAATTAAACTAACCCAACACAGAATGCACCAACCTAGATTTGGTTTTTATTTTCTCGCAGAAAGTGTGAAAAGTAGAATATTTGCCTCGTGGATAAAGCTGTCTGCATCTTGGGCGTGCTTATATCCCTCTCTGCACTCAGCATTCTAGTAACTCTCGCTCCACTCGTGAGTTAACTCTAGAATCCTTCGTTACATTCAGGATTCAATATAGCGCCCGTGACGCAAGACACTGCTTTATCCCCTCGTTTAATAATCTACTATTTTACCATTGTAATGTTTCTTTCAAATCAGATTAAGTCTGTCACTAG
Source organism: Philereme transversata (assembly GCA_963924445.1). Classification (NCBI taxonomy): domain Eukaryota; kingdom Metazoa; phylum Arthropoda; class Insecta; order Lepidoptera; family Geometridae; genus Philereme; species Philereme transversata. The sequence continues at coordinate 10,743,471 of OZ004355.1, forward strand.
TCAATAGATCTGAATAATCATTAGCTTGGAAGTGAAAACCTCTAGCGGCTACCAACCAGCCAATGATTGCTGGTGCTGAGATCGGCTAGACTCTAGCCGATCCCAGCACTTATTTCTTGTCAAAGACGTGCCATATCTACAACCAGACACTGTAGGCTGGTATACGTTGAACGGGTCATTAATTCTCCATAGATATTGTCATTGAGATTCATGCCTAATGCGTTACATGGTATTTGCTATTGTTGATGTTATGGAGATAGCAATTACATTAATAGCGCTTCAGACGATGATGTATTACCGCCTGTCAACACTAAATAATAAGTATTATCGATGCTCATATTTTGGCAAAGTTTCTAAACATTATCAGATTTTTATACTGGATGTCCCAGAACATGATGCATCCTTGTGATCCTCTTATCTCTTGTTATAAGCTCTTGGACTATCAGGGGCTTATAACGTATGCCCCGGGGTACGTATTTTTAGTATTATTTATTATTTTTTGTATAAGTAACGTGTTTTTAATTGTCTGTATTTAATTGTCTGTCCTTACTTATCCACTATATGTAGTTTCTGTGTATTTGTTACTTGTGTCGAAATAAATGTCTATATCTATCTATCTATCTATAACGATTGACGAAATCTAACGAGATAGCCAATTATAATGCAATGTCAATATACGGAACTCTTTTAAAACCGTAGAAAGTAGTAGGTACAAAATTATCCGAATGTATCTCCAAACGTTTTGAAATCTTTATCGAGGCCGAGCCTAATAATTTATATAATTCCTTTATGTTTAAAAAAAATAGTTTGAATAGTTCAGGGGTTTTTATTTTTATTAATTTTTATCTTTATGAATTTAAGATTAAATATTAATAATTTTGTAAGAGTGAATAGGTTTCTTTTAGATCTTCGTGCTTCATCTTAGACCACATCATCGCTTACCATCAGGTGAGATTGCGGAGAAACGAAGATCTATTCAGTAAAAAAAAAAAACAAAATCGGGTGATTTTCAGGGATTTAATTTTGGCGAATGTGGACACCCTATATGTTGCCTGACAGGGTTTTCCTGTTTTGTACTTGTATTCTCTTGCTTAGTAAGACATTTTTATTTGTGATCCTCTAATTTGCGAATACCGAGAAAGACTTCTATTAGACTTGAAGCAAAACAAATGCCCACACAATGTATCTTCTCGTTAAAAGTCAACTGCATTAGATATTACCAATTTGGTACTTATCTTGTTTCTGAAATTTAGAATAACTGCAATTTGTACCCCAAAAAAGAGTAACCAATTAACATGAACTCCCGTTATCTGTAATTTGAATGAAACTGTAGGTCAAGTTAGTTGCTTTTTAAAGATAAAGATAAAGATTCATTTATTTGCGATACATGGGTTACATCAGTTGGTAATACAATAGTCTAAGTACAGCCATGACCAGCATACAAGCATGCAAAATTATGTAACCACTATTATGCATTAATTATCAGTTTAATATAAATAAATTAAAAATATGTCAAGTCATTGCAATTTGTCCATTAAATATTCATCTATAGTGTAGTAAGCTTTTTGTAAGAGTACTTTTTTAAGTTTTAATTTAAAGTCATGAATTTGGTCAATTTCTAATATAGAATAGAATAGAATAGAATACTCTTTATTGCACACCAACAAAATTAAAATACAATAAAAATACACAAAAATTAAGGTAAGTACAATGGGCGGTCTTATCGCTAAAAGCGATCTCTTCCAGACAACCTTTGGATGGACAGGACAAAACAAAATCAAAAAGACGGCGGTGTAAATACGAGTATATTCATAAACTTACATAAACTACCTTTACTTACTAATAAACTAAATCTATATACTTACAAATATAATAATATATACTTATATATATAAACTACAATAAAGGAGATAAACATAACGATAAACTAGCAGTGCGTAGACAAAGAAAGGAAATGGGTGTATACCTTAGCTTTGAAGATAGGAAGAGATTTAGATGATCTAATAGAGAAAGGTAAAGCGTTCCACAGCCGCACAGCTTGAACTGTAAAGGAATCACCATAAAATTGAGAACTGTGGACAGGGGTTTGGAGACTTAGAGCTTCAGATGAGCGTAGATTTCGATCATGCGCCTGGTGCAAGAACACAAAACGCTCCTTTAAATAGGATGGTGAAGAAGGATTGAAAAGAATGTTAAAAAGAAGGGACAGAATATGTGCATTCCGGCGAAGACGGATAGGGAGCCACTTGAGTTTTGCGCGAAATATAATATAATATATCGACGCAAAAAAGCATAATTGCTGTAACCCACAAATAGGAAAATGTTCAGGAGAGCCAAATAACTTTTGAGAATTCAGAAAAAAATCAATAGCATTTTAACTGTTAAATCCCAGGACGTAATTTTTAGAACCAAAAAGTATTTTTGGATTATCTATCAAGATAGATACCTAAAATTTACTAAAAGTTACTTTTGATCTATAATTTTGTGGGTTACAGCAATGTCACTTATTTTTTTGGAACGATAAAACGCTATAAATGAAACATAAAAATGTATGGACAAATCCAAATCAAATGTTTTCCTGTAAAGCGAAATTGATGTAACTACTTATAAGATTAAATTTATATGCAATATATTAGCATAAATACAAAACATCCATGTGGACAAGAGCATTGAATTGACTTTACTGATAAAAGGTTAGATGGTATAGTAAAATCAAAACGATGTCATGATGGAATGATATTTATTAAGAAATAATTAATTAGGTTCAGTTCACAATTTCGCCATCATCTTTCTCTTCAATCACATCTTCTTCATCTGAATCTATTAAAGTATCTTACAATTTGTTGTTTTTTTTTCATGCTTTTATATTCTGTAGCAAATCTTGAAGGGAATAATTTTTGACGACAAGATTGTACAAATCTTTGTATTTTTTTTTCTGAAATGCCAAGTTGTGTCGGATATAAGTTAAGCTTTAAGGCAACCATTTCTTTAATAGACAGCAAGTTTATTTCTAAAGTTTCTGCATCTGGCAGAATCGAGGTTTTTATATAGATCTTATTAACAACTTGTTTTTAAACGTAGCAATACATAATTTTGAAATGGAAGTTTTTTGATTTGTTTTAAATGTGGCGTTGACAACATCAGTGAATCCCAAGAAATCTTTGCCATTTAGCACTGTAACGATGTAGGACTCTGGATTTTTCCGAGCAAATTCCATAATCGTTGGCCATTGCGACGGCACCCACATTGTACTTTTTTAATTTTTGTTTCAATGGTGGCGTGGACGCTTTCAACTGGCATGTATGTAGGTCGTGCACTACCTTCTTATACTTCTTTCTTTCTCATACTTTTGTTTTTACCTTGGTCTCTATTCTTCTTTTTAGGTTCGTTATGTATTTCGGGATTTACTGTAAATTGCACAAACTCTTGTAACGTGTAACTTCAGATTTAACTGCATCAAAACCACAACTTTCGTTACTAATATCAACAGCCTTGGTTGTTGTATTGATGTCCTCTAAAGTAGTCTCAGTTTCTGAAAAAAAATATAATAAGATGTATAATCATGACTGCTAAAAAGTTATACTTCTATACTAATATTATAAAGGCGATTTTATTTTTGTATGTTTGCAACGAATAATCTCAAACTACTGGACCGATTTAAAAAATCCTTTCACCATTAGAATACTACATTATCCCTGAGTAATTAAGGCTACTTTTCATCATCATACGTACTTCCCACTTTTTAGTTTTCCCCTGATTACATTGTGTATTTATTATTTCATTCTATTGTTCCTATATTTGTTGTATGTAATTTTCTGTTTTCTCCTACTTGTGCTTTCTCTTTGATATTATACCTTATGAATGTATTGTGTGAATTTGTGTGTGCTATGGTAGCAAATAAATGTATATCCATGTCTATGTCTATTATCATCAGCGGGCGATGTTGCTGCAGGAGCTAGTTAGAAATAAATTTTATTATAAAGTAATATTAACCTTTATTTATATAATTATGACTTTCAGAAATTTCTATTTCATCTATAGTTTGTTTTTTAGAAGCAGTATTTTTATTATTGGTGGCCACATTTTCGTTATTTTTTAGACTTATTAATTCTGAGAAGTCAATACTATTTTAAATTTCATCCAGGCTATTGCTGTGTTATCCTTGTATGTCAATTTTGAATGAATAACTGTTTTCATGTTTACGCTCTTCAGAATTTGGGGAAACTGACTTTGCACGACCCTCAGCTTCAATATCGTATCCACTCAACATTCGCTGTATATTATTTAAATGACTAAAATAACCAACGTTTTCTTGATCTCGTTCAGTGTGGTATAGAGGGATACATGTAAAAGATTTTTTTTACTGAGTCGCAGAAGGTACGGGGAATAACTTAACAGGTGTAAGGCTTTTCATTACTTCTTTGGTTACATTTAAGAACATTTTTGGTTTTCGGAACGTTGGCGTTAAATTTTCTACACGAAACTGTGATGCTAATGATTGTAGAGGGGTCCTTTCTTTTTTGCAATCTTGAGACGTATTCGTTTCCAGTTGTAGTGTGTCATTGCAATCTTGAAAAGGATTATTTATATCTTTTTTATGAATTTGAGTAGATACAAGATATATTTTCCCATCGACATTTTGGTAGGTTTCATCTTGTAATTTTTCATTTTTTTTTTAGGAGATGTTTGAGTTCTAATATCTTGCTCGAGCAATTCTTTCCTCTCTCGGCGGCGTTAAGACATCTGAAAAGAAGTTTCAGTAATTAATTTACTATACACATACTATAACATTCTATATGGAATTTGGCCAGTGTATAGGTACAATGTTTAAGGCGAGAATCGAAACCTTGATTATTATTATACGGTGTTCAATAACATTATATTGGTACCTACATAATTTTTTATTAGTAGGCTAGATTTTTTTATTAGGGAGGTAGGTCTACGGATGTTTTATTTGGTAAAATTTTGGGGTTATACCCCACTTCTTCGTTTTCGGTAAACGTCTTTTTACACCAGATAAAAACTAAATCGTAATGGCTTCATTCTTTGCGGAGTGTGATTATGATGGTGTTCCACAGACAGACAGACACAACAAACTTATACCTACTTAACATTTTTTTACCTCAGGGGTCCAAAACAAATAATAAAAACAATAATCAATGCTACTTACTTTTCAATACTACTCCAGATACACAGCCAAATTCGGTTACCACAAACACAACACTCCCTCTCGACAGTTGCGCAGGAACTGATCGACGCGGTAAGCCGCAAGCCAAATAGGCGCGAGCGCGGGTAGCAACAGCAGTAAGTCTTCTTGATCAACATTTGACAAATAGTTACAAAGGGCATAAATGGGAAAATTCGAATATCAAACACATTGTAAACTAGCGTAACTATTCATTGTCTATATTATAGTGTATGTATGAACTGGAGTAAATCACGATGACTATCAATTTCATAGCTCTAAAATGTAGTAAATGTGGTGCGTCACAAAATTTCGATTAGCAAAAACGCTGTTACCCACATTGTTTGACATTTCAACAGCGCTGTAACTACCGCGGCCTTGTTATTGGCAAAAGTGAAATTGGTGTAAGTGGAAAATTATCGAAATAATGCTGTTTTTACGCTATTTACAGCAAATGTTCGAGCAATATTTTAAATTATTAGGGTAAATCATAACGCTGTACAAAATTTTCTATTGATCGTAGAGCCACGAGAATTGCACCGTTCGACGCAGAAAAAAAATCTGATTACGAATCTGCAATAAAAAAAAATTGAGTTGGGTGTGGGTTACAGCAATTATGCTTTTTTGCGTCGATATGTTTGGGTAGTTGATTGAATATTTTAGGTGCCATACAGAACACACTGTTATTATATAATGCTGTACTACTTTTAGGACAACAGATTTTGGAGCCATGACGTTGGCTTTTAAAGTTATTAAATAATGACATGTTCTTCTTTACAAATAAAGCTATTTCATATAATATAATACAGTGAGGGTAATGTCAAGATATTTAGGTCAACGAAAAAAGGCTTACAGCTGTCAGTTTGTTTTAATTTACATATTGCCCTCACACATTTCTTCTGCGCTTTGAAAACAGATTCCTTTCCAGTTGAATTACCCCAAAATATAATAGCATACCTGAGTATTGATGCAGCATAACCATGATAGGCAGTGATAACTGTTCGAAGCGAACCACTAGTAGTTCCGAGTCTGGATGTTTCTCTATATATTATAAGTATGTATTTTAAAAAAAGAAGTATATAAGTATTCTATCAGTTATCTGGTTCCCATAGTACAATCTCTGCTTAGTTTGGGGCTATATAGCGCTGTGTGAAATGTCCAACGATATTTATTTTTATTTATTGTCGGTCGTAACACCGATAAAACGTTACGTGATAAATCCCGTATTTATAAACGTTACAATAAAATAAATGTCTAAAAAATACCTATATATTATTATAATAATTATAACGCAATAAATTAAATTTGATATGATTTGCCTATTTGAGTATCGTAAAATAAAACTTCATAATGGTGGAATATAGGAAAGTCTAGCTCCTTTGCTCAGCTAGCTTAAAGATTAGAAAAGTAGTCTTGCTTTAATCAAAACTAACTTTAGAATAGGTATTTTATATCCTCTACTTTTTTTATTTCACAGTATTGTCGGGACGTGGCCAATTCCAACAAGCGCGTGTACGGAACATTCGCTCGCACCCGGCCCTCGGACATCGATATCTCCCGCTCAGTCGTCGCCGTGCTCAAGAATTTCAATTTCATGCATGTAAACAATACCTATTTCCATATTTGTCACTTCCAATACTCTGTTTTACGTACTTTTTGTTTGGAACTTTCAAACTACTTCAGTTAGTTGATGCTTGAAAACCTAGTCGGAAACAACTGAACGCATTTTGATGAGGGTACTCTGAACTTTATCTACTCGCACTGGTACAACGCATAGTGGCGTGCTTAGGTTTATAAAATGCTGCAATAAAAGAGATTATTCCTGAAGTAGGTGTAATGAATAAGTAATGAGAACTCTTTATTTGCACGTGAAGCGTTTTATGGTAAAGTTATATCTCTATCCCTTAATGCGCTTTTAATTGTTAATTGCTTTCATGTATATACATAGGGTGTTTGATAATAAACGCACAAAATGAAAGTGGTTATTTTGATGAGCATAATATATAAATTTGTGAAATGTTTACCATAGAAATGTGAAATTTATTTTGGCATGTAAAAACAAACACTTTATTAAACTTATGTTGAGCTATTGCATAATGCTTGCCATCTAACCACAGATACTTTAGTGGTGACGTCTCGAGATATCTCTTCTTGTCTCTTTCTAGCCCAAATCCCGCATTTCCGAAAGAGATATCAAATCGGCCTTTCTTTTTGGATGTCGATTGCAAGAGTAGGCAGTAAGCTATATATCGAATTAATCACCTAAACTTAGTGGATTTTCTTAAAAATTTGATAATATAACTAGTAGTTTTTTAAGATTATTAAAATCATCTCAAAAATGTTAATCCTAGACGGGACCTGACCCCGCAACCTTCCTCTTTTTAGAATTTTTTTTTGAGAAGTCTATTTTTGTTTTGAGAAACTGTCACTTGAATATCGTCAGCATATTACCAAACACCCTGTATATCTTCTGCCTGTAAGTACCATTGCAGGCAGAGGTTATAAACGTGGCTAAGTAGTAAATTAGATCAGTACACACAATAGCACAAGTCCGCCATACTTAATATACAATTTTTTTGTCTAATGTTAAGGCTAAATTGTTTCTACCTTTTCTTATAATTCACGTACTTTCCACAGGTTAGTTTTATCTACCTCAAAGCACCAAACCACGATTTCTCACGACTAGCTCTCGCCATAATAGCCGCAGCTAGAGAGAAACAAATATCTGTTCGCACTGTGCAAGTGTACAGGCAGCCTTATTACTACGAGAACAGACGGGAGAACTTCTCTCGAAACCCATTTCTGGACATCGTGAGGGACACTTATAAGGACACTAGAAGTGAGTGTGTATTGCGATTGTAGACCGTATTTCTAATAATACACATTTTACAAAAATCTAACAACCGACTTCAAGGTTACCCGGAATATTTTCTCTGAAAAAAAAATGCAGTCGAATTGAGAACCTCCTCCTTTTTTGAAGTCGGTTAAAAGATATTACTGGTAGCAGATAAATACAAATTGCATTTGAACAGCTAGTTTCAAATATCCTCACCACTCCTTAGAAACGGGAGCTTCTTTCAATTCATCATTCATTTGTAACATCGTATAAGACAGTTATAGAAAAGTAAAAGGATTATTTTAAATATTATTTTTATCGATGAAGCGTAAATAGCGCACTCTGCGAAAGCAGTCATGACATTTATGTGAAGTTTCAAATCGTCGCTTGAGATAAGTCGATAAAAAATAAAAGAGCATTTTTCACCACCAGAATTAAATTGCAATAAGCAAGACAGTGCTAAAAATATACATATTTTCACAGTTTATGTAACGGTGGGCTACTACCACGACCATATTGGACTGATGCTGGCTTTGGATGCGATGCAACTTCTGGATTCTGGTAAGTTTTTTTTTGGATTTGATATAGCTAGTGATTCGCCCCGAACTGAGATCGCGCGAGTCTCCGATTAAAACAAAAAAATATTATTTGTAATCTTTGACTAGTCAAAATCAAAATAGTGCCACGAAATACATAACCATATAACTTGACTTACAGTTTCATCCAAATTACAGGTTCAACGGGAGTTCATGTTAATCGGTTACACTTTTTTGGGGTAGAAATTGCAGTTATTCTGGATTTCAGACTTTTCCCTATGTTTGTGTCACTAAAGCTATACGCATACCAAATTTCAGCACTGTGGGGTCACTGGTGCCCTTTGAATTTTGTCAAAGTTCAGTTTTTATTATGGTTAATAACTTAAAAACTACAAGGTTTAAACTAAAAATAAAAACGGGTTCGAAATATACTCACAAATACCTTTTATTAGACGTGCCATTTGATCGGATAGTCCCATTTTGTTTTTTTTACCCCTCTTGAACCCCAATATTTCAACAACCTCCACACATTTTTAGCTTATTTAGTTACACCAAAATTGTGCCATCACTACCTACCTATATACCAAATTTCACGATGATCAGATGAACGCTTCGAAAGTTATCCTCGGACAAACAAACATACATACATGCATACATACATACAACGCCGATTTGCCCAAGTTTATTTGGAGATCTCGCTTCGCTCGATCAATTAAGTATTCCAAATGTTTTAAATCGTTCTATTTCTCATTTTGCCAGCGGTACTTCATTCTTTTTTTTAGTTTTTTTTACAGAATTTAAATGTAATTTATTACAGACAGACATTTATTTGTCAGACGGTAAAATGTTTTAGAGACGTTAGTGATATAGGAAATAAATTTAGTTAAATTGCACAAGATGCAGTAATGGCCTGCCTATCAGACTTTATTTTACAAGCTGACGCGGCGCCACGCGACCCCATCACTTTGCTGTCTATGGCGGAAGTAGGTACCTTTGCCTTGTGAACGAACTGAACGTTTTACATATTTGACAGTTTCAATTTACTAGGTCTCACTCACCTTCTTTTTAAATTTACACTATATTCTTGAGCTTAAAATACATCCGTAAATATTACTATTCTGATTTATTTCTGACTAGCTGTTGCCTGCGACTTCGTACTCGTTACACTACTAAATGTGTAGGTAACCTAGAAATAAGCTAAACTCGCTGTTGCAACTTGACTTGATACCCCATTTTTATCCCATGAGACCTCATATATATGAAACATAAAAATTAGCCTATGTGTTAATCCAGGTTATAATCTACATACCTACATATAAATTTCATTGAAATCGGTTCAGCCGTTACGACGTGATTGAGTAACAAACATACAAATAAATAAACAAGCATCCAAACTTTCGCATTTATAATATTAGTGTGATGTAAGTATAATTTATGCAACATTATTTATAACTGTGCTATTTGACACAAACATATCTAATAGAAAAGATTAAGGTAGTCAAGACTGCCCCCGAATACTTAAGGAATGTAAGTACCTACTTACCTAGTCATCAACTTTTTTTTATGGAATCGATCCTGTGAGCGTAAACAATTATTTGACAAATGTATGGAGCGACAACCGCTCCATACATTTTGTTGAGCTCAGTTTGATGTAGGTAAGGTACTCTACTCTATTTCAAATCCACGCTGCATAAAGCCTTTATCTCTTGATCACTAGTCTAGCTTTTCCGACAGAAAGGAGCAACGCGTATTTCCATAAGCTCCCTGATATATTTGTCTAGATCTTCCCTTTGTTGACCCGACAACATCCCATTATCCGAGGGTGCTTGAGAGTGCCATTCACACCATTTCATTTTAAGAGATATAAATGGAATCCTCAATATTTCAGTGGAAATGTGATTCAGTAAAATAAAGCATTTTAATTTATAATGGTTAGGTAATTTTTTCCGTTTTCAGATTTAAAATTGAAAGTACTTTGTGCTGGTAATTTTACCAGCATCGATAAAATTGGAATACTGAAATGAGTTATTACTCATATTTATAGATGTGTAAATAAAGTCTGGAAATAAAACTTTAACTGTTGCAATCATAATTTTGTTTGTGCTACATCCATCATGCATGTTGAAATCTCTATTCATTTTTGTGGTAACTTCATACTTTAACTAGGTAAAAAGATAGAAACAAGTTATGTAATAAAATAGCAGCTAAGTTATATTTTATATTTATTCAAACAAAAGGTTACATTACGTTTTAGCTTAAAAAACACTAAAACTTTCCTTGGTTTGTCTCGTGCTTAAAAACACTGCTGTGCTGACACGTCATTTTAGTTGTAAAAAAAACTATGAGGTAATTATTCAAAGTGGCTAAGTTGTATTTTTTATTCAGTTAAAAAAGGTTACTTTACGTTTTATATTTTTTTTCACGATGATCAGATGAACGCTTCGAAAGTTATCCTCGGACAAACAAACATACATACATGCATACAACGCCGATTTGCCCAAGTTCATTTGGAGATTATATATTTATTCAAACAAAAGGTTACATTACGTTTTAGCTTAAAAAACACTAAAACTTTCCTTGGTTTGTCTCGTGCTTAAAAACACTGCTGTACTGACACGTCATTTTAGTTGTAAAAAAAACTATGAGGTAATTATTCAAAGTGGCTAAGTTGTATTTTTTATTCAGTTAAAAAAGGTTACTTTACGTTTTATCTTAAAAAACAATAAAACTTTCCTTGGTTTGTCTTGTGCTTAAAAACACTAGAGCTGACGCGTCATTTTAATTGATAGGTTATAAAAGGTTTTAAAAAAACTTTACGTTTTATCTTAAAAAACAATAAACTTTCCTTGATTTGTCTCATGCTTAAAAACACTACAGCTGACACGTGATTTTAACTGTAAAAAATTTTCAAACCTTTTGATCTACTCGTAGTAAAACTCCTCCCTCAAAATTACGCACCTAACTGGGTTATGAAACTTATTAGCAATATTGAAGTTTTGGGATTGATTTAGGCATACTTGTCAGAGTTGAAGCACGTGAAGCACGTTCGTACCCTAACTAATTTAAACTAAAGCTCAAATCAAACTATCCGCTCTTAGTCGGATCAGCTTCTAAAGTTTGAGGATCAATCATATTTTCCCCTTGGTCCACTAAAATCCATTGCCTAAATCCATTAATGGATTTTTTGCACCTTTATGTCCACTTTATTCCTTTAATCATGAACTGTACTGGGTAGATATAGCCAAGGATTTATGATTCAGCCAGGAAAGTTGGAAGTGTTGATAAAAGAAGATTGCATGGGTCACCCGACCAATTTTATAATGGATTTTATGACACTCAATCATGATTATAAGAATAAAGTGGACATAAAGGTGCAAAAAGATCCATCAATGGATCTTCGCAATGGATTTTAGTGGACCGAGGGATATTTTCAACAGTAAATGACGCTCTCATTTCTGACATTTAATGACGTTTACTGTACTTTTCACTATGCAACGCATTACGATCGTTAGTTCCATTTTATAGACAGGACCCACCTAAGAGTATACATATAGAATGTTCACATATTATGTTAATCCAAAAGTAGGTGATTTTACCTTTAATATAGTTATGATTATAGGAAAAAAATTAAAGAATTCATAAACTGACTGTGTTTGTGCCCACTTTATGATTTCACTAAAACGTACTTAATCTTAATCATCATGCACCTAAACAGCTTATTCATGAAATTTTCATCGATAATAGCCGATTTCGAAAAGTCGTAGAACAAACATTATTCTCATAACTGTGGACAATTATCCCATATGGGATTAACAAACATGTTCCAAAGGATGTTCTTGTATTGAAAATATAGTTCATTACAATTTGCATCATTTTCTAACACATTTAATCAATTTGTCCAATACACTCACCATAACAATGATCGACAGGTGAATACGCAGCCATAGGAGTCGATGTTGAAAAGTACGACTCTCAAGAAGCGATGCGGTACTTATCAGGACCCCTGCGGAAGGAGCCAGCAGCCAGAACATTAAGAGCCTTTCGGTCCTATTTAGCAGTAGCGCCATCTCCTTCCCCTTCATATCCAGCCTTTGCTAAGGATGTGAATAGAAGACTGCAGATGACGCCGTTCAATTTCACCAATCCACTGCTTGCGTTTGGTGGCGGTAAGGTGGTAAGTTGCATTTTTTCTACAGATTTATTTAACAAAATAACTTAAAGAGCACTGAGCTCGGTAAGTGATGCAGCTTACGTGGTTTCATAAAATATTTCAGCTATAATAATAATATTACGTTTATATCAGGCAACATGTATATAAAAAAATATCAATACTATAAATACCCATAACGATAAATACCTAACAGACATATATACATTAAATATTAAACAAGAAAAGAAAGAAAATAAAAGAAAGAAAATACATTTATTTGAACCCACATACAAGAGATAAAAAGAGAAAAAAGTTTATAGTTACTTCAAAACAGTACCCACTTATCACAAAATAGATAAGTAGGTACCATTATGTGTTCCTATTACCGTATAGTAGGTAGCCTACCAACACAAGCAGTTCAGGTACTATAGTTTTTTTTATTTTTTAAATTGGATAGAACTTCGTTTGACCACAATCTCACCTGATGGTAAGTGATGATGTGGTCTAAGATGAAGCACGAAGATCTAGAAGAAACCTATTTACTCTTACCTTAAAGAGGCCCGGATTGTATTCTTTAGGAAAAACAGACGACGGCAAAGTGTTCCATAGACGACCTCCGTGGTGCAATGGGCAAATAGCCGGCTGAGACGCAGGAGGTAGCGGGTTCGATTCCCGCCGCGGAACAAATGTTTGCATGATCTACAGATATTTGTTTCGGGTCTGGTTGTTTCTCTATATACTATAAGTATGTATTTACAAAAAAAAATGTATATAAGTATTCCATCAGTTATCTGGTTCCCATAGTACAAGCTCTGCTTAGTTTGGGGCTAGATAGCGCTGTGTGAAATGTCCAGCAATATTTGTTATTATTGTTGTTATACCTTAGATGTATGCATCAAGAACGTAGAACCAAAACGGTACGTAGTACCCCTTGAGCAAGCAGGAAACCCACCCACCCAGACGATGATGGTGTTGTGTGGTGACAAAATGGTCCCTGTCTCAACATCAGCTGTTTTGTACCACGGTGGATACGATGGTTTTTCTATAAGTGCGACGAAAGCAGAGTTTCGTCATACTAATAGGAAAACATTTCTACTCCGTAAAGAACAGTCAGTTTTCTTTAGCTATAGCTGGGAAGTGCATATCTGAGGTCTGTTTTGCCAGACCATAATCTCAGAGTCTTCAAATTGGATCGTGTTTCATCTTTGACCACACTATCGCTCACTTATTAATGTAGTGTAAATATAAAAATATAAAAAAATATATATGTATCGAGTCAGAAGAAGGTACCTCAGCCATCTTCATAAAGGTATTATGCGAGATATTAAATAATAAAGGTACTGACTAAAGTATTTTGTCGTGACTGAAAGTTGCCAGTCTACTTTCTAAACAACACGTAAAGAATGAAGCTAATTGTTAACACAAATACTTATACAAGTACTTCTCGGATTACCGTTATTGTAGAATGTTTATCTTGCATATGGAACAATCACCCAATGAAATTGTTTAAAAGACTATGTTAATTTATAGAAATATGCGTACACTTTCGTATCTTATACTAAAAACTGATACCAAAAAACCGGACAAATGCGAGTCGGACTCACCCACCGAGGGTTCCGTACAAATTTGTACCGACAGTTTCGATGATTCATTACGTACTTTAAATAAAGACTATATTTTTTATGATTTAATTACAAAAGTATAAAGTTCAGATTTTTCCCTTGTAGTATACGACGATATAACTTGGCAAATTTCATAGTTCTAGGTCAATGGAAATTACCCTATAAATTTTGATTCCCTTGAGAGTGTCGAAATATACGTTTTTTGTGGAATAAACGGCCGTATCTTTGAGATCTTGAGTATATGATTTTAATTTCAAATAGATACCGCCACGCGTCTCCGAGATAAAGCGTCTTGACAGACAAATAGACGGACAACAAAGTTCTGAAATGTTTCTGCCGTCACAACTGCATACCACGGATATGCAGAGTCCGTTCTAAGGTATGGAATTATATCCTGGGGGAATTCCACATTAAAAGACCGAGTATTTATAAGTCAAAAACGATGTATCAGAGGTATATGCAAGCTCAAGAAAACTGATAGCTGCAAACCTTACTTCACTGAACTTAAGATACTTACGCTTTCCTGCCTTTATATTTGTGAAACAACGACATTTGTTAAAAATAATATGGATCTTTTTATAACCCGTATAAGTAAAAGACACAACAATAAAATTTGTTTCCCCCGAAACAAGACGACTTTATACAATAAAAGTGTAATCTGCATGGATGTGCGTTTGTTTAAATTTATTTAAGTTGAAATTGAAAAAGCTATTAATAGAAAAAGCATTCTTTAGTGTTAATGATTACCTAGCCGATGACAATTTTGAATGACCCATTATAATTTTTTTTTTTGTTTTAATTTTAAGTTTGACTAATATTATTAATACTTTTTTATTGTTTTATATTTTATATGAGGTAAGAGCTGCGAAAATTATGATTATTATAAATAAATAACGTACTTAATAATAAAATTAACATGTAAAGCTTTGACATTGCATGCGTTAGCGCTGAATATGGCTGTACCTACACAAAAACTGTACCTACACCTTGTTTGTTACCCATATTAAGCAATAAATACAATTTGATTTGTTTTGATTTGAAAGTGATCCTATAAGGATTCTGTTTTTTCCTTTTGAAGAAAGGAACCCTAAAAATAATTTAATGGTGCTCTGCTTTTTTGTGCATTGTAAAAATGTGTTCCTCTTCAGAAATTACCTTTTATAAGCATCTTCGGTAAAGAGTCTTCGAAAGTTGGATCTAGTGGAACCTTTGAATAAAACTGTTTAAAGCTTTGAAACCTTCAGTAGAGATCAAAGTACAGACATATTGAACATTATAATAGGAAAAAATACCTACCAACAACACCCACTATAATAATGTGTACATTTAAATATACACGCGCCGAATGAATTGCCATTTTAATTAAAGCCACCGCTGACACATGCCACATAGATCTGCCGACAGAAATAGGAACTGCAAAATTATGCATTCGCCGACATTACTCTCACTGAAATGTGTAATTAAGTCGCATCCTAAAGATCCTGAAATTAATTCCAGAACTTTAGCGACATAAAATCACGCATTTTCACTTCCTGGCCTTATAATATGTCGATTTTCGGCCTTGGCAAGTTTTTTCTAGACGTGCGTGAGTGATGATTCCCTGTCAAGATCCATGAAAAAACATGAGGCGAGGTCGATTAAAAACAATGCCTGAGGATTTTTTGCCTTTTATTTCCTTTCGGAATTATGCAACTAGGATGATTACAAAACAACTGTCTACGGCCACTTTAAGTGTTTCATATTGCACTTCAGTTCGAATATATATCAAAAATATTTTTTGTCGTAGCAAGGATAGATTTCAAACTAATTCGGATATGAAAGGGTTTGATTAGCATTTAAAATATAGGTCTTTTAAGAATATTAGAGGATCACATTTTAAGATACTTACAAAGCTGATGAAACACATGATGATTCACCTAAAGCGACAACTTTAGACCCGTGGTCCGTGATGCGTTGCTTAAATGCATTTACATTAAACAGACTGAAATAATTAAGTATTCTTGAAGCTCCTAACAGTTATTCAATTAAGAGCGATAGCGAATGGGTCTCATAAAGCCACGGGTAGCATGGTTGCGGTAATCTGATGACAAAAATCCAATTAGATCGGACAAGGAAATTGCTACTGGCTTTCTTTTGTGTAGTCATGAAGTTAAGAGCGAATAAACTAGCTGGAGAATGTGATCGGGAATCGAAATTTTTGTTGCTATATTATGCTGTTAAATTATAGAAAATCTACAGTGGACTATATTAGTCTTACTTTATAGTAAAAAAAGTTAGCATCAGTTTAGCAAGCAAGCAAATCCAAAATTACTACAGACTATTTTCATACGTATTTTGTCAGGTACCACAACCATACCAAAATATAGATATGTACATATAATTCTACTGTACGTGTGTATGTCACTGAACTCCTAAACGGCTGGACCGATTTGAATGATTTTTTGTAAGTGTTTGTGTGGGTCCCTGGATGATTTAGATTCACAATTGGACCCGGTAGGTGGCGCTGTTGTCGAGATCCAGAAAATTGCGGACGAAGTCGCGGACATACAACAAGTATAATTATAAAAACTGTCTGTACCCATCTAAATATGAGTACTGTCTGTTTATTTACTCTCTTCCTGATTTATACAGGTCACATTGTCAATACGAATGAAAAACCTACATACATTTTTAATACATCTCTCTGTCTACCGAGACAATAATAATCTCCGTTGGCCGCTTTTTCAACCCGTGTGATGGACTGATATTTTTATGAACACAGGTAGCGGAAATTATGTAATTTCCATGCGAGGAAGTACGTGAAGTAACGCCTCAAAAATAATAACAAATAATATGCATGCATATATTGCATAAAAAGATATTATAATAGCATTTTCATAAAGGTGATTAGAATAAAATCTTGATAAGATCGTCTTCATCTTAATAAAGGTATCATCTCAGTAAACATGTTGCGTGTACGACAGGTTCATGACCCGGCTTGGCGCCACGCCGTATACAATAATTAATGAAGTCCATTCTCTTTGCAATGCAGGTACAACATTATTATGTCAGAACTTGCACGATTTATTTACAGAGTCGGAGCAGCATACGTAACACGCGCTCATAACGAACATTATTACACTTGGCTTAAATTCTTCTTGACATGTTAACTAACGGTTTAACTTTAACGGAAGGAATTTTTAACCCGCGATACGAAGGTTGATATAAGTTTGAAGCCATAGTCTGTCTGGCTGAGTTTAAGTCATGTAGCAATAGTTAACAAATGGATGGAAAGATACATGGATGGATTTCAACGCGGTTTTTTTAAGCTGGTGTGAGTTAATGGTTTTAAAAACCTAAATTTGGAAGGATTTTAATTTACCAAAAAATATCCTTATATTGATGAGTTTAAGTTTTATTTGGCTACATACCTCACCTGATAATGGTATGGTCGAAGACGAAGAACTATTGCCTATATACTTGCAGATATTTATTTATGGTTGGTAAACATTTGATCATATTAATGCCATTTTGTATTCTCCTTTGGCTTTAAATCTTCCAGTTATCATTTTACATTCAAGCTCAAGAAAGAAGAAACCGCTGTACGTGTTTTTTGGTAGAATTTACTAAGAAAACTAACTGTTTTTGACTTTGTATTAGATTCGCTTTATTTATATCTCACTTGGAATTTTAATAACGTCGTGAAGTAGGTATCTCACGGTTCGAACTAACGTGACCCCCATAGGTTTCCAAAAATAGCGACTTCTCTACTTCCAAATAAATTAAGCATTTTATGTGATGCTTTTATGACCTCGCGTATTTCAAGACAAACTCGGAAAATATTAGAGCATTTCTTAAATCCGTCACGTACAGGAGCCTGACTTTAAAGATACCGTAAGACGTAAGTTTACGCTACTCTCTAGTCATAGTAGTATATACTTGACGACCTCTGTGGCGCAGTGGGCGAACAGCCGGCTGAGACGCAGGAGGTAGTGGGTTCGATTCCCGCCGCGGAACAAATGTTTGCATGATCTACAGATATTTGTTCCGGGTCTGGATGTTTTTCTATATATTATAAGTATGTATTTACAAAAAAAAAGTATATAAGTATTCTATCAGTTATCTGGTTCCCATAGTACAAGCTCTGCTTAGTTTGGGGCTTGATAGCGCTGTGTGAAATATCCAGCCATATTTATTTATTTATTATTTATTTATTTATACTATTTATATATTATTTATTTATTTATTTATACTTGCCAAAAATGTGGGATACATTTTATGGCTCATGTCATGAGTTATTAAACTTACCCGAAGAGAATACCTGTAAATGAAGTAGGTATCGGTTCGAACCAACAGTTTTGCAGACAAATTGAGTTCAGTTAGAAAGGCTACCTATCTATGTCACCGGCTTTAAATAAACGTTGCAGGAAATATATTTATAGCACATGTACAAATCAGCAAAGACAAAACTCTTTGAATAGGAATTACAGTATAGTATCATTTCAGCTTTTTCCATAATTTTTTGTCGGTGCAGATACCAGTAGAGGCGGCCTGGCTTCACGACTCTGTATGGGTGTACGCTCGAGCGCTGGTCACTGCTCTCAGGATAGGGGAAGACCCGCGTGATGGTAGAGCCATCGTTGAACACATGAAAAATACCACCTATCGAAGTGTTATGGGGTAAGTTGCTACATACCAGGGCCCCAATTCTACTAAACCAATTATTTCACTATGACAATGGTATCGTCGAAAAATCACCACTATAGATACCTTTTGGTATTCTACTAACACACTCTTTTTTCAATGACCGCCGTTGCTATGACAACCCCATTGAACATTTGGTAGCTTATGACAGGAATAACAATCATAATCGTTTAACAATGGTATGGCTCCATAACAGTTTTTCTTAAAAATTAGCAGAATTAGGCCCCAGACATACTGCCAAGCCTGTTTTTTTATAGTACTTGGAGATGGATACAGCTTATAGCCCACATTAAATCTTTTTCCGGAGGATAAGGCAAAGACCACGGACCTGCACTTGCTGACATATTTCTAGGACCTCCTTTGCTTCGTTTACTCTCGTGTTTTTCCACTACGTCATTGTTGTATGCCTTTATATCTTTTGCCTTAGTGTTCAAAAGAAATCTTCTCGGGGGAACATACAAACCATGTCTGATAATCTATACATTTATTATAAAGAGGTGAAATTTGTATATATGTACCCACTAGTTGTTGTCCGCGACTTCGTACGCGTTACACTACTAAATGTGTAGGTAACCTAGAAATATCTAAATTCGCTGTTGCAACTTGACACCCCATTTGTATCCCATGAGATCTGATACATGGGATAAAAATTAGCCTATGTGTTAATCCAGGTTATAATCTACGTACCAAATTTCATCGAAATCGGTTCAGCCGTTACGACGTGATTGAGTAACAAACAAACAATCAAGCAAATAAATAAACAAACATCCAAACTTTCACATTTATAATATTAGTTGGATTACTAATGGGTAATCTTCGTACTCGTTGTAATTCAAAGCAGCTCCGCACAACTGTGCTAATTTGGTCTTATTTTGCGTGTTTCATGCGTGATGTGATGTACCAAAAACTGTCAAACAATAATAGAGTTTCTAAGTGAATTACTTGAATAGTTAACGATCTAAATATTCACAGGAATTGTCATAAACTTCCAACTTGGAACATCTCTATGTATTTTATGTACGTTATAAATGTGTATTTACAAAATCAATGTATATTAGTATTCTATCAGTTATCTGGGTCTAGTACAAGCTAGGCTTAGTATTATGGGGCTAAACAGCGGTGTGTGAAATGTCCAGAGTAATTTATTTATTAATTATTAGCTTAAACTAGAGTATACATATACTGTTTTACTAATAAAATCGCTGTATCTTTGTAATGGTGTCTTTTGAATTGACATCAGTTTCAGATCCTATCGAAGGAGACAAAAGACGGTAAATATCTAAAAGAAACAAGATATCAATTGAAATATTTAACAGAGTTTTTATTTAGGTACTGGGTGCATATGGATGAAAATGGCGATGCAGAGGGGAACTACACTTTACTCTCGATGGATCCGCGCAAACCGCCCGGCCTCTATCCACTCGCTGTATTGCACAAGCTTTCTCCGGTACATACATGTTCTCTATTACTATATTTTCTTTTTAATAGCTTTGATTTAAGTTCCTACAATTTTCCCTTTATTCCATTTCTGTCTTCATAAATAGTTTGGCCATAAATGTATACCCCCGACCATTATCTTTGTTATAACAAAATCCTCTCCATCCAAAGGTTGTCTGGAAGAGATCGCTTCTAAGCGATAAGTCCGGTCATTGTTCTATTTGCTTTGTGTTTTCTATTTTATTAGGATTTTTTTTGTTTATATTGTGTACAATAAAGTGTTTTCATTCATTTTCATTCATTCTGTTTGGTGGCACCGCGAAATAAGGGATTGCGTTTTGTGATACGTTCGTAAAACGGAGATAGATAGGTAGACAATATATCTAGGTACTTTTTATTAGTAGCAAAAACATACACAAAAATTAAACTAAAATAGGCGGTCTTAACTTATCAATCTCTTATCAAGGTATTGTTAGGTAGAATAGCACTTTGTGTGGAAATATAGATGCTGAATGATAGTTTGAATTGCAAATTGCATCCAATTACAGGGCTACATCAAGTGGAAAGGGCTGTCTATCTCAACTTGCAGCGTGTTGGTACCCTAACAACCACTGTATAACATCATACCTATACATTTTCTTAATGAAAAGCAGCCTGCTGCTGACAGATATATCCGTGACATTGAAATAAAAAAGATTAAGTAAGCTTAGAAATCTGTTCGGTAAACCGAAAAATTGGGTTTTTGTTCACAAAATTTAAATTATCCCGCTATTCTTTGCATTAAGTAAGTGTCGACAGCCGTTCCTTTTAAATAAATTTGGGTAAAACCTCGTAGATAATTGGTTTTTGTTCCGTTTAATAAAAGTCAGTACGGACATAAAAATGGTAACATCGGAAGTTAATTAACTAAGGCTACTAAATTTACGAGTAGAGTTAGTGGATATTAATTCTGTTGTATTTCTAGATTGGGATAAGCTTTTTGTGAAGCCGATAAAACAGGCTTTAACAATAATGCATCATTTATTTCAGGCAACAATAGATTGACACATGATTCTATGACACATAGAAATATAGACCTTAAACTAACATAAGTTTTTAAAGTAATGAAAAAAATCTTATATACGAAACTTAGGCATTTTATAGGCTGCGACATTTTGTTCTTTAAGTTGTTTCTAATTTTAATTTGCAATAAGGCCTTAGCCCAGAATTGGGACGAGATAGGTTAGTAAAAAAATTAAATAAGGAAGAATTTTATTTTTGTCAACCTATATTGTCCCACTGCTGGGTAAAGGTCTCCCTCAAGTCTCTCCATCTATCTGTCCTGTGCGACACTCCACCACTCCTGCTCGAAGGCAACAAAATCGTCTTGCCAACGCTTTTTTGGCCAATCCCGACCTCGTCTTTCATCAGGGCTCCAGGTTGTGGCTAGATTAGGCCACCTACCGGGGTGCATTCTGCTAATGTATGCTAATGTCCCGCCTAATCCCATTTGAGCCCAGCTGTCTTTTCTCCAACATCGGCAATGCGTTTGTGAATCCGAGAACGCTGCGTTCCATTGACCTCTGGCAAATCTTGAGTTTGGACTTCTGTGACTCTGTGAGCGACCATGTCTGCGCACCGTAGATTAGGACGGGCAGGATACACATGCCGGTGAGCTGGCGCTTAACTGTAAGAAGAAGGCCACCCTTCATGTGTTCCTTCATGGATCAGTAGCTTAGGAAGAATTTTAAAAGCTTATTTTAAAACCAGTATAATTATATTCATTTAAATGTCGTAAATGATGCTACACACTGAATAATTATTATTATTATAATTTGAAATATTCCATGTTAACATTTTAATTGAAAAGCTACTGAACCATCCAGATGACATTAAATCCCACAGCTAAAGGACCCAATACGGTATGGTTCAATCTGCTATCTAAATTAAATTCCTAACACCGGATCAAACATTGTAATTGAAATGATATGCTCTGTGCGAAGATAAAATGATACAAGCCTATACTAAAACTTAACTGCCTTACTTTTAAGCGAACCAAGCTTAGATCTTTTGAACTTTTTCAATGGCGAATTTTTTCGAAGAGTTCTCGTGTCTAAAATAGGTATACAGTCTAATATTTTTTAAATGAGGCTTCATGGCGGTAACATTCTATCGGTGCCGCCGGCGTACTGTGACAAGGGTCTAAATCAGATTGCAAACGCACGTTTACAAATCCGGACGTGGCGGGAATGTATGGCGCTGTTTAACTGTTAGCAGTGTTTACGTCACATTTGGCTACTGAGATGCACGCTGCTGCCAAGTGTTTGGTACATTGAAACGTAAGGTCCTGAAACTGGAGCAAATAATTACCTAAATCTACTATCATTTGAAAGTCTAATAGTCTATAAAATTTTAAAAAAGATAGATTTTTTTATACCACTAACGATGACTTGCGCAACGATGCCTAAATTGTATTATTTAGTGTCTAAATATCTTGAAGATAGTTGCCCAATTATACAAAATCGTCAAATTTAAACATATTTAGGGATTGTTATGCATGCCGAGCTTAGACACATAGATACGGCACTCGGCACGCCAAAGGCATCATATGTGCGTTGTTACGGAGACATACAGGTAAAAAGTCTCATGTCCCTGTAATTTCACACCCTTCAAACCGGAACATAATAACAATGCGAGTAAGATAAATTGATTTTTTTTTCTAGTAAACTTAAATAATGAAAACATGTGTTGTAACAACGACCTCATGTGAATTATTGCTTTAGACTGCAGCGATGCACATTCTTTTAAGTGATAAATTGCAGTATACGCCGCGCCGAAGTTCGTGCAACTAATGGCAGATAATCTACATTCTTTAGTTAGAATATAAAGTCATGGTTCACCTCTAATTCATGCGCACAATAGGTACGATAGTTTACGACGTTTTTCTAAAAGCAGTTATAGAATTTATAGAATAAGAGTTATAGAAGACAGGTATAATCCGTTTTTTTTCTTAAATATATAAGGTGTTACGAACAAAAATGAAAGGGGTTATTTTGATGAACATAATAAATAAATTTGCTGTAATGTTTACCATAGAAATGAAACTTATTTTGGCATGTAAAAACAAACACTTTATTAAACTTATGTTGTGCTATTGCATAATGCTTGCCATCTAACCACAGAACCCGCAGCCATTTCCGAAAGAGATATCAAATCGGCCTTTATTTTCGAATGCCGATTGCAAGAGTAGGCAGTAAGTTTTATATTATCACCTAAACTTAGTCGATTTTCTTTAACATTTGATAATGTAACTGTTAGTTTTTTTTTCGAGAAGTCTTTTTTATGTTTTGAGATACCGTCACTTGAATATCGTATATTACCAAACACCCTGTAGATTCTTCTTTGTGTCTAGACGAGGACTGGATTACGTATTGCAATAGCAGTAACATCTACCGTATTTTACACCAAGGCAAATAATCGAACTACCAAAATGTCTCTTAATATTAAACTGATCGATGTGTAGAATCACTCACTTTCACCAAAACATACTTTACATTCAGTCTGGGACTCTTGATTGAATACAAATCACCACCTCTATTGAACATATCTCATATCTGCAGGAAGTTCGGTTTCTGAGGGAACTGAAGTGGCCGGGTGGGCAGCCGCCGCTGTCAGAGCCACCTTGCGGGTTCCGGGGCGAGAAATGTGTCAGTAAGTACCTTAGCTGTTTAAATCTTAACTCTTCTCTAATCTTTAATCTTTGAGTTATGCATTTAATTTAAAGTTCGATACATTTTTAACTTTGGCGGCACTTAAAAACCGCCAAATCTGTAGTTGCGGTGGCGTTAATACGTACCTAAGTACCAAATGGGTTAAAATGGTAGTTTTTGGGGTGGGCTCTCGCGAGAACTTTCACGTGGTCGCCCCTGAGTGTCGCTTTTCCCACTCTACCTTCACTCCGCTACGAAGGTCAGCGTATCGCTTCGCTCGCTACTTCCTCCCTTCGGTTCGCTCGGCTTCGCGGGCTTGCTCCACTCTGGACCTTCCACGGGAGCATCTGGCTCCGCGCTTTTTTATATCACTCTAGGGGTGTCACGCACAAGACTGCCTAGAGTCGGGGGCTCATTGTCAGTTCTCCCACTCATCTAGACCAATAATTAAAAAAGGGAATCAAATATTATTTTTTAATACCAAATACTTTTTAAAAGTACACATTTACAATAGATCAATTAGATTCTTCAGGATCAAATAATATTGTCCCTTTTAAATTTATTTAACTTATTGAAATTTCTATATGTACTACCGTCGTGAGATATGACAAAACCTTTGTTTAGGGCGGTCATGCTAAACATGCTGGTAATGGTAGAGTTGGTTATTTTCATAAGATTATTTCATGTGTAAATAGTATAAAAATGTTATCTGATATATATGTGCCGCGATTAAGCTACTAAAAAACTTATTCTGTTCATCGATCAATCATAAAATGTTTTTGGTAAAGGTTATGCCGTAATGCGCAACATGTGTTTACAATAGAATAAACAGAGACCCGAACCATTTCGATCCCTTCGCACTGTACCATTACGTACTGCTGTTCAGTACCGATCTAAAAAACTAAAGTAGCTACTATAGCTAGGCAGTTAAGTGCAAGGTTTGTACAACTAAGTAGGGTGGGTTATAAAAGCTTGCTCGTAAGTGACAAGCTAGTAATACTGCCATCGGCCGCACGCGACCCGCTGTGCGCATTAACTGCCCACACAGAACAATGCTTAAATATACTCCCAACATGAAAAAGCTTTAGACTACAACCTAAATGCCTGGCGACAAGATTACGCTGAGTGCCTTTAGGTTTCAGCAATAGTGAAAATGGGAAGG
Organism: Philereme transversata; assembly: GCA_963924445.1. Classification (NCBI taxonomy): domain Eukaryota; kingdom Metazoa; phylum Arthropoda; class Insecta; order Lepidoptera; family Geometridae; genus Philereme; species Philereme transversata. Next base: position 10,768,771 of record OZ004355.1, read on the forward strand.
TTTTGTAAGGTTGTATTAACACGCTTGCTTACTTATTAAGGGAAAAGATTATAATATATTTAATGGAAGAGGCTGTACAACTCTATGGTAGGTGTTAGGTGATAAGAATTTAAACTACATATTCATCATTTCATTCGTTAGATTTCACATTTGGCTGGCATCGGACGTTCGGAAAGATTTGAATTAGAACATATAATCAAAGAGTTTCTCACGAGTGAAGAAGAGAAAATATTGCTACGAGCTACATAATTTTCATAGTTACACAATCTCCGGTTTGAAATGGATTTAGGAAAATGTCAAGTAGGCAAAAAATAATTCAGTATGAAAAGCGAAGAACAGAAATAATGCGAAAGTGCTCTGAAAAAAACTAGGTGGTAGCAGGAAAATCTGGAGAACAACAAACACTTCTATTAGATGTACAATATTTAAAGGTTAGGTGTTTCTCCCAAACAATACATTGCTAGCAAGCTGAACAGGAAAACGAGAAGATAATCGATGAAATCGAATCACCCTAATCCGAATTGCTCCTTATTGAGTCAACGGATTGAATCACCCGGTTATCACAAATCTTACAGAATTTATTTCACAAAGTCTCCATTGACATAATAAGTTCTCTCGGGCTTTGAAAGACTGGAATCTGGCATCCAACAAATTGAATGCAAACATTATATTAAAAGCGTCTTACGTTCCCGTCAAAGGCAAAGGCGGATCTAGTTAAAAATATGAAGTCGTGCAAGATGGAAAATAAAAATGCCGTTCGGAAACAGATTTTAAAACAATTTTCTTTCAAGTTTTTTAATTCGTTTGTTGTTTGTTTATGCAAGGATTTTTATTTCGCAAGATTTTATTACTACTCATAGTACGTTACTTTAACACTGCTACAATGTTAATACTGTATCCAAAGATTTGAATCATCTCACTAATTTCGACAACGACGTGAATTAGCCTGGTAGCACAGTTGGATAGTGCATCCTCGTATCAAGAGGAAGGTTGCGGGTTCAAGTCCCGTCTAGGCTTGAAATGTTTGTGATGGTTTTTAAAAATCTTGGAATTTTCCGCATGTGTTCGGATAACACTATAAAATAAAAATACTATTTTAAAATAAGCAACGCGACATCTCTTGTCAATGTACTAAACTGCAACGTTTGGCATTGAGCAGGTCAAAAAACTGTATAAGTTTTCCTGTAGATGGAGCTAACGGCGCTTTAGTCGTAATTTGAATCATCTCACTAATTTCGACCCTGACGTGAATTAGCCTGGTAGCACAGTTGGATAGTGCATCCTCGTATCAAGAGGGGTTCAAGTCCCTTCTAGGCTTGACATTTTTGTGATGGTTTAAAAAAAATCTTGTATCCAAAGAGTTTTAGAAAAATTGTTTTTTACTTACGTACGGTTTAGACTTACGACCCACCAGAACCTGTTTTTTGAAGAACTAGTAAATAACTCCTATTTCTGTCTCCTTTATCTAAAAGTCTTAATCTTACTTAAAATAAGTTAAAATACTTACAGAAAACCTTTGAGCTCACGACTATATTAATCCCTATGTTGGAAATCCTCGGATCTCTTACTCAGTACGCAGACCCGTGAAGATAGGGGGTAGTCAGAAGGAAATCCAACCACTACGTTTGATACATGCCCATATTTTGCATAAAAATTTAGCATTCACTTGACAGGTTTCAAGCCCATCACCATTTTTTGAGCACTTTGAATAAATGATAAATTTAATTTACTTAAATAAAGTAAGTTGCAATAAGGAGACATGCTAATCATCTTAATTGATAACTTATAATTATGTCAGCCATTAATCTAGCGGCTAATAACATTTTTGCAGAAGCCGTGATTTATTTTAAATTGAGGCATACTTACTATTACTGAGCCCATGTTGTCCCATTGTTGGACAAATGCCCCCCCCCCCCCCATGTAGGAAAAAAAAGAAGAATAGGAATACATATTGGAGGAATACTAACTATCCGAAAACTTTACCAATCCCTACAGCTTAAAAACACAGCTGAAACTCAAATGTAAGCTCGCTATGTAGAGTAAAAGTTTTTCTGACTAAGCCCTTTGTCGTAGTTTGCAGTTCTAAAAAGTAGAGACTCGTAGGTACTTATTCCCATAATCTACTGGCTTTAAACTTCAGGATCAAGAAGTTCCGAGCTAAATCCCGACACGAACCTAATGAAGCACCTTTCAGGCTAACTGAAACTTTTAACTTGCTCTGATTTAATTGTGGCTTGGGGTGAAATAAAGTTAACGTACGTGTAAGCACACAGCATTAAACTTTTTACTATAAACGTGTCTAGAATTATAAAAATCGACCTAACTTTTAGGGTTGTTCAGACCAAGTTTGTTCATAAAATTGAAGCCAATTGGTTTTGCAAATGTCAATGTCTTGTTACAAAATTGTAAAAAATAAAAATACAAATCAAACGTAGGGTAATAGGTTAATCTTCTCTGTATTCTTTGTGTTTTAACTTTTATGGAGTATCGAATGTGTGTCTAATAAATAACTTATTGTTTTTCTTTTTTTCTAACAAGTTTACTAACAAGCGGTGACCTTCAATTGACTTCGGCTATTTCTGTAAAAATACCTATAGATTCTCTCTTTCCTTCAGGTCACATTGGAGCGTGGGCACTAGGCGCGTCTGGGGGTACCCTAATACTATTAGTACTGGCAGCTTTAGCTCTCTACAGAGGATGGCGCTACGAGCAAGAGTTAGACTCTCTGCTATGGAAGATAGACTTCAGAGACTTGCATCTACCTGATGAGGAGCAGCAAGCCAACAAACTGAGTAGGTAAAACGATTTATGTTGTTGTTTGCATGCTCGCTTGCCAATGCTTTTTTTTTTACTTTTAGTATTTGTAATTTTTGTATTTGTTATTCTTCTCTGTATATTTTATAAATGTTTTTACAAAATAAAGGTAAATACGTATTTTATCTGATTCCCATAATACTTTGCTTAATTTAGGGTTAGAAAGCGCTGTGTGAAATGTCCAGCGTTATTTATTATACGTCAGAGTTTGGGCTCATAAATCAAATATCGTTTATAGAAAAATTGTCTCTCCTTATGATATATCTAAAATAAAATATACCCCAAAAGGCGGTATTTTTGTAATGTTATCGTTGCAAGCGATCTCTCTCAAACCGGAAATGGTGCCAACGATGTCATTTGAATTTTGACTATAGTAAAAGTATACCCACCGAACTATATTCTTATTCCATGATAAAACTTCGCATAATAATAGATAATAATTTCGCATAGTTCTATAGGCTTACTTTATCTTTGGGCATAAAAGGTAAGATCAGCTCCAATCAGCTTCTTTCTTTGAATATTTTTACTTTCTGACGTGTAGTACTTTTGTTAACCTCTATTTATTACCCTGTTTGCGAAAGCTGAGAAATCCAGCCACTGTACAAGCTCCCATGAATATTGCATTGCTTTGCGCCGCGGGTGACAAGCGCAATGGAATTCTTGGAAAGCCGCTGCTGGTTTGTTACTTAACATCCCTCGCGTATTGCTTCCGTATAACTAACCTAGTAACTTCATACCGTATGAAAGTAAATAATTGGTTCAAATGGTTCTGTGGTTAAAGATTCTTTATTTTACAATACATGGCTATTACAATTTAGCCCTGCTTACCAAACTATGTTAGGATACTTGTGTTTGGTTTAAAATTATTTCACTCGATCAAGAGATCTAAAATCTTAATATTGGACCCCTAACCAGTACTATTACCAAATTAGGTACCAACCGAATGCAATTAAAACAACTGTGAAATAACAGGGAGAGTTGACATCATAAATGTACGAATGAAAATACTTTAAAGTAGACCATAAAAGAAACAAATATAATTATGTACCTACATATAAAACAAAAAGCTACATGTAGCAATAACGGGCGATCGCATATTCCTCTTTTCTGTTCAGATGTACAAATTCCAAGCAAATTGGTCAGAGCTAATTTTTTCCAGCAAGATAGCAGCGCGGGGGCGATCGCGAACCCTACCTCCACCGCAGGCGCCGCAGAGAAGAACGGAAGCACCGGAGGAGTGCGCTCCAGTCAGGTCTCTCTCAGTTCCAATCCTGACCTGGACTTCAGATACTCAGCCATCTTCACGGAGGTCGCCTTCTATAGAGGAAGGCTGCTTGCTGTAAAACGTGTGAGGAGACATCATATTGACATCAGCAGAGGAATCAAGAAGGAGCTTAAAATTGTAAGTTGTTTGATCTCTCTCAGGTCCAATCGTTTGACGACCTCCGTGGTGCAGTGGGCGAACAGCCGGCTGAGATGGAGCAGGTAGCGGGTTCGATTCCCGCCGCGTAACAAATTTTTGCATGATCTACAGATATTTATTCTGGGTCTGGTTGTTCCTCTATATATTATAAGTATGTATTTACAAAAAAAAATAATGTGTATACGTATTCTATCAGTTATCTGGTTCCCATAGTACAAGCTCTGCTTAGTTTGGGGCTAGATAGCGCTGTGCGAAATGTCCAGCAATATTTATTTATTATTTATTTATTTATTAATCCTGACCTGGACTTTAAATACTCAGCCATCTTCACGTTTTACGTAATTTTAATCAATGTTCGAAATTCGCAAGACTAAAGTTGCTAATAGGATGCTAATATTGGGGCTCAAATGGAGTTGGGCAGGATATGTGGCCAGACTTGGTGATGACAGGTGAAGCACGGTTCTGACTGAGTGATGGCCCGAGATGGATCCAGAATTGCAGGTCGTCGGCAAGATGGGTCGACGACATGGTAAAAACCGCAGGTTCAGAACAGCGCAAGACAAAAGTGAATGGTGACAATAAAATAAATAATAATAAATATATATATATATATATTTATATATATATAATTATATATAAATATATATATGGCTGGACATTTCACACAACGCTCTCTAGCCCCAAACTAAGCAAAGCTTGTACTATGGGAACCAGATAACTGATAGAATACTTATATACTTTTTTTTGTAAATACATACATACTTATAATATATAGAAAAACATCCAGACCCGGAACAAATATCTATCAGATCATACAAACATTTGTTCCGCGGAGAGAATCGAACCCGCTACCTCCTGCTTCTCAGTCGGCTATTCGCCCACTGTACCACGGAGGTCCTCAAAAAACTAAATAAAAAGAGGCCTATGCCCAGCAGTGGGATTAAAAGGGCGCACGATGATGTTGATGATGAATAAAAACGTGTAGAGCGTAGAGTACTCAACATTAAGCATATATTTTTAACGAAATTGGTGCGTTAATATATTCGAGATAATTATTTTCTTTATTGTGGTCCTTAATGTACTTAATGTAACTTATCACAGCTAGCACAGCTGTGTAAGATTCTTATTTCGAAATAAATCTTACATTAGCGGAATCCACGACACAATCACTTCCATTCGAAATCCCTGTTTGCAGATCTCGTAATAATAGAACGTATTTACTCGGATATAAGTAAGCCAGCCTGAAGGAAGCTCAAACCCTCACCGCAGAACAAATGAAATAAGGCTTCTACTCGTGGCTCCTTCCAATGAACAATGGATTCCTAATAGGCAAGGCGGTTTCGACCTTGTTTATCTGGATAATATTGTTTCAATTGTTTTCAATTTGTTGCGAACAATTGTATTTTTCTTACGACTACTTAATATCTACATTGCTCTATTGATCTACCTACTTAAATAAAAGAATTAAATAATATTTGATTTGGTTATGCTTGGTGTTGATCTACAAAACCTAATCAGAAATGAGGAGATCCGCCAAGAGGAATAGTAATCTAAAGTGGTAGTGGGCGGGGCATATAGCTTGAAGAACTAGCCGTTGGGGCAAAAAGATTCGTGGAAACCACGCATTGGAAAACGCAGCGTAGGATGGCCCCTCACTGGATGGAAATACGAATAAAAGTCCTGTGAGCCATTGAGTGGAGGCCACACAAGATCGGTCGCTCTGAAAATCTATGGGGGAGGCCTATATTCAGTATGATGATGATGTTGAATATTTTATTTGCACCAACTCTAATTGATTTCCAAAAGTCTCACGAACTCCTCAAAAACGAAATTTCAATATTGTAGTTTTTCCATTTTTTCCACTCTTTTGTAATATCCTTCCTCTCTTCTGGCAGCCTGATTATTTAGCAGATTGGCCTTTGCTTAGCAGTGGGACTGATTAATGCACATTCTCGCCTAGTTCTCCCCAATCATCTAATTTTTTGTTTTTTTGTTATAACTTAATATAGCTATTATTTATTATTTATTTATTATTTTCTTAGTGTGGTAACTTATATTTATCTATATATTAATATTTTTTGTAATTGTAGTACTGTGCGGACAGTCATCCGTGATATCTTAATTTTTAAATGGTTCCAACGGAAGATCAGCGTTGTGCCAAAAACACAACAAATGCTGAGTTGGACGCCTTTTTGTGACGTCGGTTGTTTAGATGTAGGTAATTGTGAGACACACATTTGTTAGGTATTGCTGTTCTTGTGTGCATGAATATGTTCTCTTGTGTGCTGTGTGTGTTTTGTACCGTCACAAATAAATGTTTATTCTTTCTTTCTTTCTAACACGTAGGTTAAAATACAAACTATAATATCTGTGATTACATCACCATCATCATATCATCCATAAGACGTCCACCGCTGAACATAAGTCTCCAAATAGATTTCTAGAGTGATCGGCCGAGCAACAACCAGCGCTTATGGTAATAATAGTCGGACAAAACTGCACACCGAACGCTTTTAGTTCCTGAATCAAAATACCATACGCGATTTTCCTTAAGATGTGTGCATACCGTAAGTAAAACCAAACAGGAACATTTGTTCAGTAGAATTATGGAGCTTTGTGAATATGACGGAGGGACTGACTGAGACAAATCGCTGAATTCATTTCCCTTTGCTGTGATGCCGTAGGTAGGCGGATAAATAAATAGCCTTGTTTGTGCACCTCTGTAAAATATGATGATATGATGTACAGGAAATGCTTTATATCAATCTTCTTTACCAAAGCAATAATATTTACCTACGTATATTTGAGAAAAATAAACAACGTTAAATTTTCACGTGCCGAAATGTTACGTAGAGTAAACACTTACGTACCGACTGCCAATCACCCGGAATAAATGTTTAGGGAACGTAAAGCTCTTACGAAATGCAAATTTAAATGATTTAATTCAAAGAGATACGAAGTTTTCTCTCTAACTAGAACACTAGCTTTAAAACAACTCGTAAAATAACTTTATATGTTCGTCAAGTATGATTGTGCAACTCCAAACATATGAAATTTCTGGACGCAGTCCCCGGAGCGCTGAAAAGCAAACGTTCCCTAGAACAAAGTACACACACTAGTTTGCTCAGGTGCGGATAAGTACTGAGGGATTCAAGCTGCAACTTCAAATAACTTGTTACAGTATACTTAAGTTTTACTTTCTTGTTGCCTTGAAATAACTTGTCACACAATATAATGACTATAAGATATTTTGTATTTGATTCCTTTTCTAGGGGTTACTATTTTAGTTGTGTTAAAAAATTTCAGCGTACGATTATTATCATAACCCCCACGAGCGGGGTACATAATCCTAAATGCATTTCAATGAAAGCTTCAAACCACATGGCGTTTCACAAGTTTTTTTTTTAATTTAAGAATTTTTACGCAACAGTACCTTTAAATAACTAGTGGTTCGCGCCGAACTGAGATCTTGCGAGTCTACCATAAAAACAAAAAAAAATATTATTCGTAATCTTTTACTATCAAAATAGTGCCACGTAATAAATAACCAACCTACTTGACCTACAGTTTCATTCAAATTACAGGTAACGGGAGTTCATGTTAATTGGTTATTTTTTTTTGGGGTACAAACTGCAGTTGTTCTAGATTTCAGACTTTTGTCTATATTTGTGATACTTACGCTACACGCATACCAAATTACAGCACTATGAGGTCACTGGTGTACCCTGTGAATTTTGTCAAAGTTTAGTTTTTATTATGGCTAATAACCCCAAAACTACAACATTTTTACTAAAAATAAAAACGGGGTCCAAATGTACTAATAAAGACCTTTAATTTGACGTCTCACTTGACCTAATAGTCTTATTTTCATTTTTTTACCCCTGTTGAACCCCAATATCTCAACAACCCCCCTAATTTTTAGCTCATTGAGTCACACCAAAATTGTGCCATCATTACCTACATATATACCAAATTTCACGATGATCGGATAAACGCTTCGAAAGTTATCCTTGAACAAACAAATATACATACATACATACAACGCCGATTTGTCCAAGTCGATTTGGAGATCTCGCTTCGCTCGATCCATCAACGTAAGCACTACGAGCGTAGGGTCTCTTCGAACTTTGAATGTTAGTTTCCTCATCAAATGAATATTTAGCTCTTTCATCTTATTTGTCCTCAGTCGACACCTTCTAAAGTTTCCTTTTTAAAATGAATACCTATGTATAGTTTTTCTATGTATCGTCGTATGCAGATAGGTAGCAAAATAAGCGTAGGTGGGTATTCCACCATGTGAAAGAATTTTTCAATTAGTTTGAAGCGGGATGCCTGCGCGCTACCAACGTGTGTAGATATTTCATTATTGGGGCGAGCTTAGGAACAGTCTGTTTACGTAATCTTGTTTATCCTCAGATGCGGGATTTGCAACATGACAACGTGAACGGCTTTGTAGGCGCCTGCATCGAGCCACCAAATGTTTGCGCTCTGTCCGAATATTGCACCAGAGGCAGCCTCAAGGTAAACATTGGAACAAGTCCAATATCCCATAATAGAGCCGCAATAATACTAAATCTGTGGCTTTGTTTCAGGACATTCTAGAAAATGAAGATATCAAGTTAGACAACATGTTCATCGCTTCTTTGGTTGGAGATATTATTCGGGTGAGTGCTTTCTACTTCTATAGCTCAGCGATTCGAACTGGGTTTTGGCCTCCGACAAAAGATTGAGCCAAGCGTCTCCGTCCAGGGCGGTCTTACGCCAGCTAGACACATCAAGATCACGCATGGTAGCTTCGACTTTGTCTATTCAGCGGTATCCTCTAAATTGGTTATTATTTGATGTTAGTACTATTTATTCTAATGTCCTTTATTTATTTTGAATAAAGCTTTACTCGCAAAACTCCGATAAGCAAATTTACAAAATTACTTATAATCGAAAACCCATTTAAACGTTCTCAAACGCTTTGTAACTTCGTGATGGAATTAAAAGTTTGGCAACCATTTATAATTAAATTCTATTCTAAGAATTAATTTTGCAAACAGTTTGCTTAAAATAAACTGATTTTCATTGCTCAATTGTTTCAATAGGCTTGAGCATTGTTTGAATATAGTACAAACATTAAGACTTCCGTAGCCAGTACGGGTGAGTAGTATGAGATTAATTTTACAATACAAAGTTACTTTTGCTAAAGTTGATTTTTTCCACACTTACTAGGCGTCAGTCTACGAGTAAACCCGCTATAGGTACTATGGACGGCCAGACAGACAACAGAAAGACAGGCGGGCAGACATAGTGAAACTATCGTTGTGGTTCTTATGTGGTCGATTACGGAACCCTGAACATTTATTTAATATTCAATAACTTACAATTATCTAATATTCACATTTATACAGAGTCTCATTTTTACAAAGTCATTAATTATATACCATTTTATAAAATTTATGAACTGCACCAACCAATAGAAGATTCATAAAATATATTTTCAGATCCAATAAATGGTGATTGAATGTAAATTCTTACCTTGTTACCACAGTTAAACAACTGTTTAGGCGTGTTTATAAAAATTATATAGAAAAAATGGTAAGGAATTTTAAAAACTGGTGATTAACGGGTGTTTATCTTTTTTGGTAAGGCACTTAATGTTTGCATAAGTCGCAAAAATGTATGGACTTATTAAAAGGTCTTATAAAATAATGAAACTTTATTTTTAACCTGGTTCGTAAGAAACTGGTGCCCGAGAAAAGTTTAAGCAATCTGCACAGGATCAAAGTATTCTTAAGAAAAGTCTATAACGCTAAAGTCACTTTCGTTAGTACTAACTTTTTATAACTTTTTCAGGGTATGATCTTCATACACGAATCTCCCCTTCAATTCCACGGAGCTTTACGTCCTTCGAACTGCTTAGTGGACGCACGATGGGTTGTCAAGCTGGCGGACTTTGGACTCAAGGAGTTTAGGCGAGGAGAGCTGCCTCCGTCCGAAGCGACCGCTTTTAGGACTCATGTTGAAAGTGAGTCAAATATTTTTATATAACATTCACATATTTTATCTAGTCATAAAGACTAGAAAAAAATATGTGAATGTTAACGAATAAGTCTGTATTCTGTACCTAAATTGATAATCATTGAATTAACTGATCTTATACATGGAGAGCTGAACAACTTCATAGATTTTTGTTAAGAGTTACCATTTTTTTACCCAACAACAATTTTTAACAAGGTCCTTCATAATAAAGAAGGATCAGTTTTCGTAGAAAAATCTAAGTTTCTTTTTACGTTCGTAGTATTCGTTTTATACGTAACTTGAACTTTTTTGACAAAGCGGAAGATCAAGGCCGTACTGTCGTAGAAGATCTACAATAATTCGTAGCACTGCTACGGTGCTCTACAGATATTCGTAGAGCTCCTACGTACCTTTAATTTAATGTACAATAAAAATGGCTATGATTGTTTAGAACAGCGTCATTTTGAAATGAAACTGAACTGTCTAAAAACATTTTTTTAATCATATACATACATATACAGCTGTGCCCAGGAGTGAGCAGTATTTGAATTAATTGTAATTAAAATATGTAATTGAAATAAAAATACTTACGTGTTTTGTATTTGTAATTTAATTATGTACTTCGTAAAAATGTAATTTGTGATTGTATTTCAAATACCTGACGCTGAGGTATTTTATAGTTAGTATTTCAAATACAAATATATCTGAACATAAATACATTTAGCGATCTTATTAATGGTGCGTTCGACAGAAAATATCGCTCATTAGGTTTCGGAACTATTCGTAAGCAAAATGGCGACCGCTAAATATGTCAATCTTTAAAGTTGGCAACACTGCGCCTGTACTGTACGTCAAATTGTCAAGTACCTAATAGCTGAATGTATTTTGTAATTTGTATTTTAAATAAAAATAGTTAAAATACTGTATTTTATATTATAAATATACGTCTTAAAAATATTTAGTATATCGTATTTTAAATACGTGCGAGATAGTATTTGTATTTTAATGAACGCAAAGCATGTATTTTGCCCAGTTTTGGCTGTGCCTATATAACCACGACACAAATCATAGTAATGCCCCAACAAATGTACACTACTAACTACTGTACACATGTACACTGTACGGCACATGTACACTGTACTGTACGCAACGAATGTACACTACTAACTACTGTGCACATGTACACTGTACTGTACACAATAAATGTACACTAGTAATACTCATGTTTACTTAAATTGACGTGCCGATAAAGTACGCTTCATCCTACAATAAATATCAATATATCTAACCTAATCTTTACTTATTATATTATATTATATTTTTAGAAGATTTAATTTAATTTAATTTCTTTAGGTCAAATCTTGCAACTAAATTATAAACCAGTTCCCCCGAACTGATAAAGCTGAAAGGAATACATATGTAGCTTCGGTGGCAATGCGGTGATATGGTACTATACCATGGAGGTGGTCTAATGATGGAGATGGATGCTCGACAACGGAACATCCAAATTGATTAAAGTAGGCTACTAGTGGGCTCATTTGAATCTGCTTGCGGTTCCGATTATGTAGGTATGTTATAAAAGTTTCTTTTGAAAGAGTAAATTTTCAACAAAAAACTTATTTGTTTCAGATCTCGTATACCTATCACCCGAGCTGCTTCGTGCCTACGGCTGGGGTAAAGAAGGCCTGTCTTCTTCAGGAGAGTGGCATCGTGGTTCGCCTCCATCAGACGTGTACGCGTTCGCACTAGTGCTGTACGAACTGCACACGCGACGCGGGCCGTTCGGTTCAGACGCGCCGCCTGCTCCGACATTACTCCGGAGACTGGCCAATCCCGACCCCGCGCCTTATAGGTAGGTATGTGTCGTACTCACATTGAATCGAGATGGGGAAGTCAAAGGATTTATTCAATAAAACTACAAATAGTATCTTTAATAGTAAATACGTATTGTGTAAGTTACATTGTATAAGTTTACAAACGAACAGAAATTTACAGAAATCGGGGATGGATTTTCTTCTCCGCTCATTAGATATGTGTCGTACGATGTGGAAGGAATAATTTGATTTTTAATTTATAAGTTCGTAAATAAAACTAACCGTTAAATTGTTTTCCAATGCAACCAAGGCATTATGTAATAAGAACGGCGGCGACTTGAATTGTGCAGAGCTCGCTTTGCTTACCAACATTTACTGAAAATACTTTGTTAATTTTAAAATTAAGACGCAAAAAATTTAATTGACAAAATATCTGTATGCGTTAGTTCTCAAACCATTCATTTCGATGTTTATTAGACATTATAAAAAAGGTTAATTCTCAGATTTTAAATTCAAACTGAATTATGCAAATGCTTCCTACATTCATCAGTTATCGACAACACTGTTATCGACGTACATATTTCACTCGCCTACATTTTTACCGTCTTCACTATTCATCATATTAGCCATAAGACATCAACTGCGAAACATAGGCCTCCCTAGATTTCTAGAGCGGTCGATCTTGTTCGGTCATCGGCTCCCAGCCACCCTCATCAAGTCGTCTTTTACATCACAAACATCAAGACACAATTTTATTTTGGTTTTAGAATAAATAAATGAAAAATATCCGATAGCTTGACATACCTTTGTTCTTCTACGGTATTATTTGATATATACCCGCATAAACTAATTTTAATTTATTTGATGTGACATGTTTAGTTCTATATTAATGTTCTAAATTGTTGTACTTTTTGAAAAGGCGCAAACCCAACTTGCAGTGCCCTTACAGGGTATATGTACTTATTCCCTAAGCTACTTACTATCTAAGCTGGTAAATGTATATTATGTACATGTAAGCAGAATAAAAGAATATGAAATGAAATTCCATCTAGTGGGGGGCCGTCTCCACTTTCTGCCCGAACGGTCGTCAGTTCTTCGAAATAGTCGCTCGCAACCATAATTATTGTTTTTGCTTCGTAGACCGCCACTGGAATCGCTGGCCGGTCGGTTTGACTGCGTGCGTGAGTGTTGCTGTGAGTGCTGGGCTGAGGACGAGGTAGCGCGTCCCGACTTCAAAGCGATACGAACGCGACTACGCCCTTTGAGGAAAGGCATGTAAGTGATCTGATTACTGAGACGTACGTTATAAAAAAAATAACGGATCCTATCAATGAAAAAGTTATTCGATTAAATTTTACTCTTCTGGGGACCTAAGTACCTACCTAGGTATATCAGGAAAGGTGATTTACATGTATTTTTTGTTAATAAGACTAAAAATGGCGATTGAAAAAGGCTTTGAGATCAATGATTAAGAATTCAGTAATTATTCTTTTATTGAATTCGAATATTTCGTGAAGCATTTTCTTATTTATGTTTCAGGAAACCAAACATCTTTGATAATATGATAGCGATAATGGAGAAATATGCGAACAATCTGGAAGCTCTCGTGGATGAGCGAACAGACCAACTACAGGAAGAGAAGAAAAAGACTGGTAAAATGATTTACTATTCTAGGTTAGTCCGCTCAACGGTGGCGGATTTACGCAGGCTGAGTAGGCTTGAGCCTAGGGCGGTAGAATTTAGGGGCGGCAAATTTCGGGGAACGTTTTTTTTAAAGATTTCTAATTATTTATTTACCATAGAATAATTCAAAAATATAAAAGTTACCATTGCATTCCAGAGGCTTTACTAGAAGAGATGCTGCCCGCGCCGGTGGCGGAACAACTGAAACGCGGTCGCAGAGTTATGCCGGAGAGCTACGATTCAGTTACTATTTACTTCAGCGACATTGTGGGATTCACTGCGATGTCGGCTGAAAGCACGCCTTTACAGGTAACAGAAGGCTAAGTTTAATAATATAAATAATATAATATTCCAGTCGTAAATTGCGCACCGTACTACTTCATTGCATCAATGCCAAACCATCTTTTGATATTGCAATCATAAGTACCTAGATATCATATTGAAACGTCTCACTGCGTACTTTAAACTTTAAGAAAGCGCTGGAAGGGTGCGCAGGTTTAGACTTACAATATTATTGCACTTATCTGAAAATCATTTCGTACCGATGTCTGAAGATTATAGGCATTTTGAGCAGTTTGTTGGCACGTCTATGCCGGCAATGTCGTGCAGGATGCCGACCACAATCTTTTAGAAAACCATCACGTTTCAGGAGCGTTTTGTCTCAAGCTTGTAGCAACATTACTTCGATTTGAACCACAAAACTTTTAAACATTATTTTTATAATCCTTTAATGTTGTATATTTAGTGCTTTCCAGTGATGATACCACGTTCAGTATAAAACATTGCGAAAATAAAAGATGTCTAAACATATGTGTATCGAATTGTTGGCAAATCAATAAAATTGCATACTTATTCGTAAATATCAAAGTATTCATCATTTTCACTTATTTGAAATGTCATTAAAGAGTTATTTTTTCTAATTATTATGTATTTTATGAATGAAAGCGCAATTTTTTTGATTTGCGGTTAATAATAAGACGTAACTAGTTCGATACGCATATGTTTAGACATTTGTCTAGTGTTGTCTAGTGTGTGAGTTTATCACGATGGCGATGTTTTCCTTAGCTACTGAGTACACGCTGCACTTAGTGCATGATACAAAAAACTGATTACATATTCTTTTTCAGGTAGTGGACTTTTTGAATGATTTGTACACGTGCTTCGATTCAATATTAGAAAGCTTCGACGTTTATAAAGTGGAAACTATCGGCGACGCTTACATGGTGGTAAGTGTTTGTGATTTTCTTAGCTTTATTTTGTTCCTTTTTATCAGACTACGGCAAAGCCTCCGAAAGGATTATATTTTTAGCAGTCTATGTATGAATGTATTTATCTGTGTTCCACTGTAGCGCCTAAACTACTCATCCGGTTTTGATGAATGAGGTGTCAATCGATTCGTTATTATGGTGCGGGTGACATAGATTACTAAGGGAACCGTAGCCAAATTACATTCGCTGCGAATCCATTCGATTTCTACATACATTTGTTGTCGCTGTATCACGTGGTATTTCTATAGCATGTTTCAAATCCCATACATTTTCGGACTTTTCGACTAGCGTATCGCTAATCAACTGTAACTTGGCTAAGCCCTCTAGACATAGTCGAGTTTCAGTTTTTAAACTTATATAGATTGTTCTATTTTTAAAACATGAATAGTTTTTTGAGATCGTATATGGCAGGTACTTTCACTGATGTAATAAAAAATACAATGGATCCTTAGAAGTACCTAACCATGGTTATGTTTGAGGTCCCCCAATTGCATTAGAATCCCTATCAATTGCCAATAGATTTGACAAACTTATCAATGCTAAAACTTTTAATACTTTTAAACTTTTTATTTTTAATACCAGAAATGTTTCCAAACCTCAAATTACATTTCCATGGCATTTGGCCAGCGCATTTATTGGAGGATTTCTTTGATACATAAAGTTACTGGATTCAGTTGTGCAAATGATCTAATTATTAATTCGCAGGTATCAGGGCTGCCGATACGAAATGGCATCGTGCACGCGGGCGAGGTAGCGTCGATGGCACTCGCTCTCCTCTCGGCGACGCGAGCCTTTCGAGTCAGGCATCGACCGGACCATCGACTGCTTTTACGTGTTGGGATTCACTCAGGTACAATCATTTACATTATAAGGATGTTCAAAAGTAAATGGTTATTTTGTGCGATACAAGTATGGTAGAAGATTAATAGATTAGTTTGTTACCTGGAATCACATAAATTGTGCATACATAGGTGCGTTAGTGAAACTGCTAAGCTGCTGGAGGATATAACAATTCCCTACTAGTATTTCTCAAACTTTCGCGATCACTGTACATAATTACTGATTTAAATGGGTATTTATCGCCTATGTACCTCTTTTATTTGTTATCCCGACGTTTCGAGTGTGTTGCAACAGCCGTGGTCACGGGTAGAAAAAAGGTACATACGCAATAAATACCGGTTTAAATATTAATTAATTACCTACTATTTTTCGACTTACATACATACCCATAGTATATTATTTTACCTCTGATCAGCGAGGCTATTTTAAATACTTAGTTGAAAAGCTGTCGGATAGTTTTTAAGGTTTGATTTCGAATCTGAGAACGCTATGTTATATATAACCTATCAATCATTGCATCCGTGTCGGAAAGGTATTCGAGCTCTGGTTAATCCGAATAGTTTTAAATTGGGATTAGAAATCGTTCCGAAAAAAAATGTCGGACCGATCCGACAGCGATTTTTAAATAGCCGCAGGTGACGATTTGTTTCTCTCTTGTAGGTCCAGTATGCGCAGGAGTAGTGGGACTGAAAATGCCTCGTTACTGCCTGTTCGGTGACACAGTCAACACTGCCAGCCGGTTCGAATCCACAGGAGCACGTAAGTTAGCCAAATAAAACTTTCCTTGTTACCACAAAAAAGTTAAACATGAGTTTAACGCGAGTTTAAAAAAGTCCTTACCAATTTGTGTTTAGGATTTTTTTAAATAATTGTGTTTTTTATACTACCTGGAGGTGGAACAAGCATATGGCCCACCTGATGTTAAGTGGTAACCATCGCATATAACAATTGCCTCGTAAGTCACGCACCTTAGAAATGTGCCCTACGCTGCACCGTCCTGTGTCCATCAACTTGAGGCAGAACTGCCTGTGATTTGCCCGGCAACCATACCCTTCAAACCGAAACAGCAATGCTGCTTGACGGCAGAAATAGGTATGATGGTATTACTTCCCCGGGCGAGCTCTTTCACAAGGAACCTACTACTCTCAAAGTGTGCTGTGACAAATATAATCTTTTTCTTTCTTCTCTTCAATCTTTCAAAATACAATGTCTTAGAAATTAGAAAAACTAATCCTTATTGACTTTTACGTTTTTGGTCCTTAGCTCTTTTCTTCATACCCTTTTCCCACATTATGCGGAGTCGGCACAACATGTATTTTTCTTCCATATCTCTCTATCAGCCGTCATCTCCGTTGTCACTTCTTTCTTACCCATATCATTCTTCAAACAGCCCATCCATCTCTTCTTCGGCTTTCCTCTACTTCTATATCCATCTAACATTAACTTTCTGGTCCTTATCTATTAAATCGTGAGTTCAATTTGACTGAAATCTATTAAGATTTTTTATATTTTCAGCCCTGAAAATTCACTGCAGTTCGACGTGTAAACTTCTGCTTGACAAGTTAGGCGGGTACTTACTGGAAGAGCGAGGAATCGTTTCTATGAAAGGAAAGCGTGATCAGGTAAACAATTTAGTATCTACTTTTTTTTCTACGTATATTTATCGAGTATCTAGAGATTTTCGTTAGTGTGAACTGGCTGAAAATAATATAACAAATACTAAATTCGGCCCGCAACTTCGCACACATGGTTTGTCAATAACAAGTAGCCTATGTCTCAATACAGGTGATAATCAAATTCTATACCAAATTTCATCGAAATCAGTCCAGCCGTTTACTCAAGAAACAGAGTTATTTTTGAATTTGTAATATGATAGGTGACAACGTAACCACAATAAATACTACTCCATATTATAAATTCGAAAGTTACTGTTTGTTACGTTTTCCCAACTAAACGGCTGGACAGATTTTGAAGAAATTTGGCACATAGATAGTTTATGACCGGGACTGAGACATAGGCTACTTTTTACCCGACTAAACAGCAGAAGGGTAATATTTTTTTGCAACCCACGCATGTGAAACCGCGGGCGGAAGCTATCATAAATTGTTTGTTAGGTAACATATTGGCTTCGGGGCGAAGAGCCTACAGCTGCGGCGGCGCGCGCGCGGCGGAGAGCGCAACGAGACGACCAACCAAATCAAGAGAAACGCGGACAAAGAAGCTCTCTCAAAACCAAGAATTGGAAGAACCAAGTTGGAGGACTGCACAGGTATGTTGGGAATTTTATAAATGTAATTATTTGTTTTTGCCAAAGAGCGATGATATGCTGCGCGCATATAAGATGGCAAGAGAATCGACAGTATTCGGAACACCTCGCTGCGCTCAAAGACCGGCATCGCTGACCTGACGTCGGTATCAAGACTGCCAAGGTAAAATGGGATTGGGCGGGTCATGTCTCCCGTATGTAGGGTTCCCAGATTAAAAAAATGAATATCCGTAGTAAATTCCTGACATTTGATGAAAATTCTTGACTTTCTTGTAAATATAACATAATTGTCGTTAGCATCGCGCATGTGAATGAACGAAGCAAAATATTTGGTTTATTTTATGTTTTATTTTACTCATTACCTACTTAAAGTGTAGAAATTCCGGACGGTTTAGGATTTCCCCCACATTCCGGACAAAGTCCTATATTACCGGACATATCCGGAAAATTCCAGACGTACTACCCTACCCGTATGCAAACAAAAAGGTGGGCCAAGGTCATAACTGGATGGATCCCTGTGTATGGAAAGCAACGCCGTGAAAGGCCTAAGCAGCGTTGGCGCGATGATTTGAACGCTTTTTACAGGGATTTGGCACTGGATCGAGATAAGAGGGAGGCCTTTGCCCAGCAGTGGGACAGCATAGGCTAGATAAAAAAATAAAAAATATTTGTTTATGCCGCGTACACAAATTTTGGTCTCTACTTCAGGCACACGCTCGCTTGGCTCCAAGATAAAATTGCCAATTTTAAATGTAGCACATTCTATTTTGACTTTTTGCTCGCGACTTAAAAGTTTTTTTTTATTTATTTTTTAAAACAAGTTTCAATGAAAACGTTCACAGATGATTTCCTTGAACTGATCCATACTTGTAACTTAGGTATGTTTTATTTTCAGGTGTTGCAGTTTAGAATCTCCGAAGAAACTACGCTTCGCATCAGGAAACCACTTAGAATCTCATACGGATAGTGTGCTACATCATCGGAGCGATGAATATCTCATGGAAGCAAGTTTAACTTACTGACTAATGTTTCAATATTTTATATTTATTTATCTCACGACGGAACGGAAGTGAATGCGTTTAGGATGAGAGGTTGTTTTTTTAAACACAAAAGATCCCTTGTATTTCCAAAACGGTTTCATCGATTTAGATGCGGTTTTCTGTAAAAGGTTTTTTAAATAATAATTAAATAATGAATTTCACACAGCGCTATCTAGCGCCAAACTAAGTCAAGCTTGAATTGGAATACTTACCTACATACATTTTGATGTGAGGCATTGGTGCGACTTGGGGGTAAGACCGACTCGAATGCCGTCACGCCGTGACGGCATGCGTCCAATAGGCGAGTCAATAAATACGTATAGGGGTAAGATGTCGTGTATCAATAATTTTCTAACCAAAAGTACGGATAAAGTATTGCCGTGACCAGCATTTACATATTGCGTATGATCAGATAAGATAAATGGTATTCATTAATTATAAATTCTTTCAATATCCATCAATTTAATTGTCTAATGCCGGGTGTCCCGTGACGACGGTTTTTTGTAAAACAAATACCTATCTGTTAACAGGTACCTATTTGTTTTTTTGGATACATCATGTATGTTTCTCTACTTCCAGGTGGTAGGCGAAGGTAGACTGGCCCCAGCTCAACGCGGGGACCTCCTAGAAGCGCCCAGCCTTCGTCAAGAATACACCAGCGTATCCTGTCCCATCATAGAACACACCGAGTGTCCACCACCGCCGCCAACCGCAACATCCTGCGCTCTACTGCAAGACTCCTCAGTATCTGCAGATCCCTTAGTATCTGTAGACCCCTCATCTGCAGACCCCTTGTCTGGAGACCCGGCGACGGCGTGCGACATCAAGCTAACTATCAACGGATGCTCGATGCTTGAAGATGGCGCCGGCGTTCCACTGCTCGCTGATGCGTTTAGTACTTAAATTGGCTAGTCAACTGGTTCGCTCTACTATTAGGATCTGTGCATATTCAGAAATATAAATTAGAAAAATGCATACCGTTTTGTACTGATGGAATAGTACTGAAAGTTTTCGCTATTTCTGTCATTTTGCCAGGGAAATTGTCATTGTCTGTTGTTGTCTTATACTACAGAAGCTAAGCGCTTAGTCACGTTCGCGACTTTTTGCCAACAGTTTGCACATGTGTACTTAACGCTATCTACGCACCTAAGCCGCCTTAATGTTTTTGGGAATATACAGCATAAGTCGCGTCCAATAGTATGTTTTTTTTTTCTGATTTTTCGTTTTGATTTGAAAATGTTCAATACAAAAGACAAATGTTTCGCCCATTACATATGCACAGATAGTAATGCAACGCTAGATAATTTAAAGGAGATCGGTTTAGGAGCATATTATAGCCAGTTCTCCTGTATAAGGAATTAAGGCCTAGTTTCCAAAGGCCCAGTAACTACATCGATACAGTCCTCCGCTATCCGTCAGTTTGGAAAACTACAGACCGGTTGGAACTCGCTTCTTGATGTTCGTAGAACAGTACAGATATTCCAATCTCAAATTGCCAGCCCCCTAGCGCGTCTATTTTAAGTTACTTATAGTAAGACGTTTCAAAATGATCCTTATAGCTGTAATAAATAAAAATTACGCCTTAACGATAAAATTTACTCAATCATCGAGAACCTTATTGATTGTAATCAGTTTTTCCAAAAATGTAAATGGATTTTCAGCGTCATAAAACCTCTTTGTTTCCCGGTTAAATTGAAAATGCTCTGTTTACGCGCATATAATTTGCAGTTAGGTACTAACTTAACTTTATTATTATTATGCACTAGTGTGTAATATTATTATGCACGTGTGTGTTATAGTTCGGTTTATGGCTCTAAGAACGATGTAATAAGGCTCACTTTACGAGCAAGTGTGTTGAAAAAATATTATATAGCATTATATAACTGGTGTGTGGTAGCACCATAAGGTACGAGAGCTATAATACAATACTTTGTAATAGGCGATAGTTACCGCTAACATCAGGTGGGGCATATGTTCCATCTAAGATGTCCAAAAAGTTACTGGGCATTTGTAAGCAAGTATATAAGTAGCCGTAATGTGATCTACGTCAGTATTACTAAGAAACAATCGTTCAATAGAAATTATTTAATAACATTAAACTCTTATTTCACAATTGACGGTAACATCGTTTTACTTACACATATTATTTACAGCAGCGATTCATATACATACATATAATAGGGTAATATACAGTGTTGCGACTCTAAGCCATGTATTCACTGAGAAACAATCTATCTATACAAATGTTTGCATGATCTACAGATATTTGTTCCGTGTCTGGGTGTTTTTCTATATATTATAAGTATGTATTTACAAAAAAAAGTATATAAGTATTCTATCAGTTATCTGGTTCCCATAGTACAAGCTCTGCTTAGTTTGGGGCTAGATAGCGCTGTGTGAAATGTCCAGCGACATTTATTTATTTATTTTATATAAAACAAAGTGGGGTTAGTTACATCATTTATAACTCAAGAACGGCTCGACCGATTTTGATGATCTTTGATTTGTTGGATTTTTCTCCGCCCCGAATAGCAGAATAACTATTAAAATATTGGAAAAATGGGCGCAAAAAAATAAATAAGAAAATTCATTTTCTCATACATAGATGCAGCTAATGATGGCCGATTGACAATTCTACCGGGGTGACGTTTGCACATTGGCAGCCTGCGTCATATGCATGTCAAGGAGGTACGAAGTTCGGCGAGTCAGCAGTTGTTTATAACACTGCTTCAGAAACCAAATCTACATGAAATGAAAAATATCATTTTCTTTCAAAAACACTATCCTTGTTACCACAAAAAAATAAAACAACCAAAATTAAATTACCAATTTTTGTATAGGATTTTTTTAAACACCAACTAAACAGTGTTTAATATTTTGTGTGGTAAGATCCTACGTGTTTATCGGCATCAGTTTCACAACAGATGCGTACGAGTGTGGCCGCGTGTTTCACTTGTTTATGAAACATGGAGACAGTGAGGGAAGGCCAAAAAAAATTTATTGATATATTTGAAACAAAGCGCATATTATGAGATTGCTCGTCGACAAATTACAAAAATAAAATCAAGAAAAATGACGCGTTGATGTGGACGGCACAGTTTCCGAAACATCGCTCCTGGAAACATCTACGTGATGTTTCAGAAACAGTGTTTTCCAAACATTGTTTCTCAATGAATACATGGCTTTAGGTACTTTATAAACATCGTAGCAGCAACATTGCTAGCTGTCGGCCGCGGGCATTACCTTAGATAACTATATCTCTACAGTACAAGGTGCTTTGGAAAACTCGAAAGGGACATATGAAAAAAAATAGTATTTTTTGGATAAAATTCATAAACTGGTTAGTACTACTTAAAATCAGCTTTTTCTTGGATTTTATGCTTTCCTTAGCACTTAAAATAAAGGCTCATCCGCATTAGGGCACGTTTCGCAACATGGTTTCGCCACAATGTGGCATGGAATTATCTGAATTTGTAGAGAAAGTTTTGGCAACTTGTGCCGAAACCATGTTGCAAAACAAAGGTTTTCTAGTGCGGACGAGCACTAAATGATGACAATAACTCCTTTCGTATTAACAAACATATTCCGAAGCACCGTGTATATCTACGGCATTACTAACAGTAAAACTGACATTCAATAATGTTACTCCAACATATTGTACTGCTTCTAAAGGCTAAATACACCAGATATCAGGTCTTTTTACTTGCAAGATAACCCCCCAATTCCACCAAACAAGACTTAGGAGAACATTTACTCAATCGAAATAGACAAGTTTTTATCAAAAAATAACAACACACGTTACCGAATGAATGCGTAAATTAACTTGGCTAGGAGTCGGTTGGTGAAACCAAACGTATGACTTTCTAATGGCGGGTTCCTATATCCGTCGGTAACCAGCTACGACTCGTTTCTCCTTGAAAACGTGTCAAAACTTTGACACTAGTTTGACACTTTTTCAAGGAGATACGAATCGTAGTCGGTTACCGACGGATATAGGAACCCGCCATAAATTGTATTTAAGTGAAAACCACACGACGCCTATTGTGTCCAAGCATTCATTATATGTATACATTTATAAAAATGCTCGTAAATGGGCTATAAAAATTGCATCTTGCTAGAAATCTTGCTGAGAACAGCCAAGCAATATTTACAGCGAAAGTGGCAACACATTGCAGAGTATAAAATTAAGTTCTTCTGTCGCTTGCGGTTACATCAAACTATCAATGCAATATCTTTTAGCTCTACTACAAGATTGCAGCAAGTATTGCCCACAGTTGCAGCTATAACACGCGCGAGTTAACTGTGCACTTCCCTGGAATGCAACCCCACTCCCGCTTACCCACGCGGCGCCCCGCGTTCGTCTGACGCGCTTAGTAACCACAGCATCACTGTGACAGTGACGTCACAGCGCGAGGGGCACAGTTAAATCGCGCGTGTTATAGAATTGCCACCAAAACTAGCCCTTTTACGACCTTAACCTGTCGAAACCCAGAAGTAAAACACAATAGATTTGAAATTGTTGACGCGATATCGAGTCAGCTAGGAGTTGAGGAGTTAGAGTAGAGGTGCGCGTCAATCAGACTGCGGACTCGCGGTCAAGCAGCGGCGGCGCGCGACGTAAAGAAGCACTTGAGCCCCGCGGGGCGCCAAACAGCCCGAACAGCCACGAGCGGATCGCAAACCGCGGCGGCTTCCTCTCCCCCTTAATATCCGCCACGTTCTCCAGCGAGCGGCAGCGGTTATAGAACTCTATATACGGAGCGTCGTGAACTTTACGGCGCGGTCGATCGAGCTTGTTGTACAGGCTGCAATTGCGGAGCAGCGGGCTGGTTTCCGCTTGGCGTCTGGGAAGATCGTCGGTTACTATGCCTATGATCGTTCCGTTGAAGATAGGGTCGCTGCAGATTGTGGTTACCGGCTGGTCGGTGTCGAGGGAGCGCGCGGGGTGCAGTCTGCGGAGGCGAGGGGTAGGGAGGGTGTCGAGCGAGCGCGCGCCGCGCAGCGCCACCGCGCCCGCCACCGACCCGAGCGAGTCGCAGTCGCCTTCGCACGCCGTCGACGACGCGATCGAGCTCAGGGCATGCCTGGAAATAACAAACAGTCTCAACAGTCAGTCAATAACGAGTTCTGAATACTTTTTTCACACCACTTGCTCGACAATGTCAAATTATATGTCATGTAAAGCTAACCAAAAGCAGGTGATTAAAGCCAACTGAGCCGAGAGTAATGTTGTACTGAATTTCATTATTCCCGCGCGGGCATAATGAAATTGGAATTAGGAACTTGAAAATTTAATTAAAGAGACCCACATAATAAGAACTTATTTGTAAATTCGAAATAGCCGCGTTGCACAGAACGCAAAAATAAGAAAAACAACGCATTGCGTGAATTTACTAATATTTTTATTTACCTAGCTTTTTATTGTCTTGTAGGATGTGAAAAGTAGAGTATTCTCCTCGTGGATAAAGCTGCCTTCGCCTTAAGCGTGCTTAGATCCCTCTCTGCACTCCCTCACTCCGTTCGTGGGTTAACTCTAGAATCCTTCTTTGCGCTCGGGATTCAATATAGCACCCGTGACACACTGTAAGACACTGCTTTATCCCCTTGGTTAATAATCTACTATAACAACACACAGCCATACACAGTCGTGCTTAAAGTTAGAAAGATAAAAAGTTCCACATTAAAAATAAATTGTAAGGCAGAGAAGCCTATGTCCAGCAGTGAGATGACAAGGTCTGAAGATGAGAAATAATCAACAACAATTGTATGCCTTAAGCACTCTATGCGAAAATACACGCAGTGCGAGAACTCAAAATTCGAAGCGCAAGAGCGAAAACTAATTAATAAAACTGTATAAAATAATGATTAATTGCAAAACTATTGCTTAATGTGACAAATCTAAACAGCACTTGCGTCATAGAAATATATAACTATGCAAAGTTGAATACTACGGGTTCATAAGAAGTTTTAAACGGGACTTTTGATTTATTTTCCGTCGAGATAATTTTAAGGACTTCGTGTTTCGGCTTCAAATAGTACTTTCTCAACTTTTGCAAATATTTGTAACAAAGTAAATGATGCATTAGTACTGATACATATTGGGCTACAAGCAGTATGGACCCTTAACTTTAAACATTGACTGTGACCGATCACTCGAGACGAAACGACTGCTGGAGGTGAAATATTTCTACTAGACCCTACGACTGTTCATCCTAACGCACATTTTCCAGCTGTGTGCAGTAACGTGCGTTTATTTGACTAACTGTTCGGTCCATGTCACATAATAGGACTATTAAGTCTTCATGAAACAAACATTGGTATGAAAGATGCGAATGTCTTCAGAAAGAAACAGTGGAACACGTGATACTTCACTGCACAGCCGCAAACGACGCCAGAGGGAAAACGGGTCTGCATGTGCTCATCAAGTCATCTTCCGAGTGAGCTACACCTTTGTGGATACTGGAAAAGTGCTATCATCAACTATAAATCCTAGGTTCATCCTCCGTTATTTCAAGGAGTTGGGATGGCTGGGGTCAGTTACCCCCAATCACTTGCTCTAACAGCCGTTTCGACTTATTTATAAAACAAATGCCACATTAATCAACAAACACAGTTTTCTATTCTAGATTATCCCCATACACGTATTGCACTTACAGTAAAGGAGGGCGAGCACGCGGTGCATCATTATTTGGAGAGGCAACAAGACTGCTGACGTCATTGGCCATCGGCGACCTACCGTAAATACAATCATTATGATTTGTAAGTAATGCAAATAGTCTATAGACCGAGGTA
This sequence comes from Philereme transversata, assembly GCA_963924445.1. Taxonomy (NCBI): domain Eukaryota; kingdom Metazoa; phylum Arthropoda; class Insecta; order Lepidoptera; family Geometridae; genus Philereme; species Philereme transversata. The sequence continues at coordinate 10,794,717 of OZ004355.1, forward strand.
ACCGATAAACATCGATTAGTTAGCGGACCAGTTTTATAACTATCAGTTTCTATTATGTACTTCGTTTTTTTTCAGTCTCAAAGTACCTATTTTTCGTGTGTCATGCCTTACCTTCTTTTAGCACGGCCAGAATGACTGGTAGATAATGCTATTAGCCGCGACGCATATGTTCATATTGCTGCGCTTACTATCGCGAGTGGCATGGCACAGATTAAGAATCCATCCTTTAGATAATAACGACATTAGATAAATCAATAAATAATGCTGGACATTTCACACAGCGCTATCTGGCACCAAACTATAACTAATAGAATACTTATATACTTTTCTTTTTTTTTTTGTAAATACATACTTAGATTAAATATAGAAACATCCAGACCCGGAACAAATATCTGTAGATCGTGCAAACATTTGTTCCGCGGCGGAAATCGAACTCGCAACCTCCTGCGTGTCAGCCGGCTATTCGGCCACTGCGCCACGCAGGTCGACAGGATTACCTCGGGCGTGTGGTGTCGGTGCGCATGCGCCGTTGCGAGGGCGGGGTGGCTGCGGGCAGCGCGGGCGCGGGGAGGGAGCAGCGCGAGCCGCGCATGCCCGCTTCTCCACTCGCTATACGTTGTCGAACACCACCTGAAACGATTACACTCATTGTAAGTACTGGCTTTTTAGGGTGGAAATAACGACGGAACCGGGGGAAGTATCCTAAGTCAGATTTTACTCATTACACATGACATATTCCGTCGTTATTTGTTAATTACGTGACTTGTCTCAGCTGGGAGTCGAATCAAAACAAAATAATTCGATAAACTAACACTCGTTATGCTTATAACATTAACCGATAGGATCAAATTAGGATTAAGGGCGACTTGCGCAACATGCCTAAATGAATTTAGTGGCTAAATATGATTTAAGAAGTTGTTAAATCATACAGATACGTTAAATTTAAACATATTAAACATATTTAGTTGCTAAATACGTTTAGCGATCGTTTTGCAAGCCGGGTTAAATCTGTAATGAACATTGTATTTAAAAATAAGAGACATACATTTTCAACCTTATTAACTCCACAATCCACATACAGGTAATTTTTTACATTAAAAATATTTGTTTGGATACAAAAAGATTACAGAACCTACCTGAAAGTGATGGATGTCTCGAATCGGCAAGTCTAGGGCTCCTTCGTGGGCAGCGGAATAGAGGCCTCTCTTCGCCCTCTACTGGCCTCTTCTGAATTGCCTTTTCTGTAGCGCTCAGTAGCCAATATGTCTGGACCTGAAACAAAGAATATATATGTATTACCTGAGATGGTGTAATATTAACACTTTAAATAAGTCAAGTACAACCATGAACTCTGTTGGACTACTCTAACTTCCGATCTGAGGTCAAAAACCGGAATAATGGGAACATGCTCAAAAAGAAGCGAAAAACGTGAGAAACCTGTTTTTTTTTATACAACTTGAGATGCAGCCCCAGATCTACGTTATTTCTGAATCGGGGCAGAAATTTGATTTAACGCCCGCTCAGGTGTGGGGTGGTATTACATTTAATGACATTTTGGGGCTATTTGACTGGACTACATATTTACACTAATATCGAGTATAGCCTGAGGGGGGTTTTGGGTCCTCAAATCAAATGAATAATCGATAGTACGACGTGCGCTGGATGCTAGCTAGAAAGCGCTTTGTGTAAAACGTTTTTTTCCAACATGAAGTTGGCGCCCCCTGAAAATTTCCGCCCGGGGCAAGCGCCCCGGTTTTATGTTATTATGGCCGTTCCATCGCCTATAACATAGCATTACCATTATTAGAAAAATGATGTCCAAAACAATTATAGTTACAAATGAATAAATGTAAGCAAACCTTGTACCTTATACCAGATATTTTTTTAATACATACGAATAGATTTAGATAGATAATATCTTTAACTGTAGATCATGCAAATATTTGTTTCGACGGGAATCGAACCCGCAACCTCCTGCGTCTCAGCCGGCTATTACCACTGCGGAGTTGCATCGAAATGATACATAAATCATTTATTCACTTGCAAACATGGGTAAATATGGGTAAAAGAACAGGTGATTAATATTAGTAACTAGCTGACCCGCCCGCGGCTTCGCACGGATGGTTTTTCAATAAAACATTACCCTCATTTTGTGCAGTAGTCTAAAAAGTAGCCTATGTCCTTTCCCAGGATATAATCTATAGGGTCTTTCAAATAGAGCGGGTCGATGTTAATAATCTGTGGCGGCCATTTTGTTTTGGCGGCATCTGTCAAATCTGTTTTTTCTTATTCAGTCACTGATGCCAAATCACCATGGCAAGTTACACGGTTGAGCAGCATGTGCAAATGATAAAACTTTACTATCAAAATGAGTGTTCGTTAGTGCAAACGTTGCGCGCATTGCGCCCATTTTACGGCAGACGCGGTGGCCCTTCAAAGTCCACTCTCCAACGATTGGTGACTAAATTTAAAACGACCGGTTCGGTAAACAACCAACCAACACCTTTACGTCAAAGGAACGCCAGATCGGCCGAGAACATCGCCGCTGTACGTGAGAGTGTTCAGGAGACTCCGAGGCAGTCGATTTCTCGCCGTGCTCAAGAACTCGGCCTTTCGCAGACCTACAGATCAATGATAAACAATTTCTTTTGGCTTGAATTGAACAATATGGACGTGAACGACATGTGGTTCCAGCAAGATGGCGCTACTTGCCACACAGCGAACGACACAATCGACATTCTGCATGAACGGTTTGAGGGTAGAGTTATCTCTCGCAGAGGTGATGTGAATTGGCCACCAAGATCGTGTGATTTGACTCCGCTAGACTTTTTCTTGTGGGGTTTTCTGAAGTCGCAGGTCTATGCCAATAAACCACATTCGACCGTTGCCCTGAAAGCCAACATAACGCAGGCCATCGCTCGGATTCAGCCGGATCTATGCAGCAGAGTCATTAAAAATTGGACCTCTCGGATTCGCGCCACCATACGAAGCCGCGGCGGACATTTGAACGATGTCATATTCCATCCATAATGGAATAAATAGGCCTTTTAAATAAAAAATAAATTTCGTTAATATCTCACACACATCTTGTTTTATCGACCCGTCCTTGTTGAAAGACCCTATATTTGCAAAATTTCATTACAATCAGTGCAGCTGTTTAGTCGTGTAAAGGTAACAAATAAACCAACAAACAAACAGAGTTATGTATGTATTATACCTATAAACCTTCCTCTAGAATCAATCAACAAACAAAGAGTTATGTATGTATTATACCTATAAACCTTCCTCTAGAATCACTCTATCTATTGCTGATAACTGCATTAAAATCCGTTGAGTAGTTTAAAAGATCTAAGCGAACAGACAGCGGAAGCGACATCATTTTATGTTATGTAAAGAAGATGTAGGTTCCAGATATGTTTTACCATGTTAGTTGGCATGCAAGTGCAATTGAGTTAATATACCTAACAAAAAAAATGTACAATTCAATTTAATTAAGGTCAAAGTTTAAAAATAATAACAATAATGGGTCGCACGAACCTAAATTAAATTTGGAATTAAAATAATAATTAATTCATTATTTAATTTTCTGGCAGAATTTGGCACGGGATCGAGATAAGTGGAGGGATGGGGGGAAGACCTTTGCCCAGCAATGTGACAGCATAGGCTAGATAAAAAAAACATCATAAATATACACATCAACGTACCATTGTGAAAAGTAAGTTAGCGCTCACCTGTCCTTTTCCTTTGATCGGTATCATGCCCCTGGGCTCCACTATATACCCTCCCACTTTATCGAGCGCTTGCTTGCAGCTCGGCGATATGTGAATACGCAGCGGCTCGCCGTTGGATTCCATGCGAGACGCGGTGTTCACTGTGTCGCCGAACAAACAGTAGCGGGGCATTGTTAGACCGACTACGCCTGCCACAACCGCACCTGAAAGGATTCATGATGACCTATTAGAACATCACAAATCACCTTATTTGTTGTTGTTGCATTTTTGAAGTGAATACGTTTTTAATACGTCACTTCTATAGTGAGAGGCAATTCATAAAACGAATGATAACAAAATCGGAAGATACAGTTCGGTGTAAGGATCAAAGAATTTGTTACGCTAAGTGCGGACTGTCGGCATAGCGCTCGATGGAGGAAGCGCCGCCATTTTGAGGTCATTTTGCTGCGTTTCGATATTTCCATTTAGTATTATCCGAAGGACTTCTTAGTGTTCAAACATGATTATAACATGCATAAAATAGCGTATTTTATATTTTGTATAGAAAATATTACCTGTTACGTACACGTATTCACGTACAACACACGGACGGATCCATGACACTGTCACACCCCATTTTTTATTTGTTTTATGTTACTTATTGATGGAGCAAGCATATGGCCTACCTGATGTTAAGTGGTAATCATCGCCTATAACAAAATAATGCATTACGAGGCATTACGTTCATCAACTTGAGGCATACAGGTGTAAAGCCTCATGTGCTTGTAATTTCACCGGAAACCATACCCTTCATACCGAAACAGCAATGCTGCTTAGCGGGACAAATAGGTATGGTGGTAGTACTTCCCTGGGCGAGGCCTTTCACAAGGAACTCTACTACTCTTTACGAATGTCTTATGTCTTGTCTTATTTTAATTAAAATTTTTAGATACTTACCTAATTCTTATCCTGACAATTAGATTAGATAGTAAAGTAAAAGTAAAAGACATTTATTTAGAACAACAGTACAGCACAGACAAAACAAAAGGTAATAAAATAAAACATACATTGGAAAAAGACAACAGATGGTTTTCTTTTTAAAATGAATATAACCTAACAAAAACAATGACGTCCTCCTCTCTCAATAATATAGCTGTGCCCAACAGGGTCCATAATGATCATGTACCTATCAATTACCACCTGTTATTACATTGTGGTATACAAAAAATGATTGAGTATTGAGTATGTATTTGCCATAACCACCTAACATTACTACTTCTAATATTAATAAAACTAGCGTGATTTATTTCAATCATTATTATAAAAACGGGTACGTGATAAATCCCGTATTTATAATAATAACTCCAACTTCTACTGCAATATTAAACAAAAAATATAAATCACGATTATAAAATTCGGGAAATTAAAAAAAATAATAACACGTAATAACATAACGACATTGAAACTGTAAAAAATTTAATTTTACTTAGAAAACTTTCGTGATTTATTTCAATCATTATTATAAATACGGGATTTATCACGTACCGTCTTATCGGTGTTTCGACCGACAATATTCAATTCGTGAACCTTCATCGCGATTCGTGAGTGCGATCCGCTGCGAATAACGTCTCGCCTCGCACCGATAAGACGGTACGTGATAAATTTATAATAATGTATTTATAATAATGATTGTAAGGAATTTAACTTTACGGGAGGGGGTATTTAGGACTGTCATTAGGTCACATCAATAGATTTTTACGCCTAGTGATGTAATATTAAGTGAGTTTAATGACAGTCCTAAAATGGTCTCTACCGCAAAGTTAAGTTTTTACAGTACTTATTACATACGTATTCAATACAAAGCCTATTGATGTAATAAGTGAGTTTAATTGAGAGTTCTAAATAACCTCTCCCGCAAAGTTTAATTTTTTACCGTTTCAGATTCAAAGTCAAGTGTTAAACATTAAATTTATTAGACATGACAGGGAAATGAAATAAACTTTTATCTTTGGTTCTATTCAAACATTACCATTAGTATTTGACTTACCAGTATGTATGCCTATCCTCAGTTTGAGTGTTTCGTTAGGTCTGTGCGATATCTTGTGACTCTTCACCGCATTCAGTAACTCAAGTGCCATAGATGCGATCTCACCCACGTGTCTATCATTGTTTCTTATGGGAAGTCCTGACACCTAAACAAAGTTACATGATCAGGTGAAGAAGTCATTTTATTATCTCAAAATTGGAGTTAAATTCAGCGAGTCAAAATAATCAAGTAATCTAATACACGTGTCATGTAAACAAACGGGCATTTTTTTAAATATTTGATATATCTTTGATTCAAGACAAAGAAATGAAAAGAAATTTAATAGGAATCTTAATACGCCATTATCTTTATTACCAGCCTGTTACTATAACCTAAAGGAAAAGGACATAAATACCTTACTCAAGGTAAATAGTTCCGTCAATGCCTTCTTTCTTTATTGACTTAGCGAATTACATTCAGTATATCATCAGATTACTGTTCTGACAGTACAGTTACGTATCAATACTTACCACCATATAAGCATCTCCAATAGTCTCCACTTTATAAACATCGTAGCCTCTTATAATTCTATCGAAGACCGTGTACAGATCGTTCAGGAAGTTGACGACCTGCAGCGGCGTGCTCTCGGCCGACATCGCCGTGAACCCTACTATATCGCTGAAGTAAATAGTGACGGAGTCGAACGACTCCGGTTCGACTCCCTCCCCTGTTGTAAGACGACGGGCGACTGACCTGGAACAATGTGTAAATGATAATGTTATACGACTGACCAATTATTAATTGTAGTTATTCAAATTGGGGTGTGTAAATGAATAAATGTGCACGTTTTAAAACCACGCTGATAAGTACCTAGCTGCCTTACTTAGGCGTGTTGATAGTGTTTATCTATATATATTGACTGCCTCCGTGGCGCAGTGGGTGTATAGCCGGCTGAGATGCAGGAGGTAACGGGTTCGATTCCCGCCGCGGAACAAATGTTTGCATTATCTACAGATATTTGTTCCGTGTCTGGGTGTTTTTCTATATATTATAAGTATGTACTTACAAAAAAAAGTATATAAGTATTCTATCAGTTATCTGGTTCCCATAGTACAAGCTCTGCTTAGTTTGGGGCTAGATAGCGCTGTGTGAAATGTCCAGCAATATTTATGTATTTATTATTATACATTAAACTAAGAAAGTCATGCTGTGATCACTCATAATTTATCTAGCTAAATACTGATGTCAATTCTGTGCAATATTCGTTTAAGCTAAAACTAACGCGTCCTTTTCATTTCAGTCTATTAGACAAGGACCGCGATAGTTCTGGCGTAGTTCAGAATGCTGCTCAGAATCGACTGTGGATGCAAGTTAACTACGAAATAATATTGTCTAAAATACATCACGTACAACGGAAACAAGTCATTACTAACAATCACTAAATTCTACTTTAGAAATCGATCTAAATTCATGCTCATTCTGTAGGTACAAACCTGTAAAGAAATGATTAATTGTGAGAAAAACAAAGGTTCATTTTACCATAACCAAAGGCTGAATTGCTGTGATAATTATAAAATGAACATTCGTAGAAATCAGTGCGTTCCCGTTCCGTGGAAGTTTCAAAAGTACCCCAAGAGACAGTTCGAAATCATTGCGAAGCTTACGCCTTATTCACATAACGATAATAGCCCGGTCGGGCCAATAGACCTGAGACATTTCAATGGTCAGCGCGGTTAGAAGTGGCTCGCTAACTAATGAAATGGCAATGTCCTACATCAGCTATCCTCATCATGTTAAAAAGGCACAAAGAAACACACAGTACGGCTAATAAAACTCCACCCTAAAGTTAGCCGTTTGAATAAGCAACTGATAATGTTACTAGAAAATCTATTGCGCAATCAAGCGTCTAACTTTAAACGGTAGTTATCAGTCGAACTGTATCTACAGTATCCATCACCGACAACGGCTCAAAACGCGGTCACCACAGAATCCCAAGCAAGCTCTAAACTACTCAAACTCTGTTAATAAAATACATGGCAAAGTGTGGAAACACTATGTCTTGAACCCGCACCTGCATCGTAAGGCAACTACAATCACCAATAGGGAGTTAATTACCTCAATACATTTTCACGATTCTATAATGGATTCAACCTCCACATCTGGAAAAGAACACAAGTACAACAAAGTGAATACATTGAGTTTTAGAACGCAACGACTGTTTTACACCAAGTCCATGTCGATGGTACTGAAGGGTTTAGTAAATGAAACGCCATGACTTGTTCATATTCAGGTCACATTTTATTAATCACAATGAGTATTGCATCTGCCATTCCTTCCTACTTGACAAAATGTTGGATAATAGTTTTCCTATCCTGACCTAATTTATACAAGAATTGTTTTGATATGAGGTTGTAATTCAGTCAAAGTACCCAGCCAATTGATCACAAATATCCTTATCAACCGTACTATACAAACAGAATAGGTTTGTATGACGATGTTTTGGTAGTTATAAAGATGCATCCACATTACTTATTCTAGAGGGTATCGAAGACTTGGACCGAATGTAAAGCAGTGCGCACATTACTGCGTCGTCCAGGTATGTCATACAGCTTGTTGTATTTGCGTCTTTGTGCTTATAGAAAACCTTGAATTAGTACAAAATAGTTACAAATTAAGCGAGTCGTTTAAAACTATACAATGAAATGTACACAGGTTATTTATAACATGTACATGCAAATAACTAAAGACCACCAAAGCTTGACTTGCCTGTGCCGACGATAGTAACAAATGTGAAACACGTACTTTTATGGTCACACAAATATATGGGGAATCATTCTATAGATCACAAAAATATTTTTCGCTACAAATAAGTCAGATAAAATTAACAATAAATTCCCGCCTTAATACTTAAAACTCCATCAGCGTATATTAAAATTTTACAGAGTTTATTATTAAGATTTATATGTTTTTTTTTAATTTGATAGATCTTCGTTTGACCACAATCTCACCTGATGGTAAGCGATGATTTCAATGTACTATGACCGATTTTATAAAATGACATGTGATCTATTGCCAAAAGTTCAATTAATAAAGTGAATACGTACTTTGGTAGCATCCTATGCAGCAGATCTTCTGTCTTCTGTTTCTCCTCTATTAGCAGCCTCGTTCTCTCGTTGACTAGTTCTTCCAAATTGTTGGCGTACTTCTCCATCATGTCCATCATTTGGTCCATTATGTTTCGTGACCTGTGGACAATAATACCACCCTGTATTTAAGAAAAGATTAGAAAACGTTTTTTTCTGTCTCTAGCAAAAGTACCTACAACAATTCAATTAATTTTATTTTAATTAAATTTCAATTTTATTCAGTAAAGCGGCTACAGCGATACACACTAGAAAAAAACATATAACAAAATTAAACACTGTATGAGAGTCACGCGTCATTTTCTTTTTCTCTTTTGCCTAAAAACTCATGCGACATAATTTTTTTCACCATCGAAATCATGATCACCAGATTGTACGCAACGAATTGAAAAACTTTTTGCGTATGTCACTATAACGTCAGGAAAATAGTTGAATGACATAATGGTTTCCAAGACTGTTTAGGATTATATACAAAAACACGCTTAAGATTGTATAAGAGGAACTGGAAGCAGCGTGTATCATAAGACCTCAGTTAAAGATAGCTGGAATGCCCTGGAGTGAACTGAACAGCAAGGATTTTATCATCTTATCATACCCAAATTACGAAAGTTCTACATGATTAGAAAACAATTATGTGTCACAAAGTTGCGTGTCTTTTTTATGACAAAGACTTTCATCGCATATGAGTCATAAGTAATTTATCGTTATAAAACTACCTTTACTGAGCATTCCTTTATTTCGTTTAGAAGCACAATCGCACTCCGCTGCGATACTCGAAGATCTTAGTTGATTTGTACGATCTAACTATTCAACTAGGTTACAATTAAACACCCAAGGACCAAAAACTCTAATCTACAATTTAATCAGAGAGGTTTGAAAACTGAGTGTTTAAGATTTTATTTAAAATAAAACACATAACATTCAAAGGTTGAACAAAATACCGAATCCCCTATTTTGGACCCCACACCAGGTTTGCCTGTACCTTGCAAACCTTAAGCAACCTACCTACCTTGAGTTTCTTAAGTAGACTTCTAATAGTTTGGGAAATTTGTTCTAACAGTCTTTCCGCCAACAATCCCTTATACCTACATCAATACTATATGATACCACCTATTTTTTTTAAATCACTACGGCCATTGAGGCCTATTGTGATGGCCACTTGTGTATAAACCGCATCTAGTTCATGGGGGCGTTCATAGTTCACCACTAAGCCCTACGCTGTTAGAAACTGAAGGAGTTCGTAGGGGTGATAGCTGTTAGCTCCTCTGGGCTGAGAATACCACCTCACTAACCATATATTCATTTAATATCGTAAATAACTTTCCACTTGTCTACTTACTTCCCAGACTTGAGTTTCTTAAGTCGACTTCTAATAGTTGGGAAGTCTGGCCTGACGTTAGGGTCCTCCGCCCAGCAGTCGCGCATGCAGGCCTCTATGTACGAGTCTTCGGGCGCTGCCTCGAGGATACTCGTATCGGGACGGAAGTAATCCTCACCATCCAGTTTTGGTCGCTTCAGGCGTTCTATTATATCTGGAAGATGTTATAAAGTATTGTTAGTGATCTAACTACAGCAATTATCAGAGAAGGACTATTTTCGGTAATGCAAATATTTTAGATATTGGTTTTTGTAATAGTATTTCAGCAGTGCCTTTTTCTGTTGTGGCACTACAGTTCTATAGTTTAGTTAATAGTTTTTTGCTAGAAATTGCAGTTTTATTTTTGCTAATTTCTAACCATTCAACTTATATGTTTGTTGTGTTATCTTAATAATTGATGTCTATAGGGTGATGTGGTCGCTCAACGGCAAAGCCCTTTTTATATGCTCCGAATATTTTTTTTTTTAATTATTATTATTCACTACCTACCCGTCCCGACTACACACGGTTTATCAAAATAAAATATAGCACTCAGGGATAGTGTAGCTTTCTATCAGTGAAAGAATTTCCAGTATCAGTTCAGTCGTTTCTGACATTACCCCCTACTAACATACAAGCTTACAAACAACGGACTTTACCTCTTTGTAATATTAGTATAGATAAACCAGAAACCACAAATAAAAGACATGCACAAAGGTGAGTTTTCTGTTTAGATATCCATCAATTTAGTTTCGTTGTTTCTTCAAAGGCGGGTTAATTAAGCGTCCATTCTCCATTGATCTCCGTAGGGTTCCGTTGAAACACAAAACGAAACCCCTAAAACATTTGGGCCAAGTGTTCTAAATTACCTTTGGGTTCCATAGCTGTGACCCCGAACGGGCCGCGTCTTGCGATTATCTCGTATAGTATAATTCCAAATGCATAAACATCTCCCTTCTGCGTGCCGCCGACTGTACCGTTAGGATTGTCTAACTCTCGCAGTAATTCCGGCGATTTCCACAATAAGCCTGTGAAGAAATAAATATTTTTCATCACTCATGCCCCGAAAATTGCTCATTGTTTTATGCAAAAAACTAAAAATTATGGCAACACCATATTTTTCACCGAAGCGCAGGTTGTTCAGTGTGTACGCAATTGTAACGGGGTGAAGCCAATCGGCGCGAGTGTTGCACATGTGTGCATGAAGTTATGTAGTAACGGCTCGAGTCATTCTTCAAGTTTTCTGTGTTCTGTCCATACTATTTATGACCATGTTTTTTTATTATTTTATTCACTTAAATGTCAATTCGTGACTGTCAATAAAATTACGCCACCAAAGTTCAAGTTTCCAAGAGCAACTACGTCAACTCTTCTTGTTGAATAGCGTAATGATATTGATTCACCGCATACCCTGTACAAGCACACAAGCGCCTTTCCGTAATGATGACGAAATTCTTTACATTATGACTATTAACACCCGCAAAATAACTTATAAAGAATGAATCAGCTGCGCATATTTTGACTCTCTTTACTCGTAGTATGCGCGTTAAGTCACGTGCGTTACGTAGTACGTACGTCATCATAGATTATAGTTAGTTAGGTATAGCTTACCCCGGTAGTATTGATGCTCTCCTATTAAATCGTTTTCTGCGCAGTACCGCAATTCGTGGAGACCGAAGTCGGTAACCTAGAATAATATGAAACATTTTATTTTATTTTTACAATGTAAAACTTAACAGACATATTTTGTTGTTTGATAATTCTCTCAAATCTGTTGTCAAACGAAAGTAAACTGAACTAAGTTTGGCAGCTAAAATATTATCAATCTTTTATTTTCGTTATATTAAGAAAGGGCAGACCAATTTAGCAATTTTTAGGGTTCCGTACCCAAAAGGCCCGTCTGTCTGTCTGTCTGTTGCTGCTATAACAACACATACTAAAAACAGACTAAAATAAATATTTAAATGGGGCTCCCATACCCATACATACAGACATGATTTTTTTGCCGTTTTTATAGATAATGGTACGGAACCCTTCGTGCGCGAGTCCGACTCGCACTTGGCCGGTTTTTATCTCTAACTGGAGTTGTATTAATGCTTTGTGGACCTTTCAGATCACAACAGCTTTGACCGGACTATTGGTGTGCGCAAAAGGCGCTCAGCGAGTATATTAAGTGCACAAGGGCACCACTGTTGGAGGCCCTACCTAATTATGCATAAGTTTTAAACACTATGGAACTTTTCTGAACCTTTGGTGGAATTCTCAAAAATGAAGTCTTTTGCTAAATTACTATGAAGTTTCGTTTACCAATTACCAAATTACCTATTTTACAACAATACGAGGCATGCCTTTTAAGTTTTGTCGTTTGAAGAAAAAAACACAACTAGAACCTTATAGTACTTTTTATTGTTTTTCAAAGTATTCACCGCGTAGCTTAATACACTTTTCCATTCGCTCAAACCAGTTATTATAACATTTATTCCACTCTAAAGTGGGGGTGTTCAAAATGGCTGACTTGAAAGCGTCGACTGCTTCTTCACCGGACTGGAACCTTTGACCACGAAGACTTTTCTTAATTTTAGGAAATGTAAAGAAATCGTTAGGGCTTAGGTCAGGACTGTATGGAGGATGGTCAAGAATTTCTACTTTTTCCTGCTTCAAATACTCAATCGTTTGACGAGCGCTGTGTGAGCTTGCGTTGTCGTGGTGCAGGATGATGCGTCGCTTTGAGTTAGATTTTCGAAGTTCGGCGATGACTTGTGGTAAACAAACTGTAGTATACCACTCTGCGTTAACCGTTCTACGATCTTCAAGTGCAATAGTCGCAACATGGCCGGTTTTTCCAACGAACGTGGCCACCATCTTCTTTGAAGTGCTTCGAGAACGAACAACTTTAGTCGGCTTTGGCTCGTCTTGAAAGACCCAGATTGTAGATTGTTGTTTGGTATCAGGATCGTAGGCATAGATCCAAGATTCGTCACCACTTATGATGTCGTAGACGTGATTTGACTCCCCTCGGTTGAACCTTTGCAGAGTTTTCTTACACCATCTGACGCGGGCCGCCTTGTGATCGTCGGAAAGCAGATGCGGTATCCAACGGCAAACTAGCTTTCTCACACCAAGCGCTTCATGGAAGATCTTCTGAATGGTTGTCCCTGAGATGCCTAATAGAGCCTCTATCTCTCGATACGTCACATGACGATCTTCGAGAATTAGTTGTCTCACAGCAATGATGTTATCTTCAGTGAAGGCGGATTTTGGGCGTCCTTCGCGAAATCTGTCACTAACACTAGTATGTCCACGCTGGAATTCTAAATACCAGCGTTCGACAGTCCGCAGACATGGGGCTACATCACTGAACACAGATGTTAGCTCTTCTAAACACTGAAGCCGTGTCAGGCCTCTTCTAAAGTTGTAGAAAATTATTGCACGAACATTTTCCTTAGAAAGATTCATTTTCGTACGTGACCTGACAGATTCAAATCGAAACTGTGACTAAACAATAGCATTAATCCTAATACTTTCAACTGTTTTGAGATTCAAAATGTAAACACATTCGAATATAGAACAGTTTCAAATTCAAAATTGCCGGAAAATATGGAAACGACAGAACTTAAAAGGCATGCCTCGTACTAGCCATTAGCCCTACCCTTTTCATTTAATGTCGTATATAACAAAACACGTAGTATATGGTATGGGTCTCAGCTTGGGCCGTTTCCAGTTCGGGAGCGGACAGGGGGGATAACAGTAAAGCTCCTGGGTGCATTTCGACGCTGGTATAAATTTAGTCTAGTTCGAAATAGTTTGAAAGCAGAATTGGGGTCTACCAACCTGAAGCATCCACCGGGACGTGACTACGCAGTTTGACGATTTGAGATTTCCGTGAAATATTAATGGCGATGTATGAATAAACATCATACCCTGTAACGGGAAGTTGGAATTAGAGAATTTCAATTGGGAAAACACTTTGAACTGAAATAAACAATCACTTTACCTTTATGAGATCATGTATTAGAGACGATATGAACATTTTATCCAGTTTTATATCCTCGTTTTCAATTATGTCCTGAAATTAAACATAGAAACATTTTATTCGCTTCACGTGACGATCATTATCTTTAGGAGTAAGAGACAGTGGACCAGTGGAGTGAGTCATCCTTGATGTCATTGTGTGTTACGTCACGGGAAAAGGGCCTCGGCTATTGAGCCATTGCGCTGGCTTCAACACCGGGGGTGACCGCCCCCGGGTCCTTGGATGTTGCTGCTAACGCAGCGATGCAATGCCTTTTTTTTGTTTTTACGAGAGGCGATTTTATCGATTTTACGAACCCTCCTCCCCCCTTGGTGAGATGTCGTAAAATTTGGCGCACCCCCTCTCCTTCCCCTCTAATCACAAGTGAGATTTTACAAAATATTATTTAGTAATTTTTTATTATATTTTTTTAGTGTAAATACGTTAATAGATAAGCCCAGATTTCTCGCAATTTTACACTGTTTATTGCGGGGACAAAAATACGTGATATAAAATTGAATTTCGTAATTATATTAAAACTTGATCTATGAGCCCATTATTTCACTTTCCAATGCTTGAGATATATTTTATTGAATAACATTAATTTTTGGGCTCAATTTTATTATTTCTTAGTTTTACATAAAAGTCAGTAAGATCGAGACCTGTAATGCCATCTATTAAGATTTGTTTGAACTAATTAATGATGATGACAATGTGTATCAGGAACTACGAGTACCTTTGTACCACAACACATCGTTTCCGAACAAATATTCGCAGATCACGCAGATTTGTGCCGCCGGCGCCACGGGAATCGAACCCATCGAACTTCTTGCATCTCAGCAGGCTATGAACCCACTTTGCCACAAATGTCGTCAAAACTTGTAGCATACAACACAACAGCAAACACGTACTATCAGAATGACGCAAGTTTTCGTGAATTTCTAAGAAATGCATCGAAAAGTGGTTCACATAAGGAAAATTACGTAAAATACACGTGATTTCAGAAACTTATGGAAATTTACTCAAGCCAAATTTCATGTGAAATGTTTGTAAACAAACCACCCATATTTAAGCTAAAATTCTATTGCTTGATGTTGATTTTTTGAAAGAGATGATATCAATTTATAATGAGTGATCACAATACGTCAACAAAAGTAAATTAAGTCCAAAAATCAGCACCGAGTAAGTGACTTTTGCGTTTAAATAAATGGGGTATCAAAATAGTTGTTTAGTCCTCGAGAGTGGCATAGAGTACAAAAAGTGAAAAAAAGAAAATAGTTAAAATGGCGGCCACCACGTACAAATTTACTTCACATTTTAAACTTGATTTCTTCTAATATAAGTGGCATGAAAATCAAGATATTGTTAAGACAGATGAAAATACAAAAACAGACTCGTGACTTTATTAATCCCCATGATGGACATCCTCTGATCTTACTCAGTACTCAGACCCGTGAAGATATCCCACAAGCGGGTAGTCAGATAAATTAAAAAATAACAATTAATTTGAAAAATCTAATCAGATATAACTGCTGTCGTACTTTTACTTTAAACTGCTTTCTTGTCAAGGTACTTTATTAAGGTACTAAATTAACTTGAGTGGAGACCGTGTCTTAGAAAACGTAGTATAGGAGGCGCCCCCTGCTAAGTGGAATGATGACTTAAAAAAGGCGAAAGGCAGAAAGTGGATGAAAAGAGCCGAGAACGTGCACAGTAACGCATATTGGGAAAGGCCTATGCCCAGCAGTGAACTAACGTGGGCTGTTGATGAAATTAACTTACATACAAGCTGCCTTTGGCACAGTAGTCAGTTATAAGCAGAACCCGCATCGGCTCTATAACGGCCCCGATGAAAGAGTTCAAGTTATCGTGTCGCACCTCTCGTAGAAGACGCATCTCTTTCATCACGTCACGTGAAATGTCCTGGAAGGAAATTGCATCTCATTGTTAGCTGATAAGACTCAATTTAACTTGAAAAAACATTTGAGTTTGAATAGTCTTATGAAATTTAGTCTTTACGTAACAAAGTTTAAGGTCGATTTTTGTTTTACTCACTTTCTTTTTCGAGAATTTCAACTCCTTTATTCTGACTACATTTCCCTTGTACTGTGCGGTGGTGGTGAATATTTGAGTGCAGCATTTGCTCTCACAAGATATGCCACTAGCTAAACTCAACTGAAACAAAACGCATCACTAATTATCATGCATTTATGGGAAGAAAATCGTGTGAAATTTGAATTATTATTTACAATAATATAGTCGTAACCAATTTACATGGAGAGGCGTGAGAAGACCAGTTATTACTAAGAGTTACTACTTAGGAGTTTGCGGGTTCGATTTCCGTCGCGGAACAAATGTTTACATGACCTACAGATATTGGTCCAGGCCTGGGTGTTTCTCTATACATAAGTATGTATTCACAAAAACAAATATAATGATTTATTCTATCAGTTATCAGAATCAGCCGCCTTATTGTTTATCTTTAAACAAGAAGACAAGATGTTAAATATGATGTTCATTTCTGTCCTCAGCTTCCAATTATTGTGTTTTAATTTTATTGCATTTATAAATGAACTTTTTGTAAGATTCTTGTCAGTAATCCTCAAGATCGGAAACTTAGAAGGAAATACATAATGGATTTGGACATCTCTTCATCTTCAAAGTTAGAAAGACAATGCTTAATATTTCACCAATTACCATAGTGGATACAAGCTTTGCTTAGTTTGGGGATCGATAGCGCTGTGTGAAATGTCCAGCATTATTTATTTACTAGATAAGTGAATCTCACCTTACTAGGCGAGCAGATAAGGCCACTGCCAAGATAGCCGGCGATCTCGCACGGATTGATCTTCCACAGCAAGCCCTCAATCTCCTGCTCGATCTTCCACTTGCGGTAGATGCTGACGGTGACCACGAGCGCACAGAACAACGTCACAGCCAACGTCCCCGCGACCACTAGAGACGTTATCTGTGAGTCGTCTTTAGGACATTTCTCGTTAAGGAATCCGCACGAGGGCTCGTCTTCCGGCTTCACGCTATCGGGCCAGTCGATTGGAAGCCGTGGATTTGTCTTGTATTCCTAAAGAGACGAGAGAGTGTGCTGTTTAGTAAAAGTACACACCCATCATATGTCCCTGTGTTAAAGTTGAAACTGCTAAACTAGTGGTTCGCCCCGAACTGATATCTCGCGAGTCTCCCAAAAAAAACAAAAAAATATTATTCATATAATCTTTGACTAATAAAATAGTGCCACAAAATGCAAAACCATCTAACTTGACCTACAGTTTCATTCAAATTACAAGTAACGGGGGTTCATGAATGAATGAATGAAAATTCTTTATTATACCTTACAAGCTAAACACAACAGATATAAAAATAAAAATAAAACAAATAAATGTAAGCATAATGGGCGGTCTTATCGCTTAACAAAGCGATCTCTGAATGGAAATAAAATAATCTCATGTGAATTGGTTATCCTTTTTTGGGGTAGAAATTGGAGTTATTCTGAATTTTAGACTTTTCCCTATATTTGTGTCACTAAAGCTACACGAATACCAAATTTCGGCACTGTGAGGTCACTGGTGCACCCTGTGAAAAGTTGTACTAAATCAATTTTGAAAAAAATCATATTCTATATTGTATTTAGGTGAACAATAAATGAATAAATAGTTTTTTTTGGGCCAAGTCGCTTTTCTTACGATGTTTTCCTTCACCGTTTTGAGTAATTGTAAATGCAGACATAATTTTTTCGAGTAGAAATATCCCATAGATTCACGGTCAGGATTCTACATCTACAACCTCCGTATCGGCTTCTATAAACATGTATGGTTATTAAAAGGGCAAAATATTCACAATAATAAGATTTATTTGCAATTCACCTTTACCGAACACAAACATGGGTTCTGTTCTATATTTAGCCATAAACCACAACAGAAGGCAATCTTATTTATCGGTTCTAAAAATAGCTACACAGTTATTTCCTCATAAGCTTATCGGTTTTAAACGTGTCTTTAATTTAAGTGCGCATTATTTTAAACGAATAAGCAGTAACAATAACTTGTCAGTTGTATTATTTCACTAATAGTTTTAAATGTGATATTTTTAAGTAGAAACTCGTTTCGACAAAATTTTTCAATCTTGAAATACTCAAAAACAGTAAAAATTTATTCATAGCAATCTAAGGATCATTTTGAAATGTACTGTGAGCAAACATGAAGTAGACGCGGTTTGGGGGCAATTTTATCACTATAGGTCGTCCACTGCCGAGCAAATGGCCCCATAGATTTCCAGAGTAAACGATCTTGTGTGGCCTGCACCTAATGGTTCCTAGAAACCTTTATAAGGTCTTATTTCCATCTACAGAGGGGCACTCTACGTCGCGCTTTCCAGTGCGGGGCTTTTACTCTAGAACCTTTATGCCCCAACGGCTTTCAGTTCTCCGAGCTAAAGTGCTACACAACTGAAGGCCGCCATCTTATGTTTAGTTGACAGCGTCGCTTGTGTCTACTGAACAGCCGCGTTTGTATACAACCTGTTTTGTTATGTACGATATTAATTTAAAACACACATCCGGAATCGTATTAACTGAGTTTAGAGGTAGGTTTAATACAGGTAGCTTGAATATTTATCCAGTAGTCGATACAGTTTCAATAAACAATTTTTAACACAAATAGGCGTAGCCGTCAATTTAACAGGTACCTACTTACACGATGAATGTATATGATTTTTTTACCTATTTTATACAGGCACACACCTTAATATCAAGTCCTGAATATAAATGCTGTTTTGAAAATATAAAATTTCTATGGTAATGAAAATACCTATTTAAAAACAATAGTTAACAATAGTACAAACCTAGCCATTAGCCCTATCCGTGTTTTTATTTAATGGCGTACACAACAAAACACGTAGCATATATTTGCTTGTCGGGATTAATTAAAATTATGTTCACCTGACTGAACAGATAAATGACTTATCACACTGGCGAGTAGCGATCGTGTTTCCAGCGAGGCGATTTGTGAACGTGTTCACTGCGAGTTCGCGACGTGCACGCCTCGTTGATACATTGGTGCTACTATACTATTCTCCGATCTATGACAGTGACTTTGATTTCATAGATACTTACTGGGAACTCTTTAGAGCTCTGGAGAAAGTGTCCGACTGGTATCATGCTGTAACTACAGTTGATCTGTCCGTCATTAAATTTCGTAGGCTTAAAAGCCAACACGGAGAAGTTCCCTTCAGAATCGGCGCGCTCGTCCAGGCGAATCGACATTCCCGATATACCTGTAATGTTAATTGATTAATATAATCGCATGGTAAATAAGTAATTGTGTACCACTACGAACAATAAGATGTAAACAGTTTAGTACCCGATATGGTACAACTCTTTTTGGTTAATATACAGCGTAATCTGCATATTTTTAGGGTGAAATCTCAGAACTACTGAATGACTGAACCGATTCTAAAAATTCCTGATAAAAAGCTACCCCTTTTCATGAGTGCTAAGACTATATTTTATTTTGAAAAAAATCCGCGAGTATCCGAGTTGATGACGTGATGACAACAAATCAAATCTGTCGTCACTATTTCATCTATTCATTGCGAACATAGATACAATAACATAGGAGCATATGATAAAATAAACATTCAATTCAGATCCTCCATAATCAGCTAATAATGTTAGTCAAAAACTGCTTACTTCTATACGGTGAGCTTTTTATCATTTTCTCGATGATTCGGGATCCGTTCTCGGCGATGCTGGTAACTTTAGCTTGGGTCAGTTCCTCCTTGTCATTGCGCATCTGTTCTTTGATGATTTCGTCTAATGCGGTGGCGTACAGTATCACCGAGTCGTACAGATACGCAGCGTAAATTGACACAAACTAAAAAAAAATCTTTATTAAACTTCGAGTTACCTTATTCTTTAAAGGTTACAAACAATTGTTTTAAAATAGAAAGGAAAGTTTGCAGTTTATTTCGGTAATTTTGTATAAGTAATATAATTATGAACTGTTTACAAACCCAACTCCAGACATGAGTTGGTCGACTACTGCTCGTAAACATTATCATGCTAAATTTCCGCTTCACAGCACTAATAGCCTATGAGTAAGGCAACGGTAACTCCAAACGTACATAGCGAAACTACAAGGGTTACTTTGGAACCCTAAAATGGACAAAAACTATTTGAATATCAGCACAAACATCGGATGTGCCCTGAACATCTGGATCTACACGGTCATGGTACAACCAGTGCTAACAAACGCCGCAGTGGTATGGTGGCTATGAACCAATCTAGCCACGACAACGAACAGGCTGCAACAAGTCCACAGACTTGCCTGCTCTTTGATGTGCGGATGTAAAAAATCTACTCTAGTCTACGGTCTGACGCCACTTGATGTACTTGATCAGGAAGCCATTGCGACGGCACTGAGGATAAAATCAACCAACCAATGGAAGGGAAACCTAAAAATGACAAATCATTGTAAGATCCTAGAGGCCATTGCCATCATTCCAGAAAGTACAAAAATAACAGACAGAATAGCCACAACTTACCTTACAAATAAGGGGCACTAAGTAGGCACTCCTGAGTTAAGGACTGCCTACTTGGTAGCCCGAGTGCTACGGCTACTTCTGCCCAGAGACAGGACTAGTTAGAACACGGCCCTAAAACAAAACGACTTCAGTATTCCGAGCAGGTCTTCAGTATTTCAGGTAAACTCTAGGTCTCCCTTTGGCAGCCACAGAAATGTCTTCATGCATTGGATCCAGAGCAAATACAACAAAAGCTGGAATGACACAGCTAAACTTTATAACAGATAGCGCTGCACTCATCAGCGCTCTTGGCAGACCTGACACAAGATCAAGATTGGTCTCAGAATGCTACAGCGCTCTCCAAAGATAACTCCAAAACCATACGGTCACAATATCATGGACAAAAGATCATGATGCATGCCCGGAAATCGACAGGGCGGACTCCTTAGCACGGGAAGGAGCCAAACTCAACCCAACTCCACACGATATCAGGCTATCCAACCCACTGACTGCAGACATCAGGAACAGGTTGAAACCAAACTCTGAGGAGCATAAGAAAATCTGGTAACGCAGAACTAACTGCAAGCAGACCAATAAAATGCTTCTAGTAAAAGATGGAAAGATTGAAATGAAACTTGAGGACTTGCGGATGATGGTGGAGAACATCACAGGACACTGCGAACTAAATCACAGTCTCCTGAAGAAAGGAGCCACAGATAGTGACAGGTGACCTATCTAATTTCTGTGATCCCTACAGGATGAAGAGATAGTAGAGCACGTGTTGCTGCACTGTACGGCCACACACGAAGCCAGACTGAAGTCGGGAATTAGAATTAGCACAAACCTTATTAAATTTTGCAAATCCGTCGGTGAAATTAAACGGCGCCTTAGAGTTATAAAGGCGGACTTTATCCGTGAACTCTCTGTACTTATAGGTTGGTTCCGAAGACACCACAACTAGCAGTGATTGTGCGCGCTTTTTGAATTCTGTCGTTTTGGGACACACTAGTTTAGCGACTCGATCCTCCGTTTCTGCGATAAAATATAATTATAGATAAGCATTACATACAGGGTGAACTGACGACAAAATTTGGGGAACATCCCTGCCCGTAATCCAGTTTTTTTTATTTTTTAAGCATATGGCCCATCTGATGTTCAATGGTAACCATTCCTTATAATAAATTATTGCCTCGTAGGTTACGCACCTTATGGAATCCATACACGTCAACGATTTCTTGTCGCAAGCCTTGCGAAAGCCTGGGTATTTGTACATATTCTTCCGACATAAGCTTGCGTAAGCCTATAATTTTAACAAATTCTTCCCACAGAGGCTTGCGCATGGAAATCGTTGACGTGTATGGGGTCCATTAGAAACGTGCACGCGTTCATCAACTTAAGGCATACATGTGTAAAGCCTGTAATTTCAACTTCAATCGGATTTAAATCAACACAAATTATTGTTCATGATTACGTATAGAAATATCACCTTAACTGTAATCAACCGACATCAACTTACAGGATGGAAATGAAAGTTACTACATGCGATAGTTTGATAAATTACAGATTTTTAAACTCAAAACGTTAGTGGATAATGAGTCAAATTGCATTTATTAAATTTTCAAAAGTATACAGTGTACCTTAAAATAGTAGGTATGTACTTAAAGTACCTACCTCCATACAAGGTAATTATTCGAGTTTTCGTGGGAAATACCAGAACCCCCTCTGATTTTACCAACTATTGGTAAACTTAAACGGTATAACATCTCTTCGACCCGATTATACAAAATATAATAAACACTTGCATTTTGTTTGATATAAATAATACTTACTTATCAAATACTTATATGCATCCTTAGGAATGTATGTCATCATATCAACAAAAATAACCATGTATTCGCCTTTAGCAAACAACTGCAGCGACTCCATAGCTGTCATCATATCTATTAGTCCAGCCGTGGATCCCAGAAATACGTAAACTGAAAATAAATAACACATTGTGAGGAACACTCCTGCAATCACAGAATTACTAAAAATTAAGAAAAAGAAAAAAAATTGCACGCAGTTTTTTTGGTGAGTATTTAAGTCAACAAAGTTTTCGAGAGTAAGAACACAGAAAATCTAAAATAATATTTAAAACGGAACTCTAATATGAAAAGTCGTTAATGTAATGTCTACTTTATTTTTAAAGAGCATTCTAACAATACCACTCAACCTCGGATGCAATTTTTTTTTTCATCCCCTCTTTACTCAATGGAAAGTAACTTTAAAATTATTTGACCTCAATTAAATGATACCTTAGAGCTATACTGAACCCAACTCAAATATAATCATTCAAATCGGTTCAAAAACAAAGTAAGTTATGAGGGAATATACATACAAAAATGCTCTTCCTGCTTTTGAAGTCGATTAAAAAGAAAAAATATTGTGACGTGTCACGTGTCCTGTCGAGCGCTGTGATGTGACGTAAACCACTAGAAATGACGTCAGTATTCGTTTTTATAATATTAGTACTGTTATATTAGCCAGCTGTCGTATCACGGCATAATTTTAAGAGTCGTATGGACTCTTAAATCTAATCTCTTAAATATACCTCAGGTAACTTCATATCCGTACTAATATTATAACTTCGAAAGTAACTTCTCTGCTGTTCTGTCTCTCTGTCTGTCTGTTTGTTAAGTTTTCACGACTAAACGGCTGGACCGATTTCAATGAAATTCAGTATACCTAAAGATATTATTATGACCGGGATCGGGATTTACTATTTTTTACCCGACTGCGCAATAGGAGGGTAATGCTTTATATTGACAAACCACGCGTGCGAAGCCACGGACCGCAGCTAGTGATCATATATTTTTATAAGTAATACTGCATTGTACTTAAATATAACAAATATAATAGGTACGTAAAAGTAGAGGACATAAGCTAAGTACTATATGAAACGAAAACACGATTCCATATGGAGCCCACACACGTCAACGATTTCTTTGCGCAAGTGTAGAAATTTTTACATATTTTTTCCACAGAGGCTTGCGCAAAGAAACCGTTCACGTGAATGAGACCCATTTAAATTTGCTCGATCGTATATAATTTTTGAAGTGAAACTTCTTTAGCATCGTTGTGATTTGAAATTCGATGAAACGAAAAAGCGACAGTAAAAAGAGACAGACACATAAATTCATAAGATTTAACGTGGGAGAAAATGAGATAGGAAGCATTAAGTATACAGTGTTTCTTATGTTCGTGGTTCTCTTTATGCTTTGCTTCGAACTCCCTCCACTCGTGTTAATAATTATCTAACTTTGCATCACTATGATCATTACTAAAACCTACAATTATCATCTTCCCGAAATTTTACATTCGTCTCATTATCTTGAAACAAACATTTTTGAACGTTTCACTTCTACCACGTGTGAATTGCACACATGCTTTTTTAATCACTCATGCTCTAAATGTTGGTCCATTGTAAACTTGATATCAGCTCCGTAAATGCGATTTACGGCTAAAAATAGAATGAAGCTCATTGCATTCATAATAAGCTAAAATGAAATACAATCTCAATCCATGGCGAATTCTTGTTTCTATTTAAAAATGAAAGTGGCCAGTTTAGTTCACTTACAGTTTAGTTTAGTTAGGTATGAGGTGAGTGAGGTCAAATACGCACCTATTCCCAATAAACCACCACCGACCAGGGAGTTTTTTTTATTTCGAATAGATCTTATTTAGTAAAGTTTATTAATAAGTATAGGTAGATTATATAGGTTTGTGAACATAGATACACCGCCGTCTTTTTGATTATCCAAAGGTTGTGTGAAAGAGATCGCTTTAAGCGATAAGACCACCCATTGTACTTACCTTTATTTTTGTGTATTTCATTATATGTTTAATTTTGTTTGTAAAGTATATCTATCTATTTTCGTTTGGCAACAATCTCACCTGATGGTAAGCGATGATGTGGTCTAAAATGAAGCACGAAGATCTCGAGTTTACGAGGCATGCCTTTTAAGTTCTGTCGTTTCCATATTTTCCGGCAATTTTGAATTTGGAACTGTTCTATATTCGAATGTGTTTACATTTTGAATCTCAAAACAGTTGAAAGTATTAGGATTAATGCTATTGTTTAGTCACAGTTTCGATTTGAATCTGTCAGGTCACGTACGAAAATGAATCTTTCTAAGGAAAATGTTCGTGCAATAATTTTCTACAACTTTAGAAGAGGCCTGACACGGCTTCAGTGTTTAGAAGAGCTAACATCTGTGTTCAGTGATGTAGCCCCATGTCTGCGGACTGTCGAACGCTGGTATTTAGAATTCCAGCGTGGACATACTAGTGTTAGTGACAGATTTCGCGAAGGACGCCCAAAATCCGCCTTCACTGAAGATAACATCATTGCTGTGAGACAACTAATTCTCGAAGATCGACATGTGACGTATCGAGAGATAGAGGCTCTATTAGGCATCTCAGGGACAACCATTCAGAAGATCTTGCATGAAGCGCTTGGTGTGAGAAAGCTAGTTTGCCGTTGGATACCGCATCTGCTTTCCGACGATCACAAGGCGGCCCGCGTCAGATGGTGTAAGAAAACTCTGCAAAGGTTCAACCGAGGGGAGTCAAATCACGTCTACGACATCATAAGTGGTGACGAATCTTGGATCTATGCCTACGATCCTGATTCCAAACAACAATCTACAATCTGGGTCTTTCAAGACGAGCCAAAGCCGACTGAAGTTGTTCGTTCTCGAAGCACTTCAAAGAAGATGGTGGCCACGTTCGTTGGAAAAACCGGCCATGTTGCGACTATTGCACTTGAAGATCGTAGAACGGTTAACGCAGAGTGGTATACTACAGTTTGTTTACCACAAGTCATCGCCGAACTTCGAAAATCTAACTCAAAGCGACGCATCATCCTGCACCACGACAACGCAAGCTCACACAGCGCTCGTCAAACGATTGAGTATTTGAAGCAGGAAAAAGTAGAAATTCTTGACCATCCTCCATACAGTCCTGACCTAAGCCCTAACGATTTCTTTACATTTCCTAAAATTAAGAAAAGTCTTCGTGGTCAAAGGTTCCAGTCCGGTGAAGAAGCAGTCGACGCTTTCAAGACAGCCATTTTGAACACCCCACTTTAGAGTGGAATAAATGTTATAATAACTGGTTTGAGCGAATGGAAAAGTGTTTTAAGCTACGTTGTGAATACTTTGAAAAACAATAAAAAGTACTATAAGGTTCTAGATGTGTTTTTTTCTTCAAACGACAAAACTTAAAAGGCATGCCTCGTACTTTTACCCGGATTGAAAGGAGAGGTCACACAAACAAGCTCTTTTTATACAAAACGTATTACTTACTTCTAGTTTTATTCTTAGTCTCCGTTATAAACTGGTACCAGAAGCCAGGGGCGCAGCATGTCAGCTTCTCCTCGCAACACTTGAATGCATCGATGACAGGCCTTTGGTGGTTCACCGTCATGTTATTCTTCTTCGCGTGATTCTCAAGGTTCAAAGCTACGGTCGTCCACGACTCCTCATAAAGTATTGAGAATTTGTTCCATCTGTAGTAGCGGAGTAGCGATATCAAAGATTTTGTGGCCTGAAAGTTTTATAAACGAGTCAACTTTGACTGCCTCCGTGGCGCAGTGGGCGTATAGCCGGCTGAGAAGCAGGAGGTAGCGGGTTCGATTCCCGCCGCGGAACAAATGTTTGCATGATCTATAGATATTTGTTCCGTGTCTGGGTGTTTTTCTATATATTATAAGTATGTATTTACAAAAAAAAAGTATATAAGTATTCTATCAGTTATCTGGTTCCCATAGTACAAGCTCTGCTTAGTTTGGGGCTAGATAGCGCTGTGTTAAATGTCCAGCGATATGTAAATTTAAATATTTAAACTGACACGTTTCTTGAATTGAAAAATGTTAACGGACCACTTTTGCCGGCTCTTGGAGCACACAAACATTGACTAACAATACTTAAATGTACGAGAGTGGAAAGAATACGTACGAGTAACAGAAGCGAAGAAAAAAGTAGCATCAGTCATAAAAAAGTTAAGTAGTGCTAAGTTAGCGTGGTATGAGCATATATGAATATAATATAAAGTTAGCAGACTAAAGAAGAGACTGAGATTGTGTGAAAGCTGATATCGGCGAAAATGGATGACGACTGATACGAGAGCTATGGAAGAAAACATGATGTGCCCACGTAAGGGGATGTGGGATACGGGCAGGAAGATGATGATAAACAAAATATGGTAGAGTTACCTGGGCACCCGGTGGCTCCAGTCTCGCAAAGTTCGATAGCGTCGATGTTTGGTAATCGGCACATTTCTATAAAATAACATTTTTTTTTATAAATCAGATGATTCAAGTAGTTACTTTAGATTCATTGCCTCTAAAGTACACGAAATCATTGCCTTGGAAAAATATTTATTTCACGTTCGTTAGTTTCATCCACTTCACGTTTCGTAATTTTAAGTCCATGTCACATTTATTGGTATGCGCCTTGTGAACCCAAACACCTGTTAGAGGAAAGATCTTAACGGTGCCACAGACGATGGTGCGAATCTTTTAGGTGATGTTATCAAAAAATTATCTAAGTATTATGAAGTATCAACATGCAAAGAAGTTCAGTTTTCATATTTTCCGGTAATGAAACTTAAACTGATTAAAACGGGTAGTTATCGCGTATGTACATACCTTTTTTATTTGTTATCCCGACGTTTCGGCTGTGTTGCAACACAGACTCAGACGATCTGGTAGACTCGGGACCGAATCATTGGATTGAACTTCATAAGGTAAACTCTTCTTAGGGTTAAGCTCGCCTTTGTACATGACTTCTATTTCTGTATTTTTAAATGTATTTTCTTGTGTGCAATAAAGAATAAAGAAGGTTCTCTCTATTTAACGCTATTATTATAAGAGAATGATTCATGAAGCGATTGAAATCAAGAAATTTCCATATTTCAATCGTGAAGATGGCGCTCAGCGTCACTTCTCGACGGTAGCTCCACTCCACCCGTGACCACGGCTGTTGCAACACAGCCGAAACGTCGGGATCAGTAATTATGTACAGTGAAATTTATTGATTTTCAGGTCCGAAGTCGTTCCTTTTATTTGCTCTCACAATACGGTTAGTGTAGTGTGTCGTAATATGAACGAGGACATTTCTAATTCTGAAGACCAAGTGAGGGTAGTTGCTGCAGCTGCCATAACTTCTCGACGGTAGCTCCACTCCACCCGTGACCACGGCTGTTGCAACACAGCCGAAACGTCGGGATCAGTAATTATGTACAGTGAAGTTTATTGATTTTCAGGTCCGAAGTCGTTCCTTTTACTTGCTCTCACAATACGGTTAGTGTAGTGTGTCGAAACGTCGGGATCAGTAATTATGTACAGTGAAGTTTATTGATTTTCAGGTCCGAAGTCGTTCCTTTTACTTGCTCTCACAATACGGTTAGTGTAGTGTGTCGTAATATGAACGAGGACATTTCTAATTCTGAAGACCAAGTGAGGGTAGTTGCTGCAGCTGCCATAACTTCTCGACAGTAGCTCCACTCCACCCGTGACCACGGCTGTTGCAACACAGCCGAAACGTCGGGATCAGTAATTATGTACAGTGAAGTTTATTGATTTTCAGGTACGAAGTCGTTTCTTTTATTTGCTCTCACATTTTATGGCCTTGCAGGTAGCGCAAGATATTTATCTTTACTATATTCTTTGATATTTTACTTACGTAAGAGATCATTGGTAGGTTCCTCGACTCCGCGATGATAGCCTCAGTTTGGCAGCGACCCTCGGGCCCAAAGAACGCGAGGACGCCGGAACAGGTCATTTCGGTGATCAGCTTTGTCGCATGCACCGTGTCGAACTTGGTGTCGTGCCATTTTAGTAAGATATCCACATCGGGAAGCAAGTCTTTCGTTTGGTTTGTGCTGTTTTCATTCAACTGAAACAATAAGTGTTTGAAAATTAGGACTGCTCTGGTGCTTATGTGCTACAAAAGTGAAAACTTAAGATTCAATCTTAAGTTATTTTTTTTAATAGACATTTGAAATCATGGTAGGTATTATATGCAGGTTCTTATTAACATAGGTGCTCTAAGTTAAAGAAATACCAAACTATAAAACTTTGATTCTGAAAACACCATACCCTCGTAAATTTAGGCGTATTATAAAAGGTTGCCTTCTAAACCAATAATTTGTACCGATAATTCCTATTAACTTACATGAAAACAAGTAATGTATTGCACTAACAATTATGTTTAATAATAAATCTGATAAAAACGCTTTATAGAGGATGCCCACCAAGTAACCGGTAAAATACTAAAAATAGGAACCACGCGATCGCCTACATGCTTTGTCCAACAGTTGAGTTAAAAGCAATTGTATTTGTATAACCCGCATCCAAATCTGTTACCTTGAAGAAGGACTTCTCTTGTAGGTTAATATTTGTGTGCACATGACTTTAAAAGTTAAGTTGATTTGTTTGTCCTCGAGCAAAAATAGTTACGGAAGTGTACATATCATTTTATGCTGATCAAACATTATTTATGGTACGTGACCGAGATATCTATTATTAAATGTTTCTGAATATGTATTTCCAGTTCATTTGCCACAAATAGGTACCTATACCTACTAGAATTATGATTTTGGAAAGGTTCTCGCGAGTATAAAGAATCAAAAAAATATTTATTTGAATGTTTCACGTAGATAATGAAAGATTAACAAAATATTCTAATGGGTTGCACTTAACATTGAAATTAGCCGTTTAATTCTACGTTTGAATTTGGCCATCAAACAAACTCTGTCTGCAATAACTCGGACCAAGCGGACGCGCGAATTACGGTAAATGAAGTTGTTGAAACGGATATCCTTTGGCCAGTACCGGGACGAGTGACAAAATTCCGAAACTGAAGACGGTCATGTCAATACCACAAAGCATGAAAGATCCCGATTCCGCAACTGTATACCTTATCCATTCCGTTTCAAGGACCCTCAACTATACAGTGTGGCCCTGGATAAAGTGCAACCCCGAAAGGGGGTGAAACTAGATCAAAAATTATCGACAAAAAAATAGAAAAAAAAATTAAAAAAAAATTCGTATTTACTTTATTGATGTATTAAAATTTTTATTACTCACTAATGACTCTATTTAATAAAAAAATGATTTCTTCCAAAGTAGTAGGTCTATTTTGTTAAAATAAAAACCATAATCATGTCAGATATGTGACGATGACGATAAAATAACAAATAACTCACAAACGAGTGGCTATCGTGACTTAAAGTTTAATTTTTGTATTAAAATTACATTTTTTAGGCTGTTTTTTTCCAATAAACTCCAAAAATCTTAAAATTAAGCCTATAATACTAGAAATTTTTATGACTTTTTATTATTGTCTATCATAATAGCTTTTAAATAAAATAAAAACCTACGTTCTAACATAAAAAATGTGCTGGCTAGGAGCATTTAAAGTTGACCACTGACGGTCAGTGGTCAACTTTAAATGCTTATTAATTTCCAATAAACTCCAAAAATCTTAAAATTAAGCCTATAATACTAGAAATTTTTATGACTTTTTATTATTGTCTATCATAATAGCTTTTAAATGAAATAAAAACCTACGTTCTAACATAAAAAATGTGCTGGCTAGGAGCATTTAAAGTTGACCACTGACCGTCAGTGGTCATTCAATTTCTAGTATTATAGGCTTTATTTTATTTTTATGACTTTTTATTATTTTCTATCATAATAGCTTTTAAATGAAATAAAAACCTACGTTCTAACATAAAAAATGTGCTGGCTAGGAGCATTTAAAGTTGACCACTGACGCTAGGAGCATTTAAAGTTGACCACTGACCGGTCAGTGGTCAACTTTAAATGCTCCTAGCCAGCACATTTTTTATGTTAGAACGTAGGTTTTTATTTCATTTAAAAGCTATTATGATAGACAATAATAAAAAGTCATAAAAATAAAATAAAGCCCATAATACTAGAAATTGAATGACCACTGACGGTCAGTGGTCAACTTTAAATGCTCCTAGCCAGCACATTTTTTATGTTAGAACGTAGGTTTTTATTTCATTTAAAAGCTATTATGATAGACAATAATAAAAAATCATAAAAATTTCTAGTATTATAGGCTTAATTTTAAGATTTTTGGAGTTTATTGGAAATTAATAAGCATTTAAAGTTGACCACTGACCGTCAGTGGTCAACTTTAAATGCTCCTAGCCAGCACATTTTTTATGTTAGAACGTAGGTTTTTATTTTATTTAAAAGCTATTATGATAGACAATAATAAAAAGTCATAAAAATTTCTAGTATTATAGGCTTAATTTTAAGATTTTTGGAGTTTATTGGAAAAAAACAGCCTAAAAAATGTAATTTTAATACAAAAATTAAACTTTAAGTCACGATAGCCACTCGTTTGTGAGTTATTTGTTATTTTATCGTCATCGTCACATATCTGACATGATTATGGTTTTTATTTTAACAAAATAGACCTACTACTTTGGAAGAAATCATTTTTTTATTAAATAGAGTCATTAGTGAGTAATAAAAATTTTAATACATCAATAAAGTATATACGAATTTTTTTTTAATTTTTTTTTCTATTTTTTTGTCGATAATTTTTGATCTAGTTTCACCCCCTTTCGGGGTTGCACTTTATCCAGGGCCACACTGTATTAGTGACAATTCACAGGATATTCATTATTGAGCAGCGACTGAGAAGTTCCGTACAGAGTGACACAGTTTTTACTCTAACTGAAACAACACATTGCATAGTATTTGCCTGACCCGTGAGGCTACTGCCACATTAATTATTAAGATTGGCTCAGAAATCAGTGATCAGTGATGATGTTTAACTAACACTTCCATTTAGAAGGGCTTGCGCCACAACATATTTTATTCTCTTATATGCCCAACATTACAGCTACAAAGTTTTGACGAGTTCCCGAGAAATATTATGTAGATCATCAGCTACATCACATGAGTCAGATAGCCTACGCTATTTGAGTTAAATGCCCCGTCGCTGTTGAAAGCGCTAGTTTTATTTCAGAAAATAGTGGTTAATTCATCTTATGGAAAATTACCAACAGCGTCCTCCTAGAGCAACCGGCTAGTCGTTCAGCAGTATAGAACACGTAAGCTTACCTCCTCCAGGGCTATAGACAGTGCCCCAGAGATGGTGAGGCCCTGCCTATCTCGCAGCTCGCCCGTCAACGCAGGAAGGTAGCCGACGGTAATGTTAAACTTCTTCTTGGCGACCGAAGGCCCGGCCAGTAGGCCCAGCGCCACGAGCAGAAACACCCGCGCGCCGACCCACATGCCGACGCCTTCACCGCGGTGCAATCACCTGTTAAACCAAACAAAATTGGCGTTATTTATAAACGCAAGTACAACTACCCTACAGCCTATATTATGGAAGCACAGGAGGATCGAAAACCAAAGACTGGCTTTTATAATAATGCGAGATATATCGAGTTCTTGATATTCCGGTACTCGATACAATGGTTGCTGCACGAACAAATTACCATAAATACAAATTGTGGTATTTTGATCCGCGGCATCTAAATAACATATTGTTTGTTTGTTTGGATGCAGGGGGTAGTCTCCAGAACTACTGATCCGATTCTGAAAATTCTTTCATTAATAGGAAGTTACATTATCTCCTTTCCTATTATCCTGAGATGTTCCTTTGAACGAATGTGCCAGAAGGGCAGCGGTGCGAGAGGAGTGGCGAAGGGTTAAGTTAAGCGCGCCACAACCCTGACCACGACCACTCTGCCAAGAGTGCTACGACTAAGAAGAATTATTCTGAGTGTTGTTATAGGCTATATTTTACTTTGATAAAAATCCGTGCGAAGCCGGAGCGGATCAGCTAGTGCTTAAATAAACTAAGATAACCTTATCCACATTACATGTCTACCTACGCTGAGTCAGAAGAGACAATAGTTTCCGAGTGTATAAAAGAAAAGCATATGATCTTCCCACGTCAAAGAAAAATGCCTGCCGTGCAAGGATTACTCATATTATTGTAGTGTAGATAATGAATAAACCCTTGGGATATGACACACACGATTTGATTGATACGCTTTCACGAAACTGCCAAGAGTCATTGTCCTGCTAAGATATTAAAATGATACATTGATAAACTTGCTCACAGTCCCGTATCGAGCAACAACTAGTAAGCAATCTTATATCGACATCCATTATTGCAATTTAGTAAGAGTTTGCTCATGCTGCATTAACTAATGCCCCGCAGATTTGAGTGAGATCAGTACTGTACCTACATGGCCCTTAAGGAGAGTGAATCCAAAAGTCTAAAAAAATGAAATAGGATTGTCGTATTCCATTGTCTTAATGAAAGACAGTCAGTCTTTAAAGTTAGTCCAATCAAAGGAGAGTGGGAGGCGCAACGATGGCGACAATAAGCGCGTCTATTTTTGTAACTCAATAAAGGGAAGTCTTCCTGCAACGTTTTCCGCCCTCAAATGTAGGAATTGCTTCCATGCTATCAAGTAAATAATTGGCTCGCAGCAGGCGGCTGATTAGACCAATTGACCTACCGCTGTTTTGACAACATGCAGCTTATAAATACACTGAGCTTAAAGTTTGTTCATTAATCATACTCCAATACCCTCCAACGCTCGTCCTTATAGAAGTAAATACCAAAAGTACGAGGGGTGATCCAAAAGTAATGATAATCAATAATAAACACAATGAATAAAATAAAAAAATAAATTTATTTCTCAACACAGTCTCCTAGCAAGTCTATACATTTAGTCCATCTCTTTTCTAAACCTAAAATTCCCTTAGAAAAAAAATCTTTACCTTGACTCTCAAAAAAGTCCTCAACCGCGGCCATCACGTCGCTATCATCGTCAAATTTCTTGCCTCGGAGGTGTTCCTTGAGTCGTGGAAAGAGATAGAAGTCACTGGGGGCTAGATTTGGTGAATAGGGGGGGTGTTCCACCAGCTCGAAGCCCGCTTCCTGAATGGCAGCCATGGCAATTGCAGCTTTGTGAACCGGTGCGTTGTCTTGATGGAACAGCACTCCAGCCCGCAGTTTGCCTCGCCTTTTCTCCTTAATAGCCTCCCGCAATCTTCTTATTTGTTCTGCATAGTAGGAGCCTGTAATAGTGGCTTCCTTTTCCAAGTAGTCCACCATGATTATTCCTTTAGCGTCCTAAAAAACAGACGCCCCAGGTAATAACCTTCCCTGCTCAGCTTGACACTTTGAATTTCTTCGGCGTCGGTTCATCGGATCGTTTCCATGTCATCGATTGTTGTTTTGTTTCAGGATCAAAATGGTGGATCCAGGTCTCGTCCATGGTCACAAAACGTGACAAAAAATTATCTTTGTCTGCCTGAAACTTTTCGAGATTTGCTCTTGACATGTCGACTCGTTTCTTCTTTTGCTCGTCGTTTAACATTTTCGGTACCCAACGCGCGGAGACCTTTCTCATATGCAATTCGTTCGCAAGGATTCTTTGAATGCTGCCATATGAGATCCCTGTGATCTCAGCTACATGCCTGATAGTCACTCTTCGATCTTCCAATACAACTTCTTCAACTTTTTTCATATTTTCTTCAGTGAGGGACGTCGATGGGCGTCCTTCGCGGTGTTCGTCTTCTGTCGATGTTCTTCCCAGCTTAAACTCCTTAGCCCAGCGTGCAACTGTGGAATATGGAGGAGACGAGTCCCTTAATGTTTCCACCAAGTCGCTGTGTATGTCTTTGGTACACATTTTTTTCAAGCAGAGGTATTTAATGACAGCTCTGATTTCGTGTTTTTCCATTTTTATGTTCACTCCTTGACAGTCCGTATTCAAATGAATGTAGCTCCCGGGAATCGTGGCCCATTTATATGATTTTTTTTTCCTGAACTTGTGGGTAACTGAGCAAGTGACTGATATATTTTTGTATTTTTGTGTGTACTAGAAATAACTGATTATCACTACTTTTGGATCACCCCTAGTATTCAGTTTTTAGAACTAACTGGAAGTTGTCAATAGTTTACTGGATTGGATAAAGTTAACTTTAGCGTGTGGCTGCATCCATATCAGAGATTATTCATAAAGGGTATAGCGCGATTGCAAATATACGTATTGGTATCTGCCTCGAGAGTCAATAACCGCAGATGGCCCTGCGGGCTCGGCAGTGGGACTGGACACCACGCCGACACCTCGCAGACTGGGTAGGCCAGTTGCAATTCAGGCTCAGGCCGTGCATGCACTGCTGTCTCAGAGGCGAAGCGACGCGGCATGATCTCGCCTTGAGATAACGTCAGCGATATCGCTCTCTTTGGCTAAAAATAGAACTTATAAAAAGGTAATGTGATTACAAACATTCGCCATGAACAATCAAAACAGAACAGCGACGCGTGCGTATAGTGGTTTCAGAACAGCTGAGCTATGTGAACGATACGATAGCTTACGTATATTTTTTTATTTACTGCGAAAGTTTACAAGTTTTTTATTTTATATTTTATAAAAACCTACTCCGGATTTTCTTGTTCTATTTTAGTTCCAGTGTGACTTCATGTTAATTTGCATTGGAATTTTCGCAAGCGGAATTTTTTCTACTCTATTTTGCTTCATTTGAGTATTTGGAAGTGCCGAAATTAAATATACAAATTCTATAAATTAATTTCTCCGGCGGTTACGTCAACGTTCGTCGATCATTTCCTGAAGACGCGAAATTCTTCTTTTGAAACTTATTAATATTCAATGAAATCACAAAGATTCTTCTAAAACTGTTTAACTATTCTGGTTCTGTAAAACCTCTGGTTTCTGGTTATTCAGTTTAAATAAAAGCGAAAAGGTAGAGCTTGGTAGAGACGTTCAGTAACTTCCATACAAAGCTAAACGCAGTATAGATATAATTTACCTACAAGGTATTTACCAACACACAGCCACGTGAGTAGCTCGGTGCTTTTAGCAAGTGTCGCAAACGGAATAGTCCATAAGGCTATCGATCTTGCCGACGATGTTTGTACTGCCACTCCCGAGACTGACCGCACCTACCCTAAGATAATAAAAATCGACCACTTCACGTCCACATTGGCACACAACTGTTGATTGTGTACTCGAAATGTATCTAATCTCAAACAACTTTCGTACCTCAAGACTTTCCATGAGCACGTTTACTATGACTGTAGGTATTTATACCGTTTTGAGAACTTTGTACAAGGAACGCGTCATACGTATAGAGGGCGTGGTCTGCAATGAGTTGACCATTTATTGCAGGATCTACATGTCACGGTCCGAGATGCATGGCCCTTTTATAAAACTTGTAAAAACGACTAGACCCTAAGGACTTTTAAGGAAATGTCATCTTACCTTTCGCACGTTCACTGTTTTGTTTTTTGTACGCCGTTGATTTCCTGTTTTGGCTATATAGATTTGAACACTGAACTGAATGTATTGGATGTAATGTAACTAGATGAATGAAAGAGCACAGCACACCGCAACCAAGTTATATGAAATAATCAATGTCTAACCATAATAATAAAACACACTTTGCTTTCAAAGTCTGGATTTTTCATAATTCCTTAAAAAATTCTAATTATTCAAGTAAAAGTGAATGTCAAGTTGATAAGAACATAGATAACTATTGCATGTAGGGGCATAATATTGTACGTTGGCTTCTTACTTTACGCATATCGTAAAGTTTATTTTTTTATGATATGTATCAAATTTTAATAGGCATAATTTGTTTGATAACTCATAAAAGAATACCTCTTATCTAATTAGGAGGTTAGGTAGGGATTATAAAAATAAAATTGTAACTAATGTACTTATTTCGTATGAATGAACACATATGACACGGTTTTCTTTTATGTCAGAAGTTCATTATATCATTGAATAAAATAAAAATAAATAAATAAAATAAATATGGCTGAACATTTCACACAGCGCTCTCTAGCCCTCAACTAAGCAGAGCTTGTACAATGGGAACCAGATAACTGATAGAATACTTATATACTTTTTTTTTGTAAATGCATACTTATAATAATAGGTTGGGGAAAAAGTCTTTTCGCATTATAGTATGTATGAACTTGTAATAAAATCTCTTTGGCTATACTATTTGTATCTGGCTGGTTTTGGTATCATTCAAAGTTTAAATTTTAAAGAAGGTAATTCCAAATTCTAATTAGGAAAATGTGTGATTTTTATTTGTTTTTCGTACCGTAAAGATGTGTGTATCTAATGAAGAAATTCGATACATTTTAAAATTTTATTACAAAAAAGGTAAAAATGCAACGCAAGCCGCGAAAAAAATTTGCGATGCTTATGGATCTAGTGCAGTGTCTGTGAGAGTAGCATAAATTCGGTTTAAGCGTTTTCAATCCGGAAATTTTGATGTCAAAGATGCACGTCGCTCTAGTCGCCCTATTACGGATAAAATTGATTCCATTTTTGAAAAAGTGGAGCAAGATCGGCATATCAGTAGTTAGGACGTAGCTGAAGAACTGGGAATTTTAACAAAACAGTTTTGGCGCATTTGAAAAAAACTGGGTACACAAAAAAGCTCGATATTTGGGTACCCCACGAGCTCACTGAAAGAAACGTAATGAAACGTGTACTCATTTGTGATTCTTTATTACGACGTAATGAAACCGAACCATTTTTGAAGAAGCTGATGAAAAGTGGATCACGTACGACAAGAACGTGCGAAAAAGGTCGTGGTCAAAGGCCGGTCAGGCTTTACAGACTGCGGCGAAACCCGGGTTAACTCGCAACAAGGTGATGCTGTGTGTGTGGTGGGATTGGAAGGGCATTATTCATTATGAGCTGTTACCACCAGGCAGGACCATCGATTCTGAACTCTACTGCGAACAACTGATGAGATTAAAGCAAGAAGTTGAGAGAAAGCGGCCGGAATTAATCAACAGAAGAGGTGTGGTTTTTCATCATGATAACGCTAGACCTCACACATATTTAGCCACTCAGCAAAAATTAAGAGAGTTTCGCTGGGAGGTGTTAATGCATCGGCCGTATAGTCCTGACCTTGCACCTTCAGATTTCCACCTGTTTCGGTCTCTTCAGAATTCTTTAGGCAGTGTCAGGTTAACATCACGAGAGGACTGCCAAAACCACTTGTCGCGGTATTTTGATCAGAAGCCCCGTAATTTCTATAGCAATGGGATCATGTCGAACAAAAAGGTACCTACATACTTTAGTTAAATGTAAATAAACTATATTAAAAAATGTTTTGAATTTTCTTAAAAAATGCGAAGAAACTTTTTCCCCAACCTAATATATAGAAAAACATCTAGACCCGGAACAAATATCTATCAGATCATACAAAAATTTGTTCCGCGGTGGGAATCGAACCCACTACCTCCTGCGTCTGAGTTGGCTATTCGCCCACTGTACCACGGAGGTCGTCAATAATATATAATATATAAGAATAATTTTCATCAGCAAAGACCACTGCACTGATACCATAAAAAATATGAAATTTACAAAAATTATTGCATACCTACTAAAATAATAGTGAAAAACTTCATCAACCACAGGACGTCCAATGCTGAACGTAGATTTCCAGAGCAACCGATCTTGTGCAGTCGTCTTTCCATCTAGAATCTAGAACCTAGCTGTCACAACGGCCGTCAGTTCTTCGAGCTATATGCCTTGCCTACTGCCACTTCAGATTGCTAATCCTTTGTGCTTTGTCAGTGACAGATCACACTTGTGACTAGTGACTAGTTTGTGTACGAATCTCCTCATTTCCTATTCGATCTCGTAGAGAAACACCAAGCATAGCTCTTCATAGCACACTGAGCTACCTTTAGGTTTCTTATGAAGCCCATAGTGAGAGACCGTAAGAGTGTTATCACTGGTATCACACACACGATCAAAGACTTTCATCTTAAGACAGAAGTATTTAGGAAGAGAAGAAGTCGCTTAGTTTCCCGAACGCTTTCCAGCTGAGTTGAATTCGTAAACTGACCTCTTTCTCGAAGTTGGATCTACCTAACTGGACTGTTTGTCCTAGATAGACGAACGTGTCAATAACTTAAGAGATCCCAGCTGATACCGAGGCGCTAAATTTTTTTTTAATACTTTATAGGCTTGAGTGACAGTGCTATTTACTTGCTTAGGTGAAGAACGAGAGAAACATATATCATAGCCGCGCCGCATCGTCGCAGGAGTAAATGACGTAAGCGACGAAGATAAAATCTCGAATTGCATGAGAACCAACAAATGAAAAAAAAAATGCTTTTCCATTAATTTAGATACCATAATTACCTACATAACTGTGTAAAAAAATACATTAAATCTTTTCTAGGATCGAAGAAAAGTAAATATTGCTTATATATGAAATCAGTACCATTTTTCGTTATTGAATACGACTGTTACTTAGCGGCTCAATTTTTTTACATATCGTCTTAAGGCCCACGTGTTGGGAAACTCTATCGAGATCATCGAGAATCTTGCCTAGGTCTTCCAGCGATTCTACCATGACCGACCCGCGATATCCTCGGCAAATCGAAGGTGAGAGATGCACTCGCCATTCAATTTGATGCAGAGTCCTTGCGATTCGAAGAGTTTGAAGGCGTCTTCTAGAGATAATGTTAGAGATGACGACCTCCGTGGCGCAGTGGGTGAATAGCCAGCTGAAACGCAGGAGGTAGCGGGTTCTATTCCCGTCGCAGAACAAATGTTTGCATGATCTACAGATATTTGTTCTAGGTCTGGATGTACCTATCTATTTACAAAATAAACTAGTGTTTCGCCCCGAACTGAGATCTCGCGAGTCTCCGATTAAAACAAAAAAAATATTAGTATTTGTAATCTTTGACTATCAAAATAGTGCCACGAAATAAATAACCAATAACTTGACCTACAGTTTCATTTCAATTACAGGTAACGGGAGTTTATGTTATGTGGCTACACTTTTTTGGTGTACAAATTGCAGTTATTCTAGATTTCAGACTTTTGCCTATATTTGTGTCACTTAAGCTACACGCATACCAAATTACAGTACTGTGCATAAACTAACTATGCATAAAATTTCACAATGATTGGATCAACGCTTCGAAAGTTATCCTCGGACAAACAAACAATCATACATACATACAACGCCGATTTGCCCAAGTTGATTTGGAGACAAATATTCTATCAGATATCTGGTTAGTACAAGCTCTGCTTAGGTTGGGGATAGATAGGCCTGTGTGAAATTTCCAGCAATATTTATTTATGTAACATATCCCTCGCCCATAGGTTTCCTGAGCAATTAACCTTCCTAGGCCTTTATACTCTAACAACTTTTTAGAGCCTTAACTTATATCTTAGTATATGCCCTTGTAAAGAATAATTTATTCAGTTAAAATGCAACAAACGGTCACCCATTCAAGAAGTGTCCATCTCCATTTGCACCTTTTTAGAAGGGGAGTTGAGCTTACTTTCGTAGTTTGTAGTGTTGCAAGTCTCTAAATGTTACCTTTTGTAGCAATATCTTATTAGACTGTAGCCAGCTATAAAGTTTGTTTAACAACAGTAAAGTAGCAGAAACAGGTGTTCTGTTTCTGCTTATATGTTCTATGATTATATGGACTACCCTGTTACTGAGGAAGTTATGTCCAATCAGTGTGTTACAAGTCTTCGAAGGCCTCTTTACTCAAAACTGGTAAGGCGCAATGCGTGATGTCTAACTTCATAGGATTTACATAGGATTTATCTCACGCATAATGGACCACATACAGAGTTTGAATGCGGAAAAGGGAGTCCACCAACCAACATAGGATTTACACCATACAGCCTGGGGGATCTTTATTGCTTTTCTTTTGAACACTTTCAAGTAGGGTAATATCATTTCGAAGAAATTGCGCCTAGTTAATATGAGCAAATCAACAATTAGGAGAAAATTATGACTGATAGGCATGCAGGTAGGTAGGTACAAGCTGTGCGGGAACAATAGGATTAAGTATGTTGCCCTTATTTTTGTTTATTTATGTGGGAAGCATAAACCGTCCTAAAGTATGAAGTTATTAAACATAGTGCTAGGCAGTTACTTAAATAAATGCATGACCCAAATCATACACAGGTTAAAACATTTTAGGTGCCTAGGCATTGGAAATGTTCTGGATTCATCAAATACCATAATTAATAGAAAACACCTATATGGAACTTTTATCTTAATTACAAACACATTCAGAGACATGAGTAGGTACTAAACATACAAACAATCAATGGCTCTGTGAGACTTATGTCTCTGTACGCTGTTCTAACATAAATCAAATCATTACTTACCATGAAGCTTCAATTAACCCAACTAAAAGTCTTTGTTTACACTTCATTCACTCATATTCGTTACAATACAGTTTTGATTCTAGAACACTTATTAAAATGAACTCACTCTAAATTCTCAAAATGTTTACAAAGAAATCAAGCAACATTCATTGCACAGTAGGTATATAAAGGTTGGCTTCTAAAAATACATCAACCTGATAAAACGGTATGAATGTTTAAACATATAAAAGCAACACAATGATGACAAGTAAGGATTGTGAATCTGGCCTGGATTATCCACAAGAGCTCAACTGTTTAGGTACTGACTAAATAAATTTTGTACCAACTCCAAGTCTATACATATATTTTAGACCAAATAAACAGTACAGTATAGGTACGCCTAATAATACAGTACAGTATAAAAATTGATATTTTCGGATTCAATTACTAGCAAGGATATGTAGATCTAGAAGTAAGAAATCATCATAGACCCAATAAAAGTAAACAAATTGAAAAATCAGGTGATTTACGTTTTTTAAAAAGTCACAAGTTCTTGCGATTTAATGTAGAATGATTATATTTAGCACATTATAAAAACTCACAACGCGCAAATGTAGCACATCTCTACATAATCACTGAAATCACTCACTACGCAAAACTCCACCACTTTTCACTATCACAAAATCCAATTTCGTTTCATATTGACTTGACAAACAAAGCAGGCGACAAACTCAGAGAGATGAGGAAATCAAGAAACAGGAATGATTACCTGCCGTAAACTTTTTCTTCCTTGCCTTTTACCCAAAATATATAAAGTCAAGTCGAAATTGAATTCGGCCAACACCAAAGACTTCATACGGCTGGCTGGGAAAAGTGGAATCAGTCAGTCAGTCGATGCCAGTGCACCATCATCGGTCGGTCGTCCTTGTTTGCTTGCGACTTCTACTACCTACCTACGAGACCTACCTACTTTACTCTTCGTGTACGCCAATCAGAAATTTGAATGAAAAGAAAAAACTGAAAACATGACGATCATTGGCCGATTTGTAGTCTGTCTCGCTTTTTCAAATGTTTCTCATATTTCTTTCTTTAGTGCCTTGAGAGCATTATCCAGAATATCCAGTCGGCAACACTTTTTTGATTGCTTCAATTTGCTTGTTTCCACCAAAAATTTGGTTTGATAATTGTATGGTTTTTTTTTTGAAAAAGGCTTCTGTCTGTCGCTGCCAACGACCATATCGTTCTATCTATAGACATCAAATCAAATAGAAAAAACAACATACTTATGTAATTAGGCGAATGCTTAGAAATTAGTTAAATTCAAAGAGGAATTTGTCATATTATTTATAAATACATTATCCAAAAAATATCAGAACAAAAACATAACCAAACTTCATTCCACTCCTTTTCCACACGGACACTCAGAATATTTGTCATCACATTAAAGCGCTTTCTATAAGCAAAACTGTACGATTTTTGTTCTATGCTATTAATAACTTAATAAAGAATATTAATTTACTACATATGATTTTTAAAGGGTGCGTAACGTAGAAATAATCAGCATTGAAATTTTGTAACACGAAAAATTTCATTCCATTCCACAGAGTTTGCAATCAACATCATTTTGAGTGCGAATCTGTCTTTAAGCCAACCGCCTGCGCCTCCAGCGTCCCTCAGTCCACCAAACTATTTCATCAGAGACGGGCTTTTGCGAACGGAGCCAAAATTATTTACGATTTTAGTGTTGAGAATCCCGTTTGTCACAGGTACTCATTACATTCTGTTTCTTTATAAAGTCACCGCTTGAGATGAAAATATAATTTGCGATTCCATTATAGTCTTTAGTTATGTCACTGTATAGTTATTAGGGTTGATGTACTATTAAATTCTAAGTAAATTATAAAAATCTGTAAAGATTTCATTACCTTCCATTTCACTCCACTCCATTCCCACTAATTTTTATACGGAATAAATGAAACGTTTTGGAAGGGAATGTTTTTTTTGTTGAATGCTTAGATGACCAATGCAAGTCGTAAAGGCTTCAAATTTTTGTTTGCCTTTCATTTCTAAAATGTGTATGAACAGTAGGCCGTTGTCTGAAACGACTCCTAAATTGACAAAACAATACAATTTACAGACACATTTCATTACCTTTCATGTTCTCATTACACTCCATCAATTTTCTTGAAAAGGAAATGGTTTTCACGAACACCTTTCACAGTAACCTGTATCTACAACTTAGAGTCCGCGCCACGAGTGAAGTCTTACGGCAAAAGCGGGAACTAAATCTCGAATAACTTCTCGATATCTGCGACAGTAGCGCCGCGTCTATCGGACTTCATTGGTTGCGCGGACTCTATACGAATAATTGAATACATATTTGTTTCTAAACCGTAAACAAAATAAATATTCCACGAAATTGCCCCGTTTTGGACGAAACGGTGGAATCACTCTAAAGATTTCATCTCGCATGCCACAACTCTTTGTTTGTAAAAGGAATGATAAATTAATAAATATAACTATGAGTTTTCACGGAAACTTGAGAGACAGTTATCAGCTAACTTCATCATGTCGCTTTTTGGCTGTCGGTGTGCGGGTGTGCGCACACTGACATCGTAAAAATATTAACTTTCATAAAAGAAGTCTAACTTCAAAATACTTAGCCTGGATTTTTTATCCGATAACTATTGTGACTTGGCCTATCTCCCGCTTCCGGCTTGACGCCGACTTCTGGGACACCCTGTATTCTCTCTCAGTGAGCACTGAGCCGGTCGGTCGGATCGATAAGCGATCGACCGAACGAACCCGAGGTGCTCGATCGAATGGAGCTGGCCGAATCGAAGAAATAAATGATTCCCTATGATTTCCCAGAAGCGAGCCACATTGATCGGAGCCGAAACAAAAGAGTAAATGATTGCTCAGAATATTAGGACTATCATAACTACGTGCTGAATGGGCCCATTTTATTCCGGAGTTACCATCTCTATTTTTCTATGAACGAGTAAAGAGTATTTCTCTATGGTATGGTGTAGTGTGTCAGTGTTGGTTGTGTTGACTTTTGTTCTTACAGATTTTTCATTTTCTAATGTTGTATTCTCAGACTGATGCTTACAATTTCGATTTCAATGAAAGCTTTACTATCTGGTTGAATTCTACTTTTCTGTGCTAATCAATGTTCTCAAGTCACAACCAAGTTTGCAAAAAGAATAGTAGTGATATTTATCAACCTTGATAACAAAAGGCCCTCACAATGGGGAAAGGATT
Organism: Philereme transversata; assembly: GCA_963924445.1. NCBI lineage: Eukaryota > Metazoa > Arthropoda > Insecta > Lepidoptera > Geometridae > Philereme > Philereme transversata. Next base: position 10,838,998 of record OZ004355.1, read on the forward strand.
TAATAATTACATGTGTAAAAAGTTCTTTCATCCTGCTTCAAGGGATAACTTGAAAAGGGTAACGTATTAGCATTATCAATAGCATCTTATTATTACTTGGATAAGGATATAGCATGTACTAATAAAACCTTACAATACAGGTATGGATGGCTGAACAGAAAACAGAAGCTTACAAGAAAAAGCAAGAAGAACTACGTGTTCAATATGAAAAAGAGCAAGAATTACACGAAAACAAGTGAGTAAATCCATTCTGATGTAAGCTGGCTTAATATACAATGGTTGTTTGATCATCACTGCAAAATCTTTGTCCAGTTCATAGATAATTTTAAAAGGCCTACGTAGAACTTCTATCATGAGTTTAAAAACCCATTGATTTGCTAGAAGTTTTTTATCATGCTTAGCGCACAACAAAGTAAGAAAACAATGTATGAAAATATGTAACATAATGTGAGAAAATGTCTGAAAGATGATGATGATTGTTTTATTTATTTGTAGAGCAATGCTGAGTAAAGAAAGTAAAGACAAACAAAGCCTGAATTTCATGTACGAGCCTCCACCTGGTGTTAAGAAAGAAAGAGAAAGGGAAGACAATGAACCAGAGTATAAGTTTGAGTGGCAACGAAAGTACAATGCTCCGAGAGAGAGTTATTGCAAGGGTGATAATGAGATCAGAGACCAACCTTTTGGCATATTGGTGAGGAACGTGAGATGCATCAAGTGCCACAAATGGGGACATATCAATACAGGTACCTTTAAAACTAATATGACCTAATAATTATTTTAAAAAAATTGTCACTACAAACCTTGGTTGTTAAAACAGTCCGTAGTTTATATGGAAATTTAATTATAATTGTTTTGCCAATAGATAAAGAATGTGCCATGTACTCCCTATCCATGAGTGAGGCTCGAGCACTCCAAGCCACCTCAACATCAGCTCCGGAAGAAGAGGAAGAAAAGCCCGACATTCCCACACTTATGCAGCACATGCGTGACACAGGACTTGTCATGAAACCAGGAGCCTTGCCTCTGGCTGCACCCAATATTGAAGATAATGACCCGGCAAATCTCACTGAAATGGATTTAATCAGTCAGTTGACTAAGAAGCAGAAAAAGAAGTTATTGAAGTAAGAACATACATATGTTGTGCATAAAAATTAATTATTTTTTCAGCCTGTTTTGTTACATTGCATGGTAATGGCCTCCTTTGACTCTATAACTTTTATATAATAACTAATAATCTTAATTTCTTACAGAAAACTTGAAAAAATGGAAAAGAAGAAAGACAAGAAACATAAGCACAAGAAACATTAAAGTACATTTATTTCTTATATACCTAAATAAATTTAACTTTTAAGCTAAGTCCTAACCTACCTGTTACACATTATTATAAATTGATAAAACAGTTTAGCTTGGCTTGTGAATCAATAGTACAAAGTCTTTTATAAACACTGCCCTTTTAAATGTGATATTATATTGAATTGTTACGAATTGCTTATGAATTAATAGTTATTGAGATAACTATGTTACATTATTACTGTTGCACCAATTTTGTGGTTTGCTTATCAATTTTAAATTAATTGATTTGTTACATACATACATTAGTATAGTGAGTAATGCAATAACTACTAAAATATCACAGGAATAGTAAAATATATTATCAAACTTAATAAATATTAATAAACCAAACAATCATATTATTCTTCATTTCGTTTTGACATGTAAATGTTTTTCTATGTTCTTCAACATAGGAAAACATTTACATGTCAAAACAACAAAAATATGAATTACTAGTAGTTCCCTAACTGAGATCTCGCGAGTCTCCAATAAAAACAAAAAAATATTATTCGTAATGTTCGACTATCAAAATAATGCCACAAAGTGAATAACCACTCAACTTGACCTACAGTTTCATTCAAATCATAGGTAACGGGAGTTCATGTTCATTGGTTATTCTTTTTTGGGGTAGAAATTGCAGTTATTCTGGATTTCAGACTTTTGCCTATATTTGTGTCACTTTAGCTACACGCATACCAAATTACAGCACTGTGGGGTCACTGGTGTACCCTGTGAATTTTGTCAAAGGTTAGTTTTTATTATGGCTAATAACTAAAAAACTATAAAGACTTTACTAAAAATAAAAACGGAATCTAAATGTACTACTGAAGACCTTTAATTTGACATTTCACTTGACCTAATAATCTCATTTTCATTTTTTTTTTCCTTTCTTGAAAAAATTTTGGGGGGTTGTTGAGATATTGGGGATATCTCAACAACCCCCCAAAATTTTTATCTCATTGAGTCACACCAAAATTGTCCCATCTCTACCTACCTATGTATCAAATTTTACGCTGATCGGATCAATGCTTCGAAAGTTATCCTCTGACAAATAAACATACATACAACGCCGATTTGCCCAAGTTGATTTAGAGATCTCGCTTCGCTCGATCAATATAATGTAAATTCTTACCAGTAGGGATAGATTGATAGGAATGAGTGCAATATTCCTAATTACATACTTGTTTCGGGTAGAAATAAGATAATCTTAGCAGACAAGAACAGGCAGCAATTTTCGAATAGTTACAGCAATAACATAATAATTATACAGAAAACAAAAGAAACCCAAAAAATAACTTCATAATAACACCCCAGTTTATTGCAATATGTGGTTAAACATTTACAATAAATAATCTTTAAATATTATATGGCAGTAAGCAAATTTGGATCTAACTGAGCATAGTAGCATAAAAAATGGAATACTTTAACTTCTATAGTATTCATAATCTTATGTGAAAATATAAATTGGATATACCCTACCATTTTATATTTTCACATAAGTATTTTCATCAATTTCTACAATATCCTGTCTGTCATTCCTTTCTTTCCAATGTAGGTATAAAACACAGCCAGTGATTATCACAATGATAGCAGTCAACACAAATACACTCTTCAAGATGACCTTGCTGGGGGTGACAAAGAGCTGTGCTTTCCACTGAGAAGGATCACTCGGTGGAGCAGGAATCACTACTATTTGAGAGTTTGGGATAATTTGAGTCCAACTCTTTGAGTAACCTGACAAACCAACATTTAAAGTGTCCACAAAATTCGGAGTCCGGTCAAGACCAAATATTGAATATGGTAATTGAAGGGAGAAGTAAGCAGATTGAGGTAACTGTGCACAAACTCCTGTTCTGTAGTTGCCTTCCTGTGACCATGTGTTGTACCCAATTTTTGGCCCTGGTAAGTTTGTCCCTGAAATTAATAGAAACAGGTGAAAAATTATTTATTAAATACAATTAAAGAACTTATTAGTGTCTCATGTACTGTAATACTATTTTACTTACCGAATGTCCCTTTTCTATTATACAATGTTCTATTGATTACAGGCATCTTCTCATTAGTGAGGCCAGTGACCACAATAACTTTGATAAAATTGGTGTCATACTCCAACTCATTCCTAAATGAATGCATTGTGTATTTTTCTGTAGTAACATTTTTTTTAACGTAAATTATGTCAAGAACACCATCCATGTAGAAGTCGTAAAAAGTGGCCATCACAACATCTTTATCAAAAGAGTCAAATCTGTCCCATTGAACTTGAAAAGTTCTATAAAACTTGCACCCTGGTAAATCACATGGTATGTTGTGTAGAAGAAAAGCTTTAGTTTCATTGCTATTGACTGGACCAAGAGTCATCAGAATGTCAGGATATCCATCCATATTATAATCTCCACTACGCATTGTAATTGTATCCAGATATGATTCATTCCTGGGTGTTATGAATCGCCATAAAGTACCTTTCCCATCATTGAAATCTACTTGTAAGTCGTGCCACTGTTGGTTTTCATTGATCAGTATTGTGCTATTGATACACTCAATATCATAACAGACAGGTACAACTAAAAAGAACTGCCCGGAGAGTGCTACATCAATGAAAAGGGCTTGTCCATAGATTGCAGAGTGACCAATAAGCAGTTCTATGCTATTATTGTATCTGAAACCTTCCAATTCCTCACTCAGCCACACTTCAACATTTGATGTAGTTGTCACTAGGAGATCAGCAGCATTATCATCATTTACATCAAGAAATGAATGGGAATGGGGAAACTTCAACTTTTTAAACATCTCTTCACCCATTTTTCTTTCTGTGGGTGTGGTTCGAGACTTGTCAAATATCCAAAACACTCTTTCATTATCAGTATTTACACCAAACAGGTCTAGAGTCATATCTCTGTTGTAATCCATAGCTAGAGGCTGCCCGATTGAAATAGCTTTGATAAGGAGAGCATCTGAACAATTTAGGCTGTCTTCACCGCCCCAAAGAATTCTTACTTCCTCTAAACTGGACGTATCATTCTGGATTTTAGTTGTGAACATAATATCCATAAAGGCATCCCCATCATAATCACCAGGCACTATGCTAGTGATCACAATATTACTGAAATTGCACGCGAACGATGAAGGCCTCAGGAACGGTTCCTTATCGTAAGCTAAATACACTTCTACATTGGAGGAGTTTTTTATAACAAAGGCATCTGTTAGTTCATCAGAGTTGAAATCTCCAAACGCAGCAAGAACACCTTCTGTGTTTTTTCCAAAGGAGCTTTCAGTCATATCACTAACTGCTGTACATTGAGTTATTAGGAAACATAAAAAAACATTAATAAATTCCTTGGGCATTTTTGCCAATAGTTATATTCACAAAACAAAATTCAACAAAAACAAACAATGTCTACCACCCAGCCAGTTGAATGAATGAATGAGACAGTCAGTTGATTGTATAGGGAAGACTATACGGAACTATCCTAGTGCAAACCAGACTGCAATACAATCAAGCAATATAAAACAAGGCTTGCTTGATTTACCATAGACAACATAATTTCAAACAAACGTTATGTCAAAAATTGTTTTTTTACTACTAAAATAAAATGGCCCTCCAGCGTAGACAAAGGCACCAACAACTACTTCCTAGCTAGATGTTTTGAATTGAACGATTATCCGTTCTCTATTCAGAAATTAACTACCTATTCATCGGTTCCAAGAATAAAACTAACGAGTATGGCCGAGTTCGACATACTGAGACGTAACCGCCCTGGTTCGAAGGCAAAGGTAATACTCCAACACCAGCCAAAAGGATTGGTTCTGCTGTTTCTATTTACTATTCTGCCGTTTTTAACCGACAGGACTTCTGCCGCTGGCCAGATGAACCTTTTGAAGAAATGGACAGCACTCTAGCAGTGCAGCAGTTTATTCAGCAGACAATTCGTCGAGATCCTTCAAATCTTGAAGCAATATTGAAAATGCCCGATGCCCAAGATGAAGGAGTTTGGAAATATGAGCACCTACGGTAGGAACAACGGGATTGCTTTAGAAACGGGCCGCAAACATAATAGGGTTTTTTGGAGGGGTACATAACCTATTTGGGGTTGACATAATCAGTTCACAGTAGAGGATAATTTGAGTCTGCATTTTATAAAAAAGCCATTCCTTTATACGTTTCTAAAAATAGTAATTAAAAATATAGTTCACGTATCCTTGTTGAAAATGAAGTAGGGAAAAGCAACCCCTACATAACACAACCCTCAGAAACAACAAATTCGTTGCCCTCCTGCAACAACTCATAAACATTGTAGTTACATAGACAACTAACTTCTTGGTAATTAATTTCATCAACTTGATTTCAGGCAATTCTGTATGGAACTAAATGGATTGGCTGTAAGATTGCAAGCAGAGTGTAAGCCTGAGATTTGCACTCAAATGACTGCCACAGAGCAGTGGATATTCCTGTGTGCAGCCCACAAGACACCTAAGGAGTGCCCCGCCATTGATTACACAAGACACACCCTTGATGGTGCAGCATGTTTGCTAAATAGTAACAAATACTTCCCCAGCAGGTAAGAAATTGTTTTAGTTGTTAAGACGTTTCAATAACAAATTCCCATAATTATGTCTAGTTAAATTCCAGTCTTTCAGTTTCAACCGATTGAAAGGTGATGCCACTCTAGGGTGGGGGAATAAGATCTGCAATGACCTGCATTGAGGTGTATTGTGCATTACCCACCTAACCTCATCCCAGCCATCCTAACTTCTTGAAGTAATGGAGTAGGACTTTGGGTTGATGACAGCAGCTTACCAGGGTCCTCAAGGGTGTTGTTGTAGTAGCAGTGTTGATGATCCCTTGTAGACCCATTCTCAGTCTGACATTGTTTGTGGCATTGCAGTGGAGTATCACATGCTCCACAGTCTCTTCCTCCTGATGACATCCACAACAAAAGACTTCAGTAGTATTCAGTATTTATTTATCACAGTCTTCAGTAGGTGATGGTTAAGTTTGCAATGTCCTGTAATGATTCCCACCATTATCTGTAGATCTTCACGTTTCGTCTTTAACAGGGTGTTTGTTTTAAATTTTTTTGCTGGAAGCATTGTCTTTGTTTGCTTCCAGTCAGCTCCAAGTTCTCAGTCTTTATGGTGCTCCTTTTCAGAGTTCATCCTTGGTCTGTTTTTGATTTCTGCAGTGGGCAGATCAGAGTGGTTAATATTATTTCTGTTTGGTATTAGGCAGACTCCCTTGCAAGAAGACCCAACTTTCTTGCAAGGGAGTCTGCCCTGCTGTTCTCTGGACAGGAACTGTGAGCAATTGATGGTTACAGTATGTTTTTTGATTAATTTCACTGCACTATATGACTCCACAACAGATTTTGATAGAGTATCGGGTTGTCTGAGTGTTAATTTACCATGCTAGTTTACAGTTGATGAGTGGGGACAGCCCGAATTGTTGTTGATTTTTCCATTGCTGCCAGGAGTGGTAGAGTGTCTCAAGCCTGGTACGCTGTGGTCAATTTGTTCAGGATTATACTTGTGACAGACCTATGTATTTCTGGGCAAAAGAAGCCACAACCTGCCCCTGTTTTGTTTCTTGCTCCATCTGTGTAGATGTGATAGACAGTTGGGGTTTGTGAGGCCGGTGTTGTTATCTGATCATCAACATGATACTCTTTATTTGTTAGGTACGTTGTTGCTATTCTGTCTGTGCCCTTTGCTACCCCTGGGATGACTGCGATAACTTTATCCAGAATTCTGCAGTGATTAGTTATTTGGTCATTTCCATTCCATTTTTTACACATACGTTTTTTTTTTTTTTATAAATTATAGGCTAGCGTTTGACCACTATCCATTGCTTCTTGCTGTATACATGAAGAGGCGTCATTCCAAGTATAATGTAGCGCTGCTGACTGTGTTGATTTTGTGCAGCCACTAATGAGGAAGCATGGTGATGTCTCTAGATTATAATCCTGGTCACCCTATTCCTTAGTAACAAGCTAAAACTAAGAGAGTAAAAGTAATCATTAATGGAAGGTTTACGAGTAGTAGTAACACTATTGTTGTAATTAGGCAATGTATGTATTTTATGGTATTCTAAAGATTGTTATAAATAAAGTTTTTTACTATTTCAGGGTAAGCATAAAGGAATCTTCAGTTGCCAAACTTGGATCAGTCTGCAGGAGAGTCTACAGAATATTCTCCCATGCCTACTTCCACCATCGATCAATATTTGATGCATTCGAGAAGGAGACACATCTATGCAAGCGTTTCACATACTTTGTGACTAAATACTCCATTATTTCAAAGGAGATATTGATCTTACCTAAACTTGATGATGAGACACCCATTGCACCTCCAGTAGGCGAATCCGAAGCCTGAGGGTGGCTGTAATAAGTTAATAACAGTTGATTCTGTAAAACTTGCGTTTATTAGTAATGAACTGAACTAGCATTAATGTTTACTCAAATATTATCATAGTTGAAGTATAGTGTAAATTAATCTTTGAAGTTGCACATCTCTTATTTTAGCTTGTTTAAACATATTATCTATCTACATTTCAACATTTTTAGGTGAGCTTTATTCTAGAGAAACTAGGTATGGAATTTAGAAACCCAGAAGAGATATTGGGTAGCCTTTAAAGATCCTAGCCACCACAGGAGTTTTTTGTAAAAATATTTTCAGTACTTATATTTTATTGGTACATAATTGTCCTGATCATGTCACTACAATAATAGTTTTAGCATTTAGTACCTAGTTGGTATTATAAAACCTATTTTATACACACTATGACCTTTGGTATTAGTGGATTCCAGACACAGTAGAAATTCTATTGTGACTCGCGTAGATCTCTGTTCTGGCTTATAAAAAGTTAAACTTATCTATTTTCTCATTTCTTTGTATGTTATTATAAGTAATCTCATTCAAAATGTAAGTCACATAATCCTTTTGAATATTGTATTTAGTGTTAGAATATTTAAATTTTACGAGTTAGTACCCTCCTATGCTTGGAATCATGCAGTCTTCATAAAATTAAAAGTAAAGTAAAAGTCAAAAGTTTGTTATTTCTCCATAATTATTATCCTATTCTTCTCTGTTTTCAGTAATAAATTTATAATTGATGTAACTACATTATAAAAACCTATAAATAAATATAAAATATATAAAAAATAAGGCAAGGAGATGAAGACACATTAAGGGAATCGCAACAGACTCATAGAATACACTTGCAATCAAATAGCTATTTATGAGATTTATAGGATAAGAGCAGACCATACCACATTATAATATTTATGTATGGCTTATCACAAAGCAAACTGATTCTGCGTGTGGTATTTCTATCTCTAGGATGTAGGTACTTATATTTCTAGACATTTTATTAAATTGTTTTAGGTAAGTTGTCAGTATAACTTTATTTTTTAAATCCTCAAGAGCTAGTTTTTCAAAATTTCAATCATTTATCTATCAAGATGTTACTGATAAAACTATTAATAAGTTATTTAGATCATTTAGTTTTTGGTCCACTTTTTTCAGTTCTATTGCCTTTGTACTGATTATTCTTTTTGCCTTTGCCTCTATTGCTTTTTTGACTATTCCTAGCATTAGAGTCATTACATTGCCAAAATTTCTTTCCATTGAGGGATTGATACCTGTAACAAAAAAAAAAATTAAACACATCTGATATTGATTGATTCTTAAAAAGTGGTTAAAATAGAATTAATACTCTATAATCTAAAGGTTTTTATTTTATTTAACCTTATATTATAGGTAAGAACTTAGATAATGCTATTAGCTTAGGTCTATTCCTAAGTCCTTGTTTTAAGAACTGTGTGTGGACACATACCACTAAATAACTTCAAATACTTAATGAGGAAGGTGGATATCCCTGATTGTGATATGTGTGGAGTGACAGATGATCCACCTTTTGGCAGAATGTTGCCAGAGTACATCTATGAGAGAGGACCTATTTGGAGCGTGCAAAGCCAACCGGCTCAATGTGGGCCAGAGCATGTTAACTGAACAATCATCAGATGCAGCTAACATGCTCTACCAGTTCAAATACAGGCTGGTAAATGAAAGTGTTGAGTGATTCTAATAGAGAGTACTATGGAGCTGACGTCGTCGTTAAACGAGGCAAAGCTCCTAAAAAAATAGAGTGAAATAAAAAGAACTGTGGGTAGCAACTTCTTGATTTTGCACTTACCCAGGTTGATTAGTTTCAAATTCCTTTTCAATAGAGAGTAAAATATGAATAACTGGTATTCTTCTCTTGACTACTATTTTTTCAAGGCCTTCTATTTTTGGATCCCAGTACTCTTCATCTCTGAAACAATATTTGTATGAATTCTGCTACTTTAATTCATATTTTAACCAGTTAAGGATCAGGCTAATACATTTTTGTATGGTCTGGTGTCCGACCAATTAATGTTGAATAAGTTTATATATAAACAAAATTATATCCAAAAAATATAAGGGTAAAGTGCGCGCTCGTGAGGACTGAAATGCGACATTCAGTGTCAAACTTGCTTTTAAGTACCTGGAGTGAAAACTAAAGCTTTTTTAAATTCTCACGCCTACTGTGCTGTATGCCCCGCAAAACGCTTTTTCACTCATCAGGCTGAGTGTGAACTTTCATACTGTTACTATAAAAGTTTTCGTATGCCTTATTTTCTAAGGAGATGTGAACAGAGCGCCTGGCAGAAAGTATAGATAACTAAGCTATATAAACATCCTGCTAGGGGCACTGTTCACATATCCATAGAAAAAAAGGTACACGGGAACTTTATAGTAAACAGTATGAAAGTTCGCACTCAGCCTGCTGGCTTACACAAAGTCAAAATATTGTTTTCATTATAATCACAAGGATCACTTTAAAACGTCAATTTTACTGCCTGTTCCTTCACGACCAAGCCAGGAAAGAAAGGCAAGAAACAAGGCTGGTTGTTTATTTTAATGATCCTTTTAGAATACATAACAACACAGAAAATAAATTACGCCTAAATTGTAATATTTTGAACGAGTTGGAGCAATTTCAATCCCAAGCTTCTTTATCATCTAAACTAAATAATCCGATATAAAGGCTTTTTTATAAAGATTTTGTTTAATTACGCTTTTAAATTTGGTAATTGACAATTTTTGTACATCCCTTGGGAGTTCGTTATAAAAGCGTACACCTTGCCCTTTAAAAAAGTCTTACGTTTTATATGCGAGTTTAGTAATTTGATGTTGTATTTTAAATTTCCTTTTTGTAAGTTCAGCACATGTTATGGCCTTGCCTATACCCACACCAGCTCCGGTCCACACCACTACTGTGTCTTCTTTATTCTCAAGGAAACCGGCTGCATGTGATAAAAGATTTGGCATTTTGCTGCCTCCTTTTACCTGTAAAATCATAAATTAAAGTAAATAGGTATTTTGGTAAAAAAAAATATTTCTAAGCACAAAAGTGAATTTCAAAGAATTATAGTAATTTTACCTGCATCCATAGGAAGTTTTGTGGTAGATCTTTAAATGGTAAACGATCCCGCTCCAAAGTTTCTTCAACATTTTTACCTTTTGTGTAGTTTTCCATTTTAAAAATGTTCGCCAAACATGTAAAAATCCTGTTCTTGCACTGTATTTATTAATGTGTAAGTGATGGTAGATAATCTATATAACAATTCAAGTCTAAAAAATAAATTTTCCTAATAAAATCAGAAATAATCACATCCTTTGGTTATTATAACCACAACAAAACATGAAATTAACCACAGACCAAAATAAGATGTACAAATGAACATGAAAACCATAAAAAACTCGGTGCAGCGAACCTTGATCCTTATGACAGTTCGTGTTAGTGATGGGTCGTGTCTTTGGTCGTGTCGATAATTTTTTTTTTAGACGATGGCGTGGCTTGCATTCAGCCCCGTTGGTAAACATGTTTTAAAAAATATTATAATGTGCATTTTTAATGTCCATTATGTTGTTGTTGTATTAATTTAAGATTTTTGGCATAGATTAAGTAGGTAAGTAAAACGAAAGTTTCCAACCTTGTTATTTTCTAATAATGTTTAACCCGGTAAACACGTTTTTGCTATATCGTCGTTGATATTGCAATACGTTTCATGTCAGTTTTGACAGACTTTACAGGAGAGGCAAAAAACACTTTTTTGTCGAAACTATCGGTTCACGGCAATAATTGTTTTTTTTAATTGTTAATTAATTATATTTACCATGACATGAGACTAGTAAACAATATTAATATTATATCTATCAAAAGATAAGGTGACATAGAACCTATTGCATTCAGTTTTATGGTTCATATTGGTATAATTGGGATGACATAAAACAATTTGTTTTTTACATTTTTACAAAAGAATAAACGAGCAGTTTTAATGATAGTTCATTAGAATGTTACTATTATTAATAAAAATCTAAGAGGATAATTATAATCTACCACGCAAATATCTTTTAAATATAAATATATCTTTATAATAAAAAACGTCTTTATGAGAAGAAAAATGTATTCAAGCTTACTGCGTAATTATATTAATCTGCGTTATTATTTATATATTTTGGATGTGCGGGCAGTCCAAAGAAGATGAGGAACAGTTATGCTCCAGCAAATCGTAAAATGGATGGTAATCATTTGGAATCAAAGGTTTCAATCTCTTGTAAGTGAATTTTGCTAAATCGATGGGCAAGTGCGATGTGTACAAAGCAGACGTACTCGTGCCGGTATTTGAAAGCCGTCTTGGCAAATACTCATAAACATGCTCAAAATTGAGCTTGTATTTAATTTTACCTTCTGGTAAGTATAGCAGGGCACAAATATCGGTAACAACAGGATCACCCTTTTTATTTCCTGGCCTAATGCTTGAATATTTGCCGCCATCATATTTGAAGAATTCAGCGTAGTTTAAGAATATCACATTATACGGATCTTTCCTGGCGCTTTTTATAATGTTAATATAATCACCTGGAATATAAATCTCACGATGTGGAGGCAGCATCCTTTCGATGGCACTGTGGATTGAGTCTACCTCCATTTGAGTATGGCCAACTTCTAGGTACTTCTGCTCTATCGTTACGTTCTTTTCAATTGCCAATTCGAGTAACGCGTTCGCCAATTTGACCGAACGGTTTTGGTAGCAACACCCATCACTCCATAAAATAATTCTGCGGGCATTTGACTTCTCCAGCTCAGATCGTAGATGCTTGATTAAAATAGAGGCAAACACATTACTATCCAGGCCCCCATTACCCTCATGCCACAGATAGCAGAACACTTCCTTCGTCTTCAAATTATAATGAGTGTAATTATGAACTTTTAGCTTGGTTTTATAATAAGTGGCTGATGCTTGCATCCTTGGACACAAAAGCACAGCTTGCACATCCATAGTATACACTATTGTGTCGGCTTCAGAGTGTTCTTTATCATTTGCTTTTTCTTCCCTCGATCTTTCCTTCTTTTGTAAATGGTTTGCATATTCATCTGCAGCTACGTTTCCATTTTTAAACGCAATACATTTATTGCATTGGTCTTTTCTGGGTTTGAAAATGGATAAGTTTAACTCGTGAAACTTTCTGGTAAAAGAAGCAGTGCAATATTTCTTTTTGTTATTAGCGGAACAAAACTGTTGGTATTCAGTATACAAATCCCCTGTTACGCTATTCCAAATAGGCTCTAAATATTTCTTTGTAGTTGAGCACCGGCAATAATGCGATTCTACTTTCAGCAATTTATCGAAGAACGCAAAAATACTGTTAACCTCTTCTGACTCATCATTTCTAGGTTGTGGTGGGACTGGAGCAAGAACAAGATTCGTCACAACCGAAGAAGTTTCTGTAAGCCAGTCTCGCAGCTGTCTTTGGCCAATGGCTAATGTTCTCATAAACATGACTTTGCAGACGTGAATTCTTTTAGCAGTTTTGTCTGCAACATTAAAAAATACTTGAGACGTTCCTTTTCTGCTATTTTCATTGTTAGAAGCACTACGACGATGTTGCGGTGCGCTGATGGTAACCAAACTTCGAACGTGAACTTTTCGAGCATCCCATGATGGCATTTTCCAAAACTCTTGAAAGATTGACTGTCGGTCCTTTTCAGTTACATTTTCACAATCGAATTGCTGCTGTGGGCCTCCATGCTGTATTTTGGTGTGACCATTGCAGGCGTTTTGCAGGACCTTAGCTGAACGTACGACAGTTTGCTGGTATTTACCATTTTGATCTTTTTGAAAACCTTCATATTGCTCTCCTTTCAGTCTAGCCTCCGAGTTTTTTATTCTTTTCCATGTTGACTTATCTGCTTGACCTTTACTCTTTCGTTTTTTCTTACGGCCGTTCCTATTTTGCTTGCGTGTTAACCATCCACATTGTTCGAGCTCGAACTCGACCTTCGCTCCGCTACGGAGGTCGCCGGCTCGCTTCGCTCGCCGCCACTGCGCTTTACTTGGCCTCGTATGACTTGGGGGTAAAAAGGGGTAGGGGAGGAGTTGGAATTTCTTTTACAGGAGTACGAAAACGTCTCGACCGCAAGAGAAAGCTATCACGACCAAATCCATCCAACAGTGAACAAATTTAAAATTTGTAAAAGAAATGTCAATGTGAAATTCCCGCCATTATAAATGCAAAACTTATCAAAAAAGCCTTATCTGTCACTGTCATCTCAATTTAGTGTCACAACATTATCGATAATTTACAGGTATATGCGTAATACGAATCTGAACGATCGGGCATTGATTTCCGAGCGAATTTCACAATCTATTACGGATTTTCAAAAATTAAGATCTCTAAAACTATAGGTTTTCGCAAATCGCCACTTTACATGCAGGCTTCCTTTATGTATATCGACACATGAAAAGAAATGAAAGTCCTAGCTCAACTTTCCGATTGAAAAGTTGAGCCCATGCCGCGAACAGTCCCATCATCCAAAACATTTCAATAAAATACAAATACTATCAAATGTTCCTATCCAAGACTATCTAATAATCATCTGTGTATACTGTATAGGTACCTGCCTGGGCCAGGCAGTCTAAAGTATACACAGATAATTATCCCAAACAAATGGTCGAAGTGGATGCTTATTGCAGGCAGGCTTGGCATGGGTTCAGTCAGCTTAATACATTAGATTTTCAAATAAACAACATAGAGACATCAGATGATAAAAATATGTGAATGAACAGCCTATAGCCCAATGAGTTCAAAAAACCTTCCTATTTCTATAGCCAGGCAGCCTGGCAGTTGTTTATCTGAAAATCTAATTTTTAAGCGGACTGAACCCATGCCAAGCCTGCCAGCATTAAGCATCCACTTCGACCATTTGTTTGGGAAATGTGGGCACAGACCACTTAGATGTCAGTGTGGGTAAGGGTCGGACTTTCGCCCTGGCTTCAATCTCTGAGTCACGATTTGATGCCGCTGCTTGCGTTACGTTACGTAGCTGATGTCTTGGCTAACGGTGTCTTCTCAGGCAGACTACAATTGTATACAGTTCTCTGGTGGCTTGCGCTCCTCGCACGCTATAGAGGAGCTTGCAAGGTAATGGACGCCAGGGAGTTCAACTGTCGGGTGGCCGCACGTGCAGCAGAACGATGGCGATGGCGTGGGTAAGCGTGGCGGCAAGAATGATGAGAAAAGGGCGCTATCGTCTGCGAAAAGTGCCAGGATGACATCTTTTTTCCAGGAAAGAGATGAGATGACATCCTTAACCCTGGAGGAGGGTTGGGGATGTCATCGGTAAAGTGTGCGTAGAGGTACCAAAATATATACATAGATGTCTCTCATAGTCATAAATATTTATTGTTTCATGATTGTTTTACAATAGATTTTGTACAAAAATTAATTACCTATATTAAAGAATTTTTGGGCTTTCTATGATTTCAAAAAAAGGGGGAGATTCTCAAATCGTCGTTTTATTATCTTTTTGAGTAGGTACATAATGTTCACGCATTAATGTTTACTGGGTGAACTAATTTTGATGATACTTTTATGATTAATTAGTTTTATCTCTATTTAGATCAAATATTTTTTAAAGTATTTCCCATTGAGGAACCTCTTTCCTAAATAATATAATGATATAAAGTTAAAAAAATGTTGTATGTGGTATTAGTTGGAAAGATGTTAGTTCCATTTCCAATTTTAATTCGGTTACTTTTATGTTAAAAATTTACTTGATAAGTTTATACAAATTATACAGGTGTCTCAAAAAGCAGGCGACGAGATGTACATACACATACAATATTTTCCCTAACTATTATCAACGTAGTCACTTACGGGAATATCGTAATTATTTATTTGTGCCACACACAGCGCGAAGATCTAAAGGTTATCTATTGCGATATAAATGCGTAGACAATAATTATAAGTCATTAACAACGTTAGCCATTAACAGTTATCTTCAGTTATTTAGAACAAGCGGTGAAACAAGTTACCGTGGTCCGTTAGCTAAAATGTATTTGCAGAGTTTTTTAGTTTTATGTTTATTAGTGGTTGTAGTAACAGCAAGAGAAAAGTTCAGTTTGGATGAACGTTGGGTGTGTGGCGTGAAACGAAGCTGTTTAGATTGCTTGCAGCTACCCCACTGTTCGTGGTGTGAGGCAGAAAGCAAATGTTTCTCTGAACAGCTGTCGAATTTCCATTGCAACGAAACTATTGAGCATGTGGATTACGGATGTAAGTTCTTAAAAGTATATTTATAGCTTTACTTAGGTGCGTACAGGAGTATGCAGGTACTTAGGTACGTAGTTGCTAGCCAAGAATTACCATAGTGTTTGAAGAACAAATTAACTGCATAACCTTCGATATCTACTTATCTAGGTAAAGTTTGGACTAATACAATTTTAACCGTAGGTACTTAAGTAGGGTAACCTACCTACTTATCTACCATTAGGAACGTGAAAATGCCCGTCTTTCATAATAGGGGGCGTCTCATGGTCACGACATGACCTATTTACGTTATGACTCTTTAATTCTGTCATCATAATCATTGAAGGTACCTACATCATCCTGTCCAATAAGTAAATAGTGACTAAGAAAATACAGTTAAAAAATGTACCTAGGTACCTATTTTTATTTTATTTATTCTATTTTTATCTACAGCACTATGAGTTAAATATAGACACATATATAGATTTTAACCATTGCTGTGCCCCTATCGGATGTAGGATTGAAACTCCAAATATTTTAAGCAGTAAACGATTGAATATTGTCTATTTATTTCTTAAGAAAATTAACAGCATTTATGGACTAGTTGATAGCCTAATAATAACTTTTGTAACATAAATCTTTCTAGACTTTGGTACTCTACATAGCTTGCTTATTATCAATTTTATTGGACTATTATATTTATCGATCTCGATCGAGCGAAGCGATATCTCTAAATCAACCTGGGCAAATCGGCGTTGTATGTATGTATGTTTGTTTGTCCGAGGATAACTTTCGAAGCGTTTATCCAATCATCGTGAAATTTGGTATATAGGTAGGCAGTGATGGCACAATTTTGGTGTGACTCAATGAGCTAAAAATGTGGAGGGGGGGATGTTGTAGAGGGTTAAAAAAAACAAAATAGGACTATCCTTTCAAGTGGCACGTCTAGCCATAATAAAAACTGAACTTTGACAAAATTCCAGTGACCCCACTGTGCTGTAATTTGCGTATAGCTTTAGTGACACAAATATAGGGAAAAGTCTGAAATTCAGAATAACTGCAATTTCTACCCCAAAAAAGAGTTACCTGTAATTTGAATGAGACTGTAGGTCGGGGCGAACCACAAGTGAATTAGATTGTGTATATTTTCCTGTAACTTCCAGTGAGCTTCGCGGAGAATGCCGAGTGCTCCTGCGCCAGCGGCAAGATGGACTTGCAATGCTATCCACCAGGAGTCAATGAGGGCCCTGAGTGCTCTGGGCGGGGCGAATGCGTCTGCGGACACTGTGTGTGTGACTCTACACCTGATGATACATTTCCAACTAAGGTATAGTAAGCGTACAACTTAAAAGTGAAGTATCTATCCTAACCTATAATGCAAGTTTCAGATATCCACTAATTTCTAGCGGATTAGTAGTATAACGCAGTTAGTCAAACCAGTTGTTTTTTTTTCAGGCTATTATGGGCGAATTCTGCGATTTCGATAACTTCTCTTGCGACGGCCCTAAGTGCAACGAAGGCCCCTATTCCTTGAGTCAGTCGGTACTCAACGATGATGATGACTTCACTGATGATGTAAACAATACCGATGCCAAGTGATTTGTACAATATTTATATAAGTTTAGATAAAAATAGCATATTGATTGAAAAATGACCTAGTTTCTATTGTCTAAAATAAAATTTGTCTAGCAAAGTTTTACGTCAACTTTTCTTATTAATTTTAATAAAGTCCGCGTTGTGCGAACAGTGAGCCGCAAAAAGAATGGTAGGGTCGAGGTTTTCAGAAGAAGCGTTGGAGCGAAGAATCCGCGACTCAATTAGGAATTGATATGAGCCGGGTGTCTGCCGGCGATGGCTCATCTCGGTCTCAAGTACTGCCCGTTATGGTTACGCGAAATTAGATTTCAACGAGTCTATTTTCCTTCCCACTACGACTTCACCTTTTATTTCCTCGATATTTATTGAGCGTCTGCTTCGAGATGTCATAAAAATCTGTCTGGGATGTTATTTCGCTCGTTTGTGGTGTTCGCAGGCGCTGATGGCAAATTATAGCGGAAAATGTTTGCCTTAGGAGCTTTCTGATTTCTTTTTCAATTATGTAAAGAAAAACGTAGCTATGTTGTTAATAGACAACATCATCCGTCTTACGTAGCCTGAACCTTTTCCCAGTATGCTTTATTTATAGTGTTTAACTAGGTATTCAAAGAAATTTGTTTAGTCTAATACCTGCGTTCAAAATTGATTGTTGAGCATTCTAAAACTCTATTCAATAAATTCCTCCTCTAAACAATTTTCAGACATTATTCAGATACCTAGCTAGGTTTATAGGTGAGTTTAAAATAAAATAAAACGTTAGACATTATTGAGTTTAACTTCAATAATTTGGTCGGAATGCGGAGCGGCTCCGCTTCCTCGCGGCTCATTCGATTACCCGGGAGAGCCACCTAAATTGTTTTACCGACGTCGTCGATCCGTCTCATGGCAGAGTTCTTGAATATCCTAGATAGGAATAAATTATAATATTCCTGAAAATATTGGTTGTGGCCAGCTAAGAGTTGGACTTGTTTTACGAATTATATTTATACAAGTAGGTTTTTGGGAGATAAAAGGCAAAATAATTGAATCCAGACATTTGTTTGGCTTGATTAACAAAAATCTGTAACCTCAGGAAGGTTATTAAAACTGATTTGATCATACAGTATCATCGGCTGTGAACCTTCATAACATATTATACATTTGATGGGCATTTATTAAACGTAATATTTGGACTTGTCTGTAACTACCATCTTGTGGGATATCTTCACGGGTCTGCGTACTGTACTGAGTAAGAGATCCGAGATGTCCATTTAGACGTGAGCTATATTATTAAGTACATTACCTAGGTATTATTAATATAATATATGCTATCGAACAGTTTTCTAGCTTTATTTTCATAGGTCTTTATTAACCAAAATACTTAAGTAACAAAATATCGCTAAACACAGTCTAGGTATTTTAAACAACCAATAATACACAGGCTGAAGCGCTTCTAAAAGTCTTGACAAAATTTTTATTAACTATTTCACGTTGTAAAAACACACAGTGTCTTTGATTTTTATTGCATTTTATATGCACTAAGCCTAGGTAACATAATTTTATGTCCACTTTATCTAGCACACATTTTTTATTTTTAGTTGCAAGTATGTATCAAGCACTTTTACTCGGTCAGGCAGTTTTTTAGCTGCGAGCTAGGAGATACCAGAGATTGAACTTACTAATGGTGACTGACCCTTTGTTCATTAACTAGGTTAGTTATATTTTTATAGCCATTAACTAAGCTATAAAATTACTTATGAAAACGAGGCAATGCAAATCTACCCCTAACAAAAATTGGAAGCTGTTCCTTACCCGCCACCGAATTAAGCTCGAAGCAGAATAATTCGAGTAGAAACGTGACCTGCCTTCATAAACGGCGAATAAGATGTCTACGGAGGCGTTATTATAGATGTAGAGCACAATAGAAGTCGAGACCATGCAAATAAGAAAATATGTAGAAGTAGCAAGTTATTTCCTAGGTCTTCGAACAGGCCTATCACGACTCTTCGAAATGAGTGTGAACAGCTGACTGGATGCTTTAATCTTTCAGCACCTACTAACAAATAGTGAATAAGAAAGCGCAGCTTATGATGGCCCCCACTAGATAGAAAGGCAATCTAATAAAGGTTGTTGGACGCCGTTGGATGCAGGCCGCATAACATCGGTCACTCTAGAAGTTTAAGAGAGGCTGGACATCCTTTTCAACTGCCGACGAATAAGAGCATTCTGTTTGTCTGTTTGTGTGTCTGTGGATTCGTAGTTCCCAAACGGATTGACCGATTCAGACGCGGTTTTTAAATAGAAAGCTAGTTTAATTTTGGTTCTAAGCTTTTCAGTTTTTAATCCCTAAAACAAAAAGGGGTCGGGGTTATTTAATTATTTTAGTCATACTTGTTTATTTTTATGTAGATTTTTGAATTACCTTACCTACTATTATTTTATTTCAATCTAGCCAAGTAACTATAAGATACTTAGTTTTATTATGATTAAGCTCGGTTTGCATAACGATCCCTAAACGTAATTAGCGGCTAAACATGTTTAAAGACGTATTTGTGTGATTTGTTTTTTTCTACCAGGTGATGGAATGAACGTCGGCCCACCTGATGTTAAGTGGTAACCATCGCCTATAACAAAGTATTGCCTCGCAGGTCACGCACCTTAGAAACGTACCTTACGATGAACTGCTCTGCGTCCATCAACTTGAGGCATACAGGCAATAATAATAATAATATAAATCTTAAAGGCGATCTTAATACAATAAGGCATCGTTACGCAAGTCGCCCTAAGAATGTATCCAGTGACAGTCTTTAGATACCTATTTAAAAAGGGGATGCTTTGTTCTTTTGTTCTTTAAGATTATCACTAACAGATTTACTCTACACTAACTTAGGTTTGGTATGAACACAATGATACCTACTCGTATAATACAGAAGCATGAATTCCTTGTTATAGCCTAAACCCATATAAGTACTACGCACAATACCACATTATACAATTATGCCGAATAACGCAAAACTGTGAACTACGCGGCCGTCTAAATACCACATCCTCTGCGAAGGTCGAATTGGTTCAGCACTCCGGGAACATCACACATAATAATATGGCATTGGTATTCCGGAGTGAGGAAGAATGTGCATTCCTGCGAACGTCGAGCAGGCGACTTCTTGGCGTGCCGACCAGCGACGGTGCCCTATTGAATCGGCTACGATCAGATCTTATACGTCGAGATACCAATTCATTGAGAAGGAAAATTTAATTTAAAACTGTGAAAATGTATGAATATGTATTTTTAAATAGAATTTCGCAATAATTTCCAGATCCAGTCGCTTAATAGAAGTGGATAATCCTGTTAATCGTATAAGGTGTTTTTGTATGCAATAGGAAACTTACTCGAAATCGTTATAACGTAGATAAGACCTTTGTTCACTAGATCCTGTCCATTCAAAGGTTGCCTGGAAGAGATAGCTTTTAGCGATAAGGCCGCCTATTGTACTATGATTTAAAAGTGTATTTTCGTTTTATTTTTAAATGGTGTGCAACACAGATTTTATCTAATCTTATCTGGCACGTCAGTCGTCTCCGTAACTGTAGACTGTAGCGGCTCTACGATTTTTAACATAGAAAAATTACGACACGCAAGTTCGTTATTAACGTAACGTATCTTACAAAAAAAGCTTTGCTTCTGACACTGTAAAAAAATCAAACTTGAATGTTAGAAAAAGATCAAAATAACAATTTGTATGTGTGTTCAAAGCTACGGCTTCATAGAGGCTCTACGAGACATTATTTCGTAGACCTACAAAAATCCACTATTCAAAATGCGTGTACACGTTTTGTTGCTTTTATTTCTTACTAGCTTCCGCCAGCAGCTTCGCACGCGTTGATTGTCAACAAAAAGTAGTCTATGTTTGAATCCAGGTCATAACTATCAACACACCAAATTTCATCGAAATCGGTTCAGCTATTACGACGTAATTGAGTAAGAAACAAATAAACAAACATCCAAACTTTCAGTGATTACTTTTCAGTGCGGTATGTAGGTTTTTTTATGAATTTAAATGACAGAATGAATTAAAATTCTGTGTTATAATATACACAAGCATACAACCGATACCGCAAAACCTCCTACCGTATACTCGTAATAGATTATAAATACCTTTTCAAAACTACAAATATTTCACTTCAGCCCACATGCCATGTCAATTAAAGTCTTCAATAAAATTACACAAGAAATACAACTCAAGTGATTTAAATAAATTTAAAACGATACTAAAAAGATATTTAGTTGAACGTAGTTTTTATTCGCTGCAAGAGTTTTTCGAGGATAAATACTAATACGGATTTAATTCTATGTAGGTATAGTATTTAAACAATTTATTTAATTTTAATAAGTTAGAGAGATAAGTAGATTTTTACGAGCTAACCTGTTTTTATTTTCCATTTTTATTGATTTTCCTTTATTTTTTATACTATTAATTTCTGGTAAACCTTTAATTAATATACCGACCTATTATTTAAGTACACTTCGCCACCTAGCAAAAAATTGCAGTGCCCTTGCAGGCTTTATGTTTGAAACGGAAACACTTATGTAAAACAACATGTATGCAATAAATGATAAAATTATACCTTTAAATATTAGTATAATGGGAGGCAGTCTTATCGCTACAAATTCTTGTTCTAATTATGTTTTTTTTGTGTGTTTTATTAATGTAATAATTAATTAATTCCTGTATCAATTCCGGCTCAAATTACCTGTGATTTTAAGACTGAAAGATCTCATTACGCGGTGAATCCTTTTGTATAATTTAGAGGTAGGGACACGTTGCAATCTGCGGCCCAGTTGGAAGTATCTGAAGAGATGAGCCCTGAATATTCATGTGGCCGCACTTGGAGACACTTGAGAGACAAGGAGTTCCATTTCACCAATTTCAGGAGGTTTAAATTATTTATAACTGACTTATCCAGTCGATCTTCAGAGCTTTTGCGGATAATTCACTTAGGCACATTTGGTGAGCAGTTTGCCAAATAAAACAAAGTGCGTTCCTATTTTGTTGGCATTCAGGTGAAAAAATAAGAACGTATTATTTCTTCTGTGACCTTCATTTATTTTTTTAAGACTAGCTGTTGCCCGTGACTTCGTACGCGTTAAACTACTAAATGTGTAGGTAACCTAGAAATAAAGCTAAACTCACTGTTGCAACTTGATTTGACACCCCATTTTTATCCCATGGTACCTAATTTATGAGATAAAAAGTAGTTTATGTGTTAATCTAGATTATAATCTACGTACATACTAAATTTTATTGAAATCGGTTCAGCCGTTACGACGTGAATGAATGAATGAAAATTCTTTATCCTTACAAGCTAAACACAACAGATATAAAAATAAAAATAAAACAAATAAATGTAAGTATAATGGGCGGTCTTATCGCTTAACAAAGCGATCTCTTCCAGACAACCTTTGGATGGAGAGGATCATTGCATAATGGAAGATATGGCTGAGGTGTAAAAAGAATAAACTTAATAATAGAAAAAGAAAAATTACTTAACCTTAAATACATAAACAATAGGTACATAAATAATTTTAAATAAGTAAATATCATATATAAAATAAATAAATATGTACTTACATACATATATTAATAATATTATGACGTGATTGAGTAACAAACAAATTTGTACATTTATAATATTAGTATGAATATTATTTTAAGTATAAACTTAAAACCGATTTAAAAGTGAATTTAGCGCGCGTTACGCACACAGTCTTACCGAATAAATGATATATTTGAACACCTGCCCTTAATATTGAAAGTTTTAATAGACTTTTCCTGATGCGATGGCCTCTGATTGGTACCTAAACAGCTATTACCTGTGATCTCCAATACAATCTCTAATTGCGATACGTGAGCTGATGTTGTTGAGGAGTTCTATTCAAAGTCAATGATCAGGTTATTTAACCTAGTTTATAGGCCCCCAAAATAATAACTTAAGGTGGTTCGATTCCCATACAAACATTCAACTGCAATTCACTAGATAACTGAACAGCAAAAATGTCTAAACATATGCGAATCGAATAAGTTACGTATTATGTCGCAAAATTAATAAAATTGCATACTTTTTTAACGGTTCATAGCGTCTTTGCCTCACACGTTACGTTCTAGTGTACGTATAATAATTGCATTACCTCACAGACTGACCTACATGACACTGCATTGCGCCCGAAACCCTAAGACAAACTGGTGAATAGTCACTACTCCTGTATGTGTGTAATTTCATCCGCATCCACACCCTTAACCGTAACACAGCAATACGAGTTACTGTTTGGTGGCAGAAATATGTATCTATGATGGTAATAGTTTCCTAGAGAACTCTTTCACAAGCTATCCTATAAGTTAGGCAATAAACTTACTTATAAAAAAAATCAAATGTTACTTCGCCAAATGACTTCTAAAATTATGATAATATGTGCAATAAACATTCATAAACCCCAACGCTTCTACATTAATCGTGCGGTAGGGTTTATTCAATTCAATTGAATAAAATTTATTTCAGAAGTATATACCTACCTACCATACATGGTTAGTACGACGTTTGTGTATATCTTACCGTCGTATGTTAATAAAAATTTAAAAATAATAAAGATTAAGGACAAATAAACAAAACACAAATTCAATTCAAAATCAAAATAATAGTACATTATAAGTGCGGTAAGTTGAAAATTACAGCCGAGGCGATATTGCTAGCCCGAGCCGTAGGCGAGGGCTACAAGAAAGTTACGACGTTTTATAACATATTTATTTGCGAGGAAATAAATAAAACTCGGGCTTTCTTAAACGAATAAATCTTTAATCACTTGTTAAAGCACTTAGAAAAATTTGAACTATTTGTAAAATTGATTATTACGTTGCCAGTTGGCATTTTAATGTTATCAAGATGCTCCGAACGGTACTTTTTTAAATTTCAGCAAATAGTTTTTATGTTTATATACAGGGTTACAGGAAAAATCGTGCTAGATCCGTTAAGGGCGTGGAGTACCCATCATTTCTGACTTATTTCATTATGAAACACCCTACCCTAAACTTAACCCTTTTCGAGATATTCGACTTTTAATTTTTTTATTGAAAATTGCCGATTTTTAGGCTACTAAATTTATTTTTGTTTATTTTGTGTATCTTATTATTATTACTATTGCATTTTTACATGTGTAATAAGATGCTTTAGGACGTCTATCATTAAAATAGTGCATAAGTTAATTGAATAGACCGTAGTAGACAAGTGAAAGTTAAGAAATAAAAAAAAATATTAGAAAGCTTATTTTTCTCTAAGGGATATCTAAAAAAAATATTATGGCAATTGTTCGGCAGATGTTTTTTAAAATATCTACGTTTCATCAGCTATCTAATGAGGTATAATAATCTAGGGTTTTATTCAAATGCATTGAAAAAAAGTTAGTTTTATAGGCGACAGTGGAGAAGAAAATTTATACTTAGCCCTAAAAAGTAAAATAAAATAATAGGTAAGCATGAAATGTCATTTATTAAAGATTTTCACACAACTTTTTCTTATTCTACAGTTCATGTTCAACATGGCCGCCTCTATTTCTGATACATTGTCGCATCCTTCTACGGAGACCAGTCTTTACTACTCCAGTGGTTAACGTGGTCCTCATTTTATTGGCTGCATCCACAATCCTTTCTCGTAAGTCTTCCACAGACGAAACTGGATTCGGCTCGCTGTACACAAGACTTTTCATGCACCCCCACACGTGAAAATCCATGGGGGTTAGGTCCGGACTTCTTGCTGGCCATGGCAACGGTCCACCTCGTCCTATCCATTTGTTTGGATAATTTGTGTCCAGCCAGTCTCTGACACTTCTCCTGAAATGGGCAGGGCAGCCATCGTGTTGGTACCACATGTCCCTGATCAGGTTGAGTGGCAGATCATCCAGCAAATCACTTAAGTCTGCTCTCAGGAAATTTTCGAAAAATTTTGAAACTGCCACCAACAAATTTGCCAACAAAGTTGCCAACAAATTGGCCAACAAAATTGCCAACAAAGTTGCCAACAAAATTCAGCAAAATTGCCTGCAAAATTGCTATCAAAATTGCCAGCAAAATTGCCAACAAAATTGCCAAAAAAGTTGCCAACAAATTTGCCACCAACAAATTTGCCAACAAAGTTGCCAACAAATTGGCCAACAACAAAATTGCCAGCAAAATTGCCCACAAAATTGCCCAAAAAGTTGCCAACAAAATTGCCAGCAAAATTGCCAACAAAATTGAGCGGTTCGTGTGTATTTATGTATGTGTATTATTGTTATTAAATTTTTTTATAGTAGGTACCTATGTTCTAAATTAAACTTTTTTGTGAATCTATTTTCTGGGAAGCAATGCCACTTAATCTGCACTACACAAGAGTTAGCTAGAAGAAAATGCTAATTAGTATTAAGTTTGCCTATCTATTATTTTTTTAGTGCAAAAAAGAATTTTCTAATCTAATCTTGATAACTAGTAGTTCGCCCCGAACTGAGATCGCGGGATCTTCGGAGAGAACCACTCCGAGTCTCCGATTAAAATAATACGAACTAAGTTGATGGACTACAGTTGTTTACTTGCTTGTAAACTGCAGTTGAGTCTACTGAACTTTAATAAGTAGCGGTTCGCCCCGAACTGAGATCTCGTGAGTCTTCCATTAAAACAAAAATATATTATTCGTAATTTTTGACTCTCAAAATAGTCTCAAAACACGATATAAACAACCACCTTACATGACCTACAGTTTCATTCAAATTACAGGTAACGGGAGTTCATGTTAATTGGTTCCTTTTTTTGGGGTACAAAATGCAGTTATTCTCGATTTCAGACTTTTGCCTATATTTGTGTCACTAAAGCTACGGGCATACCAAATTTCAGCATTGTGGGGTCACTGGTGTACCCTGTGAATTTTGTCAATTCAATAAATTGTTTGTTTTTACATACCAAAATAAATTTCACGTTTCTATGGTAAACATTTCACAAATATATCGATTATGCTCATCAAAATAACCTCTTTAATTTTTGTGCGTATATTATCAAACACCCTATTGATTTATTGAAATCGGTCTAGGCGTTTAAAGATAAAAACGTAACAAACTGACAGATAGACTGGGGGTCCTAAAGTTACATCAGGCAAGACAGTACATCAAATCCAACAAAACACGTCGTTATAAAATAATAAATAAATTTCGCTTGATATTTCACACAGCGCTATCCCGCCCCAAACTAAGCAGAGCTTGTACTATGAGAACCAGATAACTGATAGAATACTAATATACTTATTTTTTGTAAATACATATTTATTATGTATAGAAAAACATCCAGACCCGGAACAAATATCTGTAGATCATGCAAACATTTGTTCCGCGGCGGGAATCGAGCCCGCCACCTCCTGCGCGGCTAGTCGCCCACTATGCCACGGTGGTCGTCATTAGCTTGTATGTAACAAACAACCATTATCTTCATTAGTTTCCTGGTAATCCAGGCTTACTCTAAGCCAGAACTGAGCTGAGTGGTTGCAGAACAGACTAGGCCAATGAAATCCTTTACACAGAAGCTCATCTTTAGCTGTGTTTGTTCGATGCTATTCAAGGCTACCTAGATTAGTTTTCTAGATGACTCATATGGTTGGAAGTAATTTTCTCGTAGTTTATATATTATTTCATATTAATATAAGATATTTTTATTGGATTGCGACTAACCATGTTTAAATTTGACGTATTTGTATGATTTGACAACTTACAACTTCTTGATATCTACCCCCTAACACATTATCACTGCAAAATTATATATAAGAAATGACTCTTATCCCTCTCCTACGAAGAAACAGAAGACTTTGTTATCTCCCTAAAACTCCCTAAACAATCATAAATTATTATAAATCATAAATTCATAATAGCTCACGCATACTACATACCCCCACGCGCATACACACACACACACTTTAACTCACTCACCCACACATACAAACAGACTCACCCGTTCATTAAAATTATAATAATTATCTATATATCTGTATCTACATATATATTCCTTTAACTATATGTATTCTTTGCATTTATTTACTTATTGTACTTAGTTTTAAGCTTAAATTATTCTTATTGTAATCTTAGCATTTGAAAGCGAGCTTAATAGAAAAACACCTCGATGCTTTACAAGTTTTCATTTAATTTTTCATTAATACACTCCTTTATGACCAATCAGTAACGGCAGGTAATCTATATTGGTTACTCTTTTTAGGGGTATAAATGGGAGTTGTTCTGGATATCAGACTTTTCCTATATTTGTATTACTAAATCTACACTCATACCAAATTTCAGCACTGTGGGGTCGCTGGTGTAAATACCATGTGAATTTTGTCAAAGTTCAGTTTTTATCATGGCTAATAACTTAAAAACTACAAGGCTTAAACTAAAAATAAAAACGAGGTCGAAATGTACTCACAAAGACCTTTTATAAGACGTGCCACTGGACTGAATGGTCCCATTTTGTTTTTTTTTCCTCTCTTAAACCCAATATCTCAACAACCCCCCATATTTTTGGCTCATTTAGTCACACCAAAATTGTGCCATCACTACCCATGTACTAAAATTCATGATAATCGGATAAACGCTTCGAAAGTTATTCTCGGACAAACCAACATACATACATACATACAAAAACGCCGATTTACCTAAGTTGCTTTAGAGATCTCGCTTCGTTCGATCAAATATAATGGTTTTTAGAAATATATAATAGTAGTTTAATAAGTCTTTACTCTTTATTTCATACAAATTGATTACAGACATAAACAGCTTACAAAACTGACAATAATTATATTAAAATATTCGTATGTCTTCGATTTTTCAAATCAAATCAAATTCCGTTTAATGAATTACAAATTTTGATGTTCACTTTGGTGTACAAATTATTTTACTGAACAAGATTGGAAAACAATATTGCAAAAATCTGTTAATATAATCATGTACGTGTCAATTGTTTTAGGTTGAATGGTAACAAGGTTGATCGCCATTTTAAATGTATATCTACATATTTAACGAAAGCCTTATTTTTACAAAGTCTTATTCTAATAATATTCTACGAAGGTTTTCTTCGAATTAACCCGTAATTAAATAAACGCAAATATTAGCGTAATCCAATAATTAAGGTCTTTATAACGTATAAGCTTTTGTTTTACGAAAGGGATCCTACGAGTAGTAAAATTACTTACTTGAGTCGTGATTTGACAAATTATAAAAATAAAATAATAGGGCATTTATTTACACACACACACCTCGTATGCTAACAGAAGTTGGTAGGTACAATAAGTACTAAATAAAGCTAGGTAAGTTAAATAGTAGGCCTAATTCTAAGTAACTTTAGTACATTATCGTAGGTAGCACTAAGGTAGAGGGTGGTGGTAAATAGGTCGAGGGCTCAGCTACGCTGGTTTGCAGCCTCGCCTTGGCAGAAACATCTGCTGCTGCCGCTCCACAGATCGGGTTCTCGGGAACTGTCAGCTTTATGCACTGAATTAAAAAGTAGTAATTAAAGAAAGAACTTGACAATTACCGAAAACCCATCGCGTAAATACTTAAATCAGAGAAATTCCACACACACACAATACATAGGCAAACTTAACGCTAATTAGCATTTTATTTCAGCTAACCTTAGTGCAGTGTAGATTATCGTAAATAATGTAATCGTCTTCGTTATTATCGTGATCGGCATATTCAAAATTGCCAGCAAAATTGCCAGCAAAATTGCCAACAAAATTGCCAGCAAAATTGCCAGCAAAATTGCAAGCAAAATTGCCGGCAAAATTGCCAACAAAATTGCCCACAAAGTTGCCAACAAAATTGCCAGCAAAATTGCCAGCAAAATTGCCAGCAAAATTGCCAACAAAATTGCCAGCAAAATTGCCAGCAAAAATGCTAACAAAGTTGCCAACAAAATTGCCAGCAAAATTTCCAGCAAAATTGCCAACAAAATTGCCAACAGAGTTGCCAACAAAATTGCCAGCATAATTGCCAGCAAAATTGCCAGCAAAAATGCTAACAAAGTTGCCAACAAAATTGCCAGCAAAATTGCCAGCAAAATTGCCAACAAAATTGCCAACAAAGTTGCCAACAAAATTGCCAGCAAAATTGCCAACAAAATTGCCCGCAAAATTGCCAGCAAAATTGCCAACAAAATTGCCAACAAAGTTGCCAACAAAGTTGCCAGCAAAATTGCCAACAGAAAGAAAGAAGAAAGAAAGAAAAATAATTTATTGGACATACACAGGTTCTTACAGATAACATTACTTACTAAATAACACAATGATAACACAATATGAAACACACAACACAATATAAATACAAAGATATAACAAAATATAATTGATACAAAGAAGATACAAAGATGTAGGTTTATCCATAATCACCGCGTGCATGAACCAAATGGTACTGTCTCAGCATAATGCTGTACACATGTGCATGTGTAGCAGCGCTGGTTTTCAGACAAGACCAGAGTGGGTGACTTCACGAACGTAGAACTTTGACGTAACACCATTAAACAGATAAATAGGTGATATGGAAATTAATAAACAGTGAAGGTATACTATATACATATACATACAAGAAAATATAATATATGTACTTAAATAGTGCTATATAAAATACATAAATATCAGCAGCAAGGAATCGCGTTTTCGCTTTATATAGTATTCAGCTTATATGCTGTACTTTGACATAATTATATTATTATAATGTGGTTGATGCCCTATTAAATAAATAAAAACAGAACAAAAAAACCATCTGAGATGTGCTACCAGCTAGATATAATTAGTAAATAAAACATACGATACACCAAAAATAAAAATAAATAGCAGAAGGAACTATAGTATACTATTACCACAGTACTACTAATATAAAACATAGTTCATAAGATAAAAAAAATTAAATTAAGTGCTCAGGTAGGTAGTTACTTAATATTAACAAAAGGAGTATAATTTAAGGGCTAATAATGCAAATGGGGGTTTAAGAAATGTTACACTTTCTATCCAATATAAAAAAAGTTACGAGTTAAACAGAATCGGAACCAAAAATCCGCTTCACATCCGTCACGGACCGAATGAGATACGCCTGCTCGCCAGCGCTTTGTCTCACGTAGATGCGCCCACGCTTAATCCACGAATATCGCCATTGAAGCCTACAGCACTCTTCTCGGACGCTGTGGAACAGCTGCCTGTTAGCGCGCGTAAGCCGCTCATTGAGGTATATGCGCGCACCCTGCGTGACGGCGCAGCCAGTGTCAGCGGTGGCCAGGGTGCGGCGCATGCGCGCGGCTACAAGCAGCTCGTCGCGCAGCCCTCGCCGCGCCAGACGCACCACGATGCGGCGCGCGCGCGTTATTTCGCCTCCGGTGCCCGTACTCGTAGCTACACCGACACGCTCCGCGAACACCATATCACGCTCCTCTAGCGCCACACCCAACTTGGCAGCCATCATAGTGACAGCATGCAACACATTCTCGCCCTTCTCTTCCGGCAGATGCCCAATCTCCAAATCAGCCAAGAGGGCCTCCTGGTCTCGGTCGTTCAATTCTAATTTAAGTTGAGAGACCGTGTGTTCCAACTCAGCTATCTCTTCACCAGCGGGCCCGGTGGTGGTGCGGATCTGTTCAATAACTTCTAGCCGACGCTCGGCGGCCTCTTGCCGCTGCTCGATACCTTCAATGCGCGCGTGGATGGCCGCCACGGAGACCCTGAACTCGCTCATTTCCCGACGAAATTCACGCATCTCTGTCACCCACTCAGCGAGTTCATGCCTCAGTTCCTGCATGCCGAGCCCAAGCGCGGCTGGTGGCAACGGCGCAATGGTGGTGCCGACGGGCGGCGCAGCAACAGCACGAGAAACTCCACGTTTCTCCACGCCACTGGAAGTGCCGGTGTCCTGCGCGTCTCTGACTGGGGTGTTATCACCCTTGGGTACCTTCCTTTTGCATTTTGGGCAAGCCCAGTCTTTACACGCTGGTACCTCAGAAAGCGCCACACACTCCTTGTGGTACACTGACGGACAAATGGAGCAACATGCAACCGCGTTGGAGGCAATGAATTTACCACAGGCCGAGCACTTAACCATTATAGTGTTTGGTAAGCTACTTGACGTATTAGTACTGTAGTAATCTGATAGGTGTCGCAGACTTGAAAAAGGTTTAGTTTTAATAGATCCAGACGAGATAGATCAAGCTGGTACTATAAACAATTACTAGATGGCGCTAGGTACTGAAAATACTTCGCTACTCGACTCCAGATGTCTCTAGTAATAAAATCAAGCAATACACGAGCAGAGATTATTGTCTATGGGTATCAAATAGTCCTGACTACCCACTTTGAAACTAAAAGATAGGGTTTAGTCTAGGTTTTTAGGGTTATATTATCAAGCCAGTAACTGTTCACACGCGCTCACCTACACACTCTTCAACACTATAAGTTTATTGGTCCGACAAAAGCACTTTCACGACTTATTATATGTTGTAACGAGTGATATAAAAATTTAACAACGGAGCTACTACCGCACAGTTCACGTTCGTGATGTCACTCTCACAAAATTGAGCGGTTCGTGTGTATTTATGTATGTGTATTATTGTTATTAAATTTTTTTATAGTAGGTACTGTAACAAAACCAGACCTCCCTATATAAAATAAAAGTCTACCTGAGCCTATAGTCTAGACTTAAAGCTATCTTGAATCGAAAATAAACCTATCTGTGATTTTGGCCATCCTAAGTGTGATCGTCTAGAATTGAATTTATTCTACGTTGTGTAAATGATTTGGAGAAATAAATGAAATAGTAATACTGATGTAATTTGGCTTTAATAAATGACACAAATAAAATAACACGAATTAAATGTTATTTGTGAATTGAATTTAAATATCACCAGAGTGCTAATATTCATTTAAAATATAATGGATTTAATTATGACAAGACTTCAATGGATTAATAATTCTAGATTAGTACTGTTCTTAATATTATCTTAAAGCTAAGCCCCGGGAATAAAGCCTCGAAATAGCTGAAAAGAAAAGAAAAGGTTTATGTTATTTTGTGTAAGTAGTAATTATAATATTTTGATTTATTTTGTGAAGAGCCCCTACCCACATACACCCTGCATGCGATGTATGGCTAGAAATGTCTTGTTCTAGGAGAGAACTTAGGGATGGGGAAAATTTCTAGTCTCGCGAAGCAGGAGGGATCAGGTAAGGAAATGGGAAAGGCGCCTATTTACCCTCAAACCCCCAATATGTTGAAATCCTATTGATTTCAGACATATTTCTAACATAGATTTATTAAATTCAGAGGAATACTCAAGATAAATCTAGAATATTACAATGAATTAAATACATCTCTAGCTAAGCTACCCCTTGATAACTAAACTAGCTAAGCTACTTGATTTAATAAAAAGCAGTATCAAACATCCAGGACAGAGGTCGAGCGTACGGGTTGGAGGGGGTCAGACACAGGCCTCGTCTTACAGAACCTGATAGACAATTTATGGCGGGGCTTCGCCCCTCCGCGGACGGCAACCACGTGACCCCGGAGTTTCCACTGAATTTTATTAGATCGATTGATTTCAGAGTATAAAGTAGATGAATTGAAAATGTGTTCGCAATATAGTCCATTGTTGAATAAAATAATAGAACTATCACGAAATAATTATAGGAACATGGAAGGAAGTTTGATTGGTTATGACGGCAAAAGCGACTCCTTCTCGGCTAAGCTGTGAATGACTATAAAAATACCATACATAATTGGTTAGACAAGTTTCACGTTCAAACCGCTTCCCTCGTACAATCTATTTGGGAGAATTTGATAATTATCGCAATACTTAGTACTAAACATAGATTACATTTTTATCATTATACGAATCTGTATGAACCTGTAAATGCTGAAAATAAGGTTATTACATCTACCTAATTTACTAACTGCCTCCGATGACATTAGCATATATCCTTTTGAAAACTTATTATACCGTAAGAATATTATATAGTTATATGTATCCGTCATCCTATATCATTATTGGACCTTAACCAAAGAGATTTCTAACCAAAACATAAGGATTAATTTAGCGATCGTTGAAAAGGCTCCCAAATATTAAGATTAATATTTGCTAAAAAGGTTTAAATTGTCTTATGTGCTAGCGTTACCAGATATTCACTGAGTTTACTGACTAATCTAAAACTGAATCTATAAAATAACTAAGTCAACACTGATTCTACTAGACCTTGATTCATCAAGTCTCAAGATATCCGCTCCCCCTGAAACCTCTCGACCGCCTTCGGACTCGACCCCTGACCGTCTGTCCCGAGTGATTTCGCATTTCCAATCTCTTACGAAAAATCCCTTACCACAATTTAAGGTGGTCACGTCTCTATTTCTACAAACAACCAATCAATATTCAATATTTTGAAATTCGTTACAAGGTGTGTCTTTCCCACGTTAGCACAGACGTACAAAAAAGTTAAGTGTTAGAATTTCTAGAAGAGAGGCGCCCACTTGTTTCAAACCCATTTTAGCTAAAATTTATTGACTGACATCATAAAAAAATACTAATTTATTGCGTTGAGAATTTTAAAAGCATTCTCTAATTTCTATCTTCAAGTGTTTTCGTTTTAAAATAAAAAAACACGTAAATCTCAGCCTTTCAGCGAGTACAGAAAGAACTATATTCTCAACTTGTATTTTTAATCATTCTAAACTAAAGAATTAAGTTCACAAGTCCTCTCTCAAGTGTAATACTTAATCGTTATCAGATGTTACTTTAAAATATTAGCAAGCCAATAATTTACCGCGTATTAAATCAGGCCTCAAATAAAAGTTCGTTACAGTCGCCCCTTGAATTTATTGAAATTTTCCTGGACAGAGTCAGGAAAATGAAAGAAATTCACTGCTAAAATTTTTAATTGTTATTTGCTAAATAATTTGATCTTATTTACATCTAGTCTCTTATAAGAAATAGAACTCATCTCAGTTTCCAATAAGAACATAGATTATAAGTTTTGAAGCAATGTTCTTCAGAAATTACTTTTATCATTTCCCTAAAAGTAAAACTACTAAAGTTTATACCCGAAATTTTTGCATAAATCTTAATCGTCCTGATTAAATATTAACTAAGTAAACGAATTTATTAAACTATTAAGTTGGATATTTCATATATATTTAATGAGTGCTTAAATTCTTCGAATTGCTTACTTAATTATCAAATATTCATATATCTAAATTCCGCAATCATTTGATTTTATTTTTCATCCAGATATAATTCGAACTTTGGGGATCGAACCCAAGTATAATTACAAACATAATTATCGATTAAACGGACAGTATTTCATCAACCAACTCTTTCATGCTGGAAAGCGCTTTCCTAATTAATTCTTATTAATTAACTTATTATTTTATCTAGGGTATCGAACCTTAGATCCTAAGAGCCATTAATTAAAATTATAAAATTAAAATAATAACCTTGGTTTTAAGAACCTGAATCTTCAAGAAATAATACTCATTTTTGAATATTATTTCAACATATTATTAATCGATAGATCTATGAGATTCGAACTCAAAGATTTAATATCCTGCAATGTCATACAATTTTGTCCAATTCGCAATTCAAAATGCAAATTGTCTAGGAATCGAACCTAGACTTAGTCTCCATAAAGATCTATGAGAATCGAACTCAAAGACCAAGTGCCCACACACGCCTCCAATTCACAGCTCAAAACACTTATTGTCTAGGGATCGAACCTAAACGCAATTTTCTCAATCTCATGAGCCACAATCGCTTTAGACGTAAATTTTAAAATAACACTAGATGTCTGTTAGTGATTAAATCAACAAAAAAAAATATTTAATTTCATCTAGGAATCGAACCCAGAATCAATTTACTCTATTTGACATAACATTTTGAATCAAAATAACTTTGCTGTCCAACCACATATAACCAACGAACATACAACTTTTCTAGAAACAACTGCAATAAATAATCAGTAAGAATACTTAGCTCAGGACATTATAACGAAGTCTGTGTGTGCCGGAGATTAATCTGCTATAGTTTAGAATCAAGAAACCCAAACGCTCCTCGCAATATTTTCGTGTGAAACTGGTCTTCCTTCATAATTGCATTCACCTTTGTCTCAGGCAACTTCTGAAAAATAAAGAAACACAAGCAAATACATCGGATAAAATATGTTTTTACTCTACGCCCTTTCGATTCTCATACCTTTCAAAGTTAAAGAAATGCGCCCCTAAGACCCATTACATCTATCTGCAGTTAAACAATAATATATGTATTTCAAAAGAAATACCCAAAACAATAGTTGCCGATGCGGCTGTTAAGTAGCAACTCGCACAATTACTTTAAAAAAATGATTTTATTTGAAATAGAACTTAGAATTATTACAATTGTTAAGTAGCAACTCGCACAATTACTTTAAAAAAATGATTTTATTTGAAATAGAACTTAGAATTATTACAATGTTGAGATTGAACTCGAATGTTGAAATAGAACTGAGTTGTTTGACTGTTGAAGTTGAACTGAATTGTCTGAATGCTGAGATTGAACTGAATTGTCTGAATGTTGAAGTTGAACTGAATACATTTTCCAACTAACACAAGGTATTTATACTTTTGAGGATCGTGGGATCGCTAATCATAATTAGGGTAGGTTCTCCGAACTATGAGCTGTTTACAGTGCAATTTGTCATAAGAATGGTATTTAGAAAGGGTCGTGAGATAGTTATACATGAGTAAGAGTTAAGTTAATGTTTCTAGAACCAATTAGTCATTCACAAAGTAATTTGGGAAAGGATCTACTTAGATTATTCATGTTTACCAATAAGTAAAGTACGTGACACTAATTAGTCATTCACAAAGCAATTTGGGAAAGAACCAACTTAGATTACTAATGCTTACTAATAGCTACTTACAATATTTATTAATAGGTAAGGTATGTAAGAACTAATAGCTAGAGTATGTGAGATTGCAATGTGTATTAATAGGTAAGGTATGTAACACCTCCCCCCTTAGAATAAAGATTGGGCGTTATCGCCTGATCTTTGAGAGTTATGTGATGCTGTTGAATTGGCGTCGTCCTCGTCGTCTGTTACGCAGGAAGCTGATGTTGTCTGATGCACGTGTCTCATTGGGATAGCGAGCTGAGTGCGTTGTCTTCGGGAGTTGTCGAAGCAGTTGTTGAAGATCTGGATGCACCCACTTTCGTTTGATGATCTTGTTCGATTGAATCTGTTTGGACATCTATTGCATAGTTTAATTAAAATATAGGAAAGGAGAGCGATGCCAGTCATGAAGTAGAACCACGTGAAGATCGGGTTGTTTCGTTCTAAGAATGATTGTGTTTTGTGGTTGTTTTGAATCTTCTTTAGTTCGTCCGAATATCTGTCGAGGTGGCTTTTGATTGTGTTTAGAGAATCTAGTGGCATATCGTTAATCTTGATTGGTATGAGATGTGGTGGAGCTTCAATTTTCTTTAGTGTCTCGAAGCAGTCATCCATTCTTATATCGGGAATGATAACAGGATTCGTCGTGTTTTCCTCGATTGATTGGAATGCTGAAAGCGTACTGTAGCCAGTATAGAGTTTACATCCTTGTGGCAGAGTGATAATGCCTGAGCCTTGAAGTTTATGATTTGAGACTTCATCACCGCAATGAAGGACGCAGTTTGTTTCGATGTTCAGAATGTAAAGCCATCTGTTTTGTTTCAGTGGTTGAAACGTTTGGATTTCTGCAGGGAATGTTGTTGTTATGCAGGTTTCAGGAATAGTTGTTTCTTGGCTGAAAAGTAGTTGTAGTTCACTGATGGGTCGCTCCGTTGAATCGTAGACTACGAGGTTCTTGCAGACTCTTCGTTTGGTCGCGAAGATGATGCAGTTGTCCAGCGAACTCGTTGACGCATAATATTGCCCACTAGGATCGGTGGCCAAGTATATATGCTCGGGAAGGATTGTGGAATGGAATGAGGAATTGGGATGTTGAATTGGGATGGAATATATATGATACAGTGTTAGTGGATCATTCATGACGAGAGGGAATTCTAAAATATAGACTAGACGATTTGAGTAGACATAAGCTGTCAAAGAAGAGGAATCTAGAATGGAATGTAAGTTGTTGATCGTTACTGAAGTGACTAACCTTTTGCTGGTTCTGATTTTGTTAGATTTTAGTAGTTCTTCGTATAATTTCTCAGAGTTGATAATTGAAGGATGAATTATATTAGATTTAGCAAAAAGAATACTAGAAAGACAATCGTCGATTTCGTTTTCTAAGCTAGTCACAAGCTCTAGGATTTGAAGGGAGATAGTCGAAATATCTTCGCTAACTTTGATATCGAAGATAAGGGTTTCTGTTTTGTTAAGGTACTTATTGAGACGATTTATATTTTCGTTTATAATTTGTTCGTCAAAAGAGATCTTGATGATAGTTTCATTAAAGTTTTTATAGTTGAAGATGTTATTTGTAGTTGCTTTTGCATGAGGTCGGTTAAATCTATTTCACTCCGTTCAAGTTGATTGATGCATTCGTCATAGCGTTTTGCGTCTTTTGCATCTGGCGTACCTATGAGCCATTTTAGAACAGAGCCAAGACCATCTAAGAGTTCTCTTTTAGCACGATAATTTTTTCCTAAGTACATATTGAGTTCTGCAAGTCTTAATTCGATTTTGTTTAAATTTACGTTAAGATAAGACTTTGTGGATTGGACGTTAGGATGATGTTGGAATTGAGCCGATGTTGTTTGAAAGTTATTGGAAAGGCGAATTAGAGAATCGAAAGCAATGAATAAAGGTTTGAGATCTCTATAAATTATGAGTTTCCAAGATTCATCGGACACAGAGATTGTTCCTTCTTCTTCATAAAATATACCTGCATGCGAGGTAAGAGGATCGGATATACTTATATGGGCAACGATTCCTGTGATTGCACTGGAATAAAAACAATTGACGGGTTAGAATCGATTTAGAATTTTGTTATTTTTAATTAAATGTTTGATACAGTTTGTATAATATAATAATACAAATTATGAGTTTGATTGTGGAACAAGCATTGAAGTTGTAAATAGAATTTGATTTTAGAATAGGGATGTTGTTTTGGCTGCTGTGTGGCAAACCTTGTAAATATAAGATGTCGACTTAATCTAAGCCTAATAATATATTATATCTAAAACTATCTTATGTTAGCTAGCTTAGTTTGAATATGGACGCAAGCGATTGGCATGAACCAATTGATTTTTGCCTGCTTTCCTAATTGAATAATTTTCGTTAAAACCTACGCGTACTGCTTCGTAAGGACCGTCCCACTTGGAATCGAGATTATTTGGATTTGGGACTCTTAACATTACTTTATCACCTATTTTATATTCGACAGTGTTTTTTATTTTACCGTCGTAGCGTTCTTTAGCCTTTTCTTTCATGGTTTCTAAGTTTTTTAATGCGGCATCTCGAGAGGATCTAAGTCGTTCATTGAGATCTTTTAAGTAGTCGCATGCTGTGTAGTCAGGAATTGGTTTAAGAGAATAAAATGGACGAGGTTTATATCCAAAGAGGAGTTCGTGAGGTGTATAGCCAGTGGAAGTGTTAATTGAAGTATTATGACACATGATTGCAAAGGGAATGATTTGATCCCAATTCTTTAGTCGACGATTATGGTACATGCGAATGTGGTCCCGTAATGTGGCATGGAATCGCTCAAGGGCACCGTTAGTTTGAGGATGGTAAGCTGTATTAAAAGTATGATTAGAGCCGAAAAACTTAATGAGTTGTTTTATAACATTATTCATAAATTCTGTGCCTTGATCTGAGTGGAATCTTTTTGGGACACCGTAGTGTTGACAAAAGTGAAGTAGTTTTTGTGCTACAGTTATCGCTTCTTTATCAGGGATTGGATAAGCTTGAACATATCTCGTGAGGTCATCTTGTAGAGTTAGAACATATTTATTGTTACTTTCGCTAATGTCTGAATATGAGACTAAATCCATCGAAACTCTTTCGAAAGGTTCAGTGGATTGAGAAGTTATGACCATAGGAGCTTGAAATGATTTTCTTTGAATTTTGTTACGTTGACATATAACGCAAGATTCTACATAAGTTTTTATATCGTTAGTCATTCCTTTCCAAAAGAATTCGTCTCTAATTTTCCTAGTAGTTTCGACTATACCTCGATGTCCTGAAAGAGGTTCATCGTGATAAATTTTTAGAATGTTAGGAATTTCTTCCGGTTTGGGATACTTAACTTTGTTTTCGCAAATTATAATTTCACAGTCATAATATTCAGCCAGGTATGTTGAAATACGGATTTGTTCATTTTTGGCCATTTTACATGTATGGTCATTTTTGAGATCAGGGACAAAAAGATGGGAAACAGTATGTCGTTGAAGACAAGAAAGTAGGGCTTTAAAATAGCTTTCTGAATCCCAAGGATCGAAGTGATTGGGCCTTGTGTAGCAAAATATGAGATTTTGTTTTTCGTTTGAAATTAGAAGATCTGCGTCATAAAGATTTTTGATTTTTTCTATGTAAGGTTCAACCCCGGAACATAAGGTTAAGGCTTCTTTGGTTAGATCATTTTGATCCGAGAGTGTGCAAGACGTAGGAATAAAGACATTTTTATGTCTAGAATCTAGTAATCGATCTGGTGAGAATTTGATTTTAGATGATTCGAAACATTTGCGTTCTGTGTTATCTAAGCCAACGTAATGTTCGTAGTTGACTTGAAGATAGTCCTCTGATGGAGGTTCTTGAGGAGAGTTAGGTGGTGAGTCTGTTAGGTCAACGATGTTAGAATTCATAACAGGTGGGCGAGAAAGAGCATCTGCGTTGGTGTTAGTTTTACCTGACTTATGTTTCATTTCATAGTCGTACTCTTCAAGTTTCAGTCTCCAACGGACTAAACGACTACCTGGATCTTTGACATTCATAAGCCAAATAAGAGGTTTATGATCTGTTAGTATTTTAAACCTTCGACCAAAAAGATATGGTCGGAAATGCTTTGCTGCCCATACTATGGCTAGTAATTCGCGCTCTATAGTTGAATAATTCGATTCGGCTTTATTTAAAGTACGTGAGGCGTATGCGATTGGTAGGTCTTTACCGATTTCACCTTGAGAAAGGATTGCGCCGATTGCATATTTTGATGCGTCAGTCGTTAAGTTGAATTCTTTGCTAAAATCAGGATATTGTAAGATGGGTGTTGTTGTGAGAATATCTTTACAGCTATCGAAAGCGCATTGTTGTTCTTTACCCCAAATGAATGGAACATCTTTTTTAAGAAGGCTTGTCATTGGTTTAGTGAGTTTACTAAAGTTTGGAATGAACCTGCGGTAATAACCTGCAAGGCCTAGAAATGATTTGATATCTCTGCAAGATTTCGGGACAGGAAATTCTCGAACAGCTTTTACTTTGTCAGGATTAGGTTTTACACCTTCACTAGAAATTATGTGACCTAGGTAAGCTACTTCTTTCCTCATGAATTCGCATTTGTCTGGCTGTATCTTCAGACCGTGTTTTCTAAGGCGATTGAAGATTTCAGTGAGTTTTTGTTCGTGTTCTTGAAGACTGGAAGCAAAAATTACGATATCGTCTAGGTAAACGAAACATCGTTCACCTTGTAATCCATAGAGTACACTATCCATGGCACGTTGGAATGTAGCTGGTGCGTTTTTTAATCCGAATGGCATTCTTAGGAATTCGTAATGACCGTAAGGTGTGTTAAAAGCTGTTTTTGGAACGTCTTTAGGGTCCATTTCAATCTGATGGAACCCTGAAGCTAGATCTAGTGTTGTGAAATAGATGGAGTGTCCTAGTTTGTCTAGAATGTCAGTTATGTTGGGTAAGGGATAGCTATCTCCTACTGTAATGTCGTTTAATTTGCGATAGTCGATAACTACGCGCCACTTTTGCTTTCCTGAGGCGTCTACCTTTTTGGGTACTACCCAAATAGGACTGCTCCAAGGTGAGGTACTAGGTTGAATTATGTTTTGGTCTAACATTGTTTGAACTTGTGTTTTGACCTCTTGTTGATGTACGAATGGGAACCTGTAAGTTTTTGTATGGATTGGTACATCTGAAGTTGTAGGAATCGAATGTTTAGTATGGTTTGTGAAAGTCAAAGGGTCACCTTCGGAATAGAATATGTCTGAGAATTCGCTGATAATTTGATTTAGAGAATGTCGTTCTTCAGTGTTGAGATGGTCTTGTCGGATGAGTTTATCAATCGAGTGGTTATCGTTAACCATACTTGATAAATTTATTGGACACTTGAGCTCGTTAGTTAATTCGTCATCGTCTGTTATCGGTAAAGTCGCATGAATTTTGGGAATAGTAATGATTTTGTCATTATTACTGGAATTTACACAAGTTATTAGGAATTTGTTATTATTTACCGTTACAAATGCGTTAGGAATGGTGATATCGTCGGTTATTTGTTGTTTTTCGATGATGGCACATCCGTTTTGAATATCTTCGGTAAAACACGTGATAACGGTTTCTGAACGTTGGCCTATGAATTGTTGGTTTTTATCACCGTTCGGTTCCTTTTCATTGATATAGAATAGTCTATAAGAACGATCACGGATTCTCATTGATTTTGATTGGACGTAAATGTTGACATTGAATTTTGACATAAAGTCATTACCTAGAATACCATCGACTTGAATGTTTAGGTTAGCTACTTGGAACTTGAATTTAGGGAGATTGTCTAGGGATATTTGAGCTGTGCCAAAGCTTTGAATTGAGGATTGGTTACTTGAAATACCTACGATTGATACGATGTTCGATACATCTAGAGGTGCCGTTCCTATCTTTGCCTTGTTTATGACTGAAATAGCGGCTCCTGTATCAACGAGTAGTATGACCGGTTTACCTTCGATATGGAATTGACAATGCAGAAGATTTTCTGGAGGCACATTGAGTGAGGAGATAGTAATGGTATCTGGAGATTGGATGTTCTTTGATTTAGGTTTTGATTTAGATTTCGATTTAGATTTTGATTTAGGATTTGATTTCGAGTTTGTGTTTGATTTAGTAGTTTGTATTGGCATTGATTTAGGATTTGGATTGGGACCGTCGGTTTGGGGCTGGTTACCCTGTCGGTTAGTCCTTGGATTTAGAATGGGACTGTCAGTTTGGGGCTGGTTACCCTGTCGGTTAGTCCTCGATTGAGTTAGATTTAGGAACTCTGTTTGAGTTGATTTGGTAGATTTAGAGTTAGGACTTGATTTGTCATTGATTTTGGAGTTAGTCTTCGATTGAGTTGGATTTAGTGGTTCAGTTTGAGTGCTAGCATCACAAAGTTGTCTCCGATAGACTGGTCTGTTTTGTGACACCTTTGTGCAACTCTCGCTGAGAGGAAGCATGGTCGCTTGTCCCCGATGGACTGAATGAAGCGACTCGTGGTTCCTAGGACTTAGAGCTAAGGTTGATTTTATTTTTGGATGTCTAATTGGGGTGCCTCCGCCTCGACATCCATGTACTGGCTCGAGTTGGGGCTCGACATCTGTGGCTGGGCATTGAGGTAGCAAGTTGAAGCGGTTTCCAAGGAAATGCCCGTCTCCTCGGCCGCCTGTGAGTTTAAATTATTGATTCTAGCAGGAGGTGTTGGTCGTTGTTGTGGAACTGGTTGATTCGAGTTTAGAGTTTGTTTAAAATTGTTATTATAAGCGCTTTTCCGGCACTCTGTAATTAGATGTCCCGGTAGCTTGCAGTAGTTGCAGACTTTCATGGGATTGCGAGGCTGTTGCGGGATATTATTTTT
This sequence comes from Philereme transversata, assembly GCA_963924445.1. NCBI lineage: Eukaryota > Metazoa > Arthropoda > Insecta > Lepidoptera > Geometridae > Philereme > Philereme transversata. The sequence continues at coordinate 10,882,331 of OZ004355.1, forward strand.
ATTTAGAACTTGCCTAGCGTCATTTGTACGTATGTACGTGTTAGAGCGTGAGTTGAATGATGGGGCACTGTTTCTATAAAGATTTTGCCTGGCGCTATTCATATTTCGTATTTTTTCTTCTTGAATAGCGATGTTTCCTGCTTCGGTGAGGTTGGTTATTGATCGAACCCGAAGCATCATACCTATATCTGAGCTTAAGCCGTTTACAAAGACGTTAAGTGCTGTCTCTTCGGTTGTGGCAACGCGACCTGGTAATGTTTCGTCATTAATCTCGGTTGTTAGTTTTTCAATGAGTTTGCTCCTACTCAGATCAACTCTATGAAAATAGTCAGTGATGGACTCACTGGGCTTTTGAAATAATGACTGTAGCTCCAATTGAAGATGTCCTAGAGTCTTTGTTTGCGAATATTTTTGTATGAGGAAACCTTTTAGGTCGTACCAATTTGCAAATTGTTTAATGTAAACGTCTGATGACCCTGGCCCCGTGATTTTATTTAATGTATAAGGCAAAAGTATTTGCTCCTGGATAGATAACGCGAGTTTAAAAGCTGCATCGCATGATCGAATGAAGCGATACACTTGTGGAGTTTTTACAGTGTCAAATTCTGGTATTAATTGAAGTAATGTTCTAAGATCGACCTCCATGCTTGATTCAGTTTTCAATGTTTTGGATTCGATAGACATGGTAATTTAAAATCAATAGAGTTAGATGAATGATCTAGAATTAGGAGTTAGGTAAAGATTTAGGATTTAAGGATTTAGGATTTAGAGCATATAGTAATTGAGCCACTTACCACAGTAACAATATAAATGCTTGGATGCACATCGCCGTCGTTAGGTTCGGCAGGGAAGATTTAAACCCTTCAGGTACCGTAGAAACGTTATCCCCGTCTTATTACGCGACTTGCGAATCCTACCGGCTGCGCCAAAATGTTAAGTAGCAACTCGCACAATTACTTTAAAAAAATGATTTTATTTGAAATAGAACTTAGAATTATTACAATGTTGAGATTGAACTCGAATGTTGAAATAGAACTGAGTCGTTTGACTGTTGAAATTGAACTGAATACATTTTCCAACTAACACAGGGTATTTATACTTTTGAGGATCGTGGGATCGCTAATCATAATTAGGGTAGGTTCTTCGAACTATGAGCTGTTCACAATGCAATTTGTCATAGGAATGGTATTTAGAAAGGGTCGTGAGATAGTTATACATGAGTAAGAGTTAAGTTAATGTTTCTAGAACCAATTAGTCATTCACAAAGTAATTTGGGAAAGGATCTACTTAGATTATTCATGTTTACCAATAAGTAAAGTACGTGACACTAATTAGTCATTCACAAAGCAATTTGGGAAAGAACCAACTTAGATTACTAATGCTTACTAATAGCTACTTACAATATTTATTAATAGGTAAGGTATGTAAGAACTAATAGTTAGAGTATGTGAGATTGCAATGTGTATTAATAGGTAAGGTATGTAACACGGCGTATCCGGAATGATAAATTCGAAACCCGAGCCATTGTTTTTCTAAGCCATAAAACAGACCCACCTATTGACAGATTTTTTTTTTTTTTTACGACAAGTCATTTATTTAAAACGATCTTTTCTAATTTCCTAACATTTGCAAACGAACAGCCGACACAATGGATGACCATTCATTACCAAAAACGTGCAAAGAAAGTCGGTATTTTTATTTATTAGTCTTGTCATAATTGTTTTGCTCGTAAAAATTAAATAAATTTCTTACGTTGTGATTAAAATTTGAGTAACCCAAGTTCTTTTTATAGGCTATTGGATTAAAATTAATTAATTCAATATTTAATGGCACAATATCCAATGGTCACGGCAACACTGTAACAAAACCAGACCTCCCTATATAAAATAAAAGTCTACCTGAGCCTATAGTCTAGACTTAAAGCTATCTTGAATCGAAAATACACCTATCTGTGATTTTGGCCATCCTAAGTGTGATCGTCTAGAATTGAATTTATTCTACGTTGTGTAAATGATTTGGAGAAATAAATGAAATAGTAATACTGATGTAATTTGGCTTTAATAAATGACACAAATAAAATAACACGAATTAAATGTTATATGTGAATTGAATTTAAATATCACCAGAGTGCTAATATTCATTTAAAATATAATGGATTTAATTATGACAAGACTTCAATGGATTAATAATTCTAGATTAGTACTGTTCTTAATATTATCTTAAAGCTAAGCCCCGGGAATAAAGTCTCGAAATAGCTGAAAAGAAAAGAAAAGGTTTATGTTATTTTGTGTAAGTAGTAATTATAATATTTTGATTTATTTTGTGAAGAGCCCCTACCCACATACACCCTGCATGCGATGTATGGCTAGAAATGTCTTGTTCTAGGAGAGAACTTAGGGATGGGGAAAATTTCTAGTCTCGCGAAGCAGGAGGGATCAGGTAAGGAAATGGGAAAGGCGCCTATTTACCCTCAAACCCCCAATATGTTGAAATCCTATTGATTTCAGACATATTTCTAACATAGATTTATTAAATTCAGAGGAATACTCAAGATAAATCTAGAATATTACAATGAATTAAATACATCTCTAGCTAAGCTACCCCTTGATAACTAAACTAGCTAAGCTACTTGATTTAATAAAAAGCAGTATCAAACATCCAGGACAGAGGTCGAGCGTACGGGTTGGAGGGGGTCAGACACAGGCCTCGTCTTACAGAACCTGATAGACAATTTATGGCGGGGCTTCGCCCCTCCGCGGACGGCAACCACGTGACCCCGGAGTTTCCACTGAATTTTATTAGATCGATTGATTTCAGAGTATAAAGTAGATGAATTGAAAATGTGTTCGCAATATAGTCCATTGTTGAATAAAATAATAGAACTATCACGAAATAATTATAGGAACATGGAAGGAAGTTTGATTGGTTATGACGGCAAAAGCGACTCCTTCTCGGCTAAGCTGTGAATGACTATAAAAAATACCATACATAATTGGTTAGACAAGTTTCACGTTCAAACCGCTTCCCTCGTACAATCTATTTGGGAGAATTTGATAATTATCGCAATACTTAGTACTAAACATAGATTACATTTTTATCATTATACGAATCTGTATGAACCTGTAAATGCTGAAAATAAGGTTATTACATCTACCTAATTTACTAACTGCCTCCGATGACATTAGCATATATCCTTTTGAAAACTTATTATACCGTAAGAATATTATATAGTTATATGTATCCGTCATCCTATATCATTATTGGACCTTAACCAAAGAGATTTCTAACCAAAACATAAGGATTAATTTAGCGATCGTTGAAAAGGCTCCCAAATATTAAGATTAATATTTGCTAAAAAGGTTTAAATTGTCTTATGTGCTAGCGTTACCAGATATTCACTGAGTTTACTCACTAATCTAAAACTGAATCTATAAAATAACTAAGTCAACACTGATTCTACTAGACCTTGATTCATCAAGTCTCAAGATATCCGCTCCCCCTGAAACCTCTCGACCGCCTTCGGACTCGACCCCTGACCGTCTGTCCCGAGTGATTTCGCATTTCCAATCTCTTACGAAAAATCCCTTACCACAATTTAAGGTGGTCACGCCTCTATTTCTACAAACAACCAATCAATATTCAATATTTTGAAATTCGTTACAAGGTGTGTCTTTCCCACGTTAGCACAGACGTACAAAAAAGTTAAGTGTTAGAATTTCTAGAAGAGAGGCGCCCACTTGTTTCAAACCCATTTTAGCTAAAATTTATTGACTGACATCATAAAAAAATACTAATTTATTGCGTTGAGAATTTTAAAAGCATTCTCTAATTTCTATCTTCAAGTGTTTTCGTTTTAAAATAAAAAACACGTAAATCTCAGCCTTTCAGCGAGTACAGAAAGAACTATATTCTCAACTTGTATTTTTAATCATTCTAAACTAAAGAATTAAGTTCACAAGTCCTCTCTCAAGTGTAATACTTAATCGTTATCAGATGTTACTTTAAAATATTAGCAAGCCAATAATTTACCGCGTATTAAATCAGGCCTCAAATAAAAGTTCGTTACAGTACCTATGTTCTAAATTAAACTTTTTTGTGAATCTATTTTCTGGGAAGCAATGCCACTTAATCTGCACTACACAAGAGTTAGCTAGAAGAAAATGCTAATTAGTATTAAGTTTGCCTATCTATTATTTTTTTAGTGCAAAAAAGAATTTTCTAATCTAATCTTGATAACTAGTAGTTCGCCCCGAACTGAGATCGCGGGATCTTCGGGGAGAACCACTCCGAGTCTCCGATTAAAATAATACGAACTAAGTTGATGGACTACAGTTGTTTACTTGCTTGTAAACTGCAGTTGAGTCTACTGAACTTTAATAAGTAGCGGTTCGCCCCGAACTGAGATCTCGTGAGTCTCCCATTAAAACAAAAATATATTATTCGTAATTTTTGACTCAAAATAGTCTCAAAACACGATATAAACAACCACCTTACATGACCTACAGTTTCATTCAAATTACAGGTAACGGGAGTTCATGTTAATTGGTTCCTTTTTTGGGGTACAAAATGCAGTTATTCTCGATTTCAGACTTTTGCCTATATTTGTGTCACTAAAGCTACGGGCATACCAAATTTCAGCATTGTGGGGTCACTGGTGTACCCTGTGAATTTTGTCAATTCAATAAATTGTTTGTTTTTACATACCAAAATAAATTTCACGTTTCTATGGTAAACATTTCACAAATATATCGATTATGCTCATCAAAATAACCTCTTTAATTTTTGTGCGTATATTATCAAACACCCTATATATAGACCAAGATTTATTGAAATCGGTCTAGGCGTTTAAAGATAAAAACGTAACAAACTGACAGATAGACTGGGGGTCCTAAAGTTACATCAGGCAAGACAGTACATCAAATCCAACAAAACACGTCGTTATAAAATAATAAATAAATTTGGCTGGATATTTCACACAGCGCTATCCCGCCCCAAACTAAGCAGAGCTTGTACTATGAGAACCAGATAACTGATAGAATACTAATATACTTATTTTTTGTAAATACATATTTATTATGTATAGAAAAACATCCAGACCCGGAACAAATATCTGTAGATCATGCAAACATTTGTTCCGCGGCGGGAATCGAGCCCGCCACCTCCTGCGCGGCTAGTCGCCCACTATGCCACGGTGGTTGTCATTAGCTTGTATGTAACAAACAACCATTATCTTCATTAGTTTCCTGGTAATCCAGGCTTACTCTAAGCCAGAACTGAGCTGAGTGGTTGCAGAACAGACTAGGCCAATGAAATCCTTTACACAGAAGCTGAAAAATTCAAAGGAAGACAGCAAAATTGCTATCAAAATTGCCATCAAAATTGCCAGAAAAGTAAAGTTGCCAACAAATTTGCCAACAAAGTTGCCAACAAATTGGCCAACAAAGTTGCCAACAAACTTGCCAACAAAGTTGCCAACAAAGTTGCCAACAAAATTGCCAGCAAAATTGCCAACAAAATTGCCAACAAAGTTGCCAAACAAAATTCAGCAAAATTGCCAGCAAAATTGCTATTAAAATTGCCAGCAAAATTGCCAACAAAATTGCCAACAAAGTTGCCAACAAATTTGCCACCAACAAATTTGCCAACAAAGTTGCCAACAAATTGGCCAACAAAATTGCCAACAAAGTTGCCAACAAAATTCAGCAAAATTGCCAGCAAAATTGCTATCAAAATTGCCATCAAAATTGCCAGCAAAGTAAAGTTGCCAACAAATTTGCCCACAAAGTTGCCAACAAAATTGCCAGCAAAATTGCCAGCAAAATTGCCAACAAAATTGCCATCAAAATTGCCAGCAAAGTTGCCAACAAAATTGCCCGCAAAATTGCCAACAAAATTGCCAGCAAAATTGCTATCAAAATTGGGTTAAAAAAAGCAATTTTGTTGGCAATTTTGTTGGCAATTTTGCTGGCAACTTTGTGGGCAACTTAGTTGGCAATTTTGCTAGCAATTTTGCTGGCAATTTTGTTGGCAATTTTGTTGGTAATTTTGCTGGCAATTTTGTTGGCAACTTTGTTGGCAATTTTGCGGGCAATTTTGCTGGCAATTTTGTGGGCAACTTTGTTGGCAACTTTGTTGGCAAGTTTGTTGGCAACTTTGTTGGCCAATTTGTTGGCAACTTGGTTGGCAAATTTGTTGGTGGCAAATTTGTTGGCAACTTTGCTGGCAATTTTGCTGGCAATTTTGATGGCAAATTTGTTGGCAATTTTGCTGGCAATTTTGTTGGCAACTTTGTGGGCAATTTTGTTGGCAATTTTGTTGGCAATTTTGTTGGCAATTATGCTGGCAATTTTGCTGGCAATTTTGCTGGCAATTTTGCTGGCAATTTTGCTGGCATTTTTGCTGGCAATTTTGTTGGCAATTTGTTGGCAATTTTGCTGGCAATTTTGTTGGCAACTTTGTTGGCAATTTTGCTGGCAATTTTGTTGGCAATTTTGCTGGCAATTTTGTTGGCAATTTTGTTGGCAATTTTGCTGGCAATTTTGTTGGCAACTTTGTGGGCAATTTTGTTGGCAATTTTGCTGGCAATTTTGCTGGCAATTTTGAATATGCCGATCACGATAATAACGAAGACGATTACATTATTTACGATAATCTACACTGCACTCAGGTTAGCTGAAATAAAATGCTAAATAGCGTTAAGTTTGCCTATGTATTGTGTGTGCATCGAAGGTGAAGCATCGAGGTGTTTTTCTATTAAGCTCGCTTTCAAATGCTAAGATTACAATAAGAATAATTTAAGCTTAAAACTAAGTACAATAAGTAAATAAATGCAAAGAATACATATAGTTAAAGGAATATATATGTAGATACAGATATATAGATAATTATTATAATTTTAATGAACTGGTGAGTCTGTTTGTATGTGTGGGTGAGTGAGTTAAAGTGTGTGTGTGTGTATGCGCGTCGGGGTATGTAGTATGCGTGAGCTATTATGAATTTATGATTTATGATAATTTATGATTGTTTAGGGAGTTTTAGGGAGATAACAAAGTCTTCTGTTTCTTCGTAGGAGAGGGATAGGAGTCATTTCTTATATATAATTTTGCAGTGATAATGTGTTAGGGGGTAGATATCAAGAAGTTGTAAGTACTCAAATCATACAAATACGTCAAATTTAAACATGGTTAGTCGCAATCCAATAAAAATATCTTATATTAATATGAAATAATATATAAACTACGAGAAAATTACTTCCAACCATATGAGTCATCTAGAAAATTAATCTAGGTAGCCTTGAATAGCATTGAACAAACACAGCTAAAGATGAGCTTCTGTGTAAAGGATTTCATTGGCCTAGTCTGTTCTGCAACCACTCAGCTCAGTTCTGGCTTAGAGTAAGCCTGGATTACCAGGAAACTAATGAAGATAATGGTTGTTTGTTACATACAAGCTAATGACGACCACCGTGGCATAGTGGGCGACTAGCCGCGCAGGAGGTGGCGGGCTCGATTCCCGCCGCGGAACAAATGTTTGCATGATCTACAGATATTTGTTCCGGGTCTGGATATTTTTCTATACATAATAAATATGTATTTACAAAAAATAAGTATATTAGTATTCTATCAGTTAACTGGTTCTCATAGTACAAGCTCTGCTTAGTTTGGGGCGGGATAGCGCTGTGTGAAATATCCAGCCAAATTTATTTATTATTTTATAACGACGTGTTTTGTTGGATGATTTATGATAATTTATGATTGTTTAGGGAGTTTTAGGGAGATAACAAAGTCTTCTGTTTCTTCGTAGGAGAGGGATAGGAGTCATTTCTTATATATAATTTTGCAGTGATAATGTGTTAGGGGGTAGATATCAAGAAGTTGTAAGTTGTCAAATCATACAAATACGTCAAATTTAAACATGGTTAGTCGCAATCCAATATAAATAAAATAATAGGGCATTTATTTACACACACACCTCTTATGCTAACAGAAGTTGGTAGGTACAATAAGTACTAAATAAAGCTAGGTAAGTTTAATAGTAGGCCTAATTCTAAGTAACTTTAGTACATTACAAAGTTGCCAACAAAATTGCCAGCAAAATTGCCATCGCGTAAATACTTAAATCAGAGAAATTCCACACACACACAATACATAGGCAAACTTAACGCTAATTAGCATTTTATTTCAGCTAACCTTAGTGCAGTGTAGATTATCGTAAATAATGTAATCGTCTTCGTTATTATCGTGATCGGCATATTCAAAATTGCCAGCAAAATTGCCAACAAAATTGCCAACAAAATTGCCAGCAAAATTGCCAACAAAATTGCCAGCAAAATTGCCAGCAAAATTGCCAACAAAATTGCCAGCAAAATTGCCAACAAAATTGCCAACAAAGTTGCCAACAAAATTCAGCAAAATTGCTATCAAAATTGCCATCAAAATTGCCAGCAAAGTAAAGTTGCCCACAAATTTGCCAACAAAGTTGCCAACAAAATTGCCATCAAAATTGCCAGCAAAGTAAAGTTACCAACAAATTTGCCAACAAAGTTGCCAACAAAATTGCCAGCAAAATTGCCAACAAAATTGCCATCAAAATTGCCAGCAAAGTTGCCAACAAAATTGCCAGCAAAATGGCCAACAAAATTGCCAACAAAATTGCCAGCAAAATTGCCAACAAAATTCAGCTTCAAAATTTTGCTGGCAATTTTGATGGCAATTTTGTTGGCAATTTTGCTGGCAATTTTGCTGGCAATTTTGTTGGCAACTTTGTTGGCAATTTTGTTGGTAACTTTACTTTGCTGGCAATTTTGAATATGCCGATCACGATAATAACGAAGACGATTACATTATTTACGATAATCTACACTGCACTAAGGTTAGCTGAAATAAAATGCTAATTAGCGTTAAGTTTGCCTATGTATTGTGTGTGTGTGGAATTTCTCTGATTTAAGTATTTACGCGATGGCAATTTTGCTGGCAATTTTGTTGGCAACTTTACTTTGCTGGCAATTTTGATGGCAATTTTGATAGCAATTTTGCTGAATTTTGTTGGCAACTTTGTTGGCAATTTTGTTGGCAATTTTGTTGGCAACTTTGTGTGCAACTTTGTTGGCAAGTTTGTTGGCAACTTTGTTGGCAAATTTGTTGGCAACTTTGTTGGCAATTTTGTTGGCAATTTTGCTGGCAAGTTTGCTGGCAATTTTGATGGCAATTTTGTTGGCAATTTTGATGGAAATTTTGATAGCAATTTTGCTGGCAATTTTGCTGAATTTTGTTGGCAACTTTGTTGGCAATTTTGTTGGCCCATTTGTTGGCAAATTTGTTTGCAAATTTGTTGGTGGCAAATTTGTTGCATTTAAGTGGCATTAAGTGGCATTGCTTCCCAGAAAATAAATTCAAAAAATTGCCAACAAAATTGCCATCAAAATTGCCAGCAAAATTGCCAGCAAAGTTGCCAACAAATTTACCACCACCAAATTTGCCAACAAAGTTGCCAACAAATTGGCCAACAAAGTTGCCAACAAACTTGCCAACAAAGTTGCCAACAAAGTTGCCAACAAAATTGCCAGCAAAATTGCCAACAAAATTGCCAACAAAGTTGCCAACAAAATTGCCAGCAAAATTGCCAGCAAAATTGCCAACAAAATTGCCAACAAAATTGCCGGCAAAATTGCCAACAAAATTGCCAACAAAATTGCCAACAAAGTTGCCAACAAATATCAAGATTAGATTAGAAAATTCTTTTTTACACTAAAAAAATAATAGATAGGCAAACTTAATACTAATTAGCATTTTCTTCTAGCAGAGAAATTCCACACACACACAATACATAGGCAAACTTAACGCTGATTAGCATTTTATTTCAGCTAACCTTAGTGCAGTGTAGATTATCGTAAATAATGAAATCGTCTTCGTTATTATCGTGATCGGCATATTCAAAATTGCCAGCAAAATTGCCCACAAAATTGCCAACAAATTTGCCAACAAAATTGCTAGCAAAATTGCCAGCAAAATTGCCAACAAAATTGCCAGCAAAATTGCCAGCAAAATTGCCAACAAAATTGCCATCAAAATTGCCAGCAAAATTGCCAGCAAAATTGCCAACAAAATTGCCAACAAAGTTGCCAACAAATTTGCCAACAAAGTTGCCAACAAACTTGCCAACAAAGTTGCCAACAAAGTTGCCAACAAAATTGCTCGCAAAATTGCCAACAAAATTGCCAACAAAGTTGCCAACAAAATTCAGCAAAATTGCTATCAAAATTGCCATCAAAATTGCAAGCAAAGTAAAGTTGCCAACAAATTTGCCAACAAAATTGCCAGCAAAATTGCCATCGCGTAAATACTTAAATCAGAGAAATTCCACACACACACAATACATAGGCAAACTTAACGCTAATTAGCATTTTATTTTAGCTAACCTTAGTGCAGTGTAGATTATCGTAAATAATGTAATCGTCTTCGTTATTATCGTGATCGGCATATTCAAAATTGCCAGCAAAATTGCCAACAAAATTGCCAACAAAGTTGCTAACAAAATTGCCAGCAAAATTGCCAGCAAAATTGCCAACAAAATTGTTATCAAAATTGCCAGCAAAATTGCCAGCAAAATTGCCAACAAAATTGCGAACTAATTTGCCAAAAAAGTTGCCAAAAAAATTGCCAGCAAAATTGTTGGCATTGTTGGCAACTTTACTTTGCTGGCAATTTTGCTGGCAATTTTGCTGAATTTTGTTGGCAATTTTGCTGGCAATTTTGTTGGCAATTTTGTTTGCCATTTTGCTGGCAATTTTGTTGGCAACTTTGCTGGCAATTTTGATGGCAATTTTGTTGGCCATTTTGCTGGCAATTTTGCTAGCAATTTTGTTGGCAACTTTGTTGGCAAATTTGTTGGCAATTTTGATGGAAATTTTGATAGCAATTTTGCTGGCAATTTTGCTGAATTTTGTTGGCAACTTTGTTGGCAATTTTGTTGGCCAATTTGTTGGCAAATTTGTTTGCAAATTTGTTGGTGGCAAATTTGTTGCATTTAAGTGGCATTAAGTGGCATTGCTTCCCAGAAAATAAATTCAAAAAATTGCCAACAAAATTGCCATCAAAATTGCCAGCAAAATTGCCAGCAAAGTTGCCAACAAATTTACCACCAACAAATTTGCCAACAAAGTTGCCAACAAATTGGCCAACAAAGTTGCCAACAAACTTGCCAACAAAGTTGCCAACAAAGTTGCCAACAAAATTGCCAGCAAAATTGCCAACAAAATTGCCAACAAAGTTGCCAACAAAATTGCCAGCAAAATTGCCAGCAAAATTGCCAACAAAATTGCCAACAAAATTGCCGGCAAAATTGCCAACAAAATTGCCAACAAAATTGCCAACAAAGTTGCCAACAAATATCAAGATTAGATTAGAAAATTCTTTTTTACACTAAAAAAATAATAGATAGGCAAACTTAATACTAATTAGCATTTTCTTCTAGCAGAGAAATTCCACACACACACAATACATAGGCAAACTTAACGCTGATTAGCATTTTATTTCAGCTAACCTTAGTGCAGTGTAGATTATCGTAAATAATGAAATCGTCTTCGTTATTATCGTGATCGGCATATTCAAAATTGCCAGCAAAATTGCCCACAAAATTGCCAACAAATTTGCCAACAAAATTGCTAGCAAAATTGCCAGCAAAATTGCCAACAAAATTGCCAGCAAAATTGCCAGCAAAATTGCCAACAAAATTGCCATCAAAATTGCCAGCAAAATTGCCAGCAAAATTGCCAACAAAATTGCCAACAAAGTTGCCAACAAATTTGCCAACAAAGTTGCCAACAAACTTGCCAACAAAGTTGCCAACAAAGTTGCCAACAAAATTGCTCGCAAAATTGCCAACAAAATTGCCAACAAAGTTGCCAACAAAATTCAGCAAAATTGCTATCAAAATTGCCATCAAAATTGCAAGCAAAGTAAAGTTGCCAACAAATTTGCCAACAAAATTGCCAGCAAAATTGCCATCGCGTAAATACTTAAATCAGAGAAATTCCACACACACACAATACATAGGCAAACTTAACGCTAATTAGCATTTTATTTTCGCTAACCTTAGTGCAGTGTAGATTATCGTAAATAATGTAATCGTCTTCGTTATTATCGTGATCGGCATATTCAAAATTGCCAGCAAAATTGCCAACAAAATTGCCAACAAAGTTGCTAACAAAATTGCCAGCAAAATTGCCAGCAAAATTGCCAACAAAATTGTTATCAAAATTGCCAGCAAAATTGCCAGCAAAATTGCCAACAAAATTGCCAACAAATTTGCCAAAAAAGTTGCCAAAAAAATTGCCAGCAAAATTGTTGGCATTGTTGGCAACTTTACTTTGCTGGCAATTTTGCTGGCAATTTTGCTGAATTTTGTTGGCAATTTTGCTGGCAATTTTGTTGGCAATTTTGTTTGCCATTTTGCTGGCAATTTTGTTGGCAACTTTGCTGGCAATTTTGATGGCAATTTTGTTGGCCATTTTGCTGGCAATTTTGCTAGCAATTTTGTTGGCAACTTTGTTGGCAAATTTGTTGGCAACTTTACTTTGCTGGCAATTTTGCTGGCAATTTTGCTGAATTTTGTTGGCAATTTTGCTGGCAATTTTGTTGGCAATTTTGTTGGCCATTTTGCTGGCAATTTTGCTGGCAATTTTGTTGGCAACTTTGTTGGCAAATTTGTTGGCAACTTTACTTTGCTGGCAATTTTGCTGGCAATTTTGCTGAATTTTGTTGGCAATTTTGCTGGCAATTTTGTTGGCAATTTTGTTGGCAATTTTGCTGGCAATTTTTTTGGCAACTTTGCTGGCAATTTTGTTGGCAACTTTGTTGGCAATTTTGTTGGCAATTTTGTTGGCAATTTTTCTGGCAATTTTGTTGGCAACTTTGTTGGCAATTTTGCTGGCAGTTTTGTTGGCAACTTTGTTGGCAATTTTGTTGGCAATTTTGTTGGCAATTTTGCTGGAAATTTTGTTGGCAACTTTGTTGGCAATTTTGTTGGCAATTTTGTTGGCAATTTTGCTTACAATTTTGTTGGCAACTTTGTTGGCAATTTTGCTGGCAATTTTGTTGGCAACTTTGTTGGCAACTTTGTTGGCAAGTTTGTTGGCAACTTTGTTGGCCAATTTGTTGGCAACTTTGTTGGCAAATTTGTTGGTGGCAAATTTGTTGGCAACTTTGCTGGCAATTTTGCTGGCAATTTTGTTGGCAACTTTGTTGGCAACTTTGTTGGCAAGTTTGTTGGCAACTTTGTTGGCCAATTTGTTGGCAACTTTGTTGGCAAATTTGTTGGTGGCAAATTTGTTGGTGGCAAATTTGTTGGCAACTTTGCTGGCAATTTTGCTGGCAATTTTGCTGGCAATTTTGTTGGCAATTTTGTTGGCCATTTTGCTGGCAATTTTGATGGCAATTTTGTTGGCAATTTTGCTGGCAATTTTGCTGGCAATTTTGTTGGCAACTTTGTTGGCAAATTTGTTGGCAATTTTGTTGGCAATTTTGCTGGCAAATTTGCTGGCAATTTTGTTGGCAACTTTGTTGGCAATTGTGTTGGCAATTTTGTTGGCAATTTTGCTGGCAATTTTGTTGGCAACTTTGTTGGCAATTTTGCTGGCAGTTTTGTTGGCAACTTTGTTGGCAATTTTGTTGGCAATTTTGTTGGCAATTTTGCTGGAAATTTTGTTGGCAACTTTGTTGGCAATTTTGTTGGCAATTTTGTTGGCAACTTTGTTGGCAATTTTGCTGGCAATTTTGCTGGCAATTTTGTTGGCAACTTTGTTGGCAACTTTGTTGGCAAGTTTGTTGGCAACTTTGTTGGCCAATTTGTTAGCAACTTTGTTGGCAAATTTGTTGGTGGCAATTTTGTTGGCAATTATGCTGGCAATTTTGCTGGCAATTTTGCTGGCAATTTTGCTGGCATTTTTGCTGGCAATTTTGTTGGCAATTTGTTGGCAATTTTGCTGGCAATTTTGTTGGCAACTTTGTTGGCAATTTTGCTGGCAATTTTGTTGGCAATTTTGCTGGCAATTTTGCTGGCAATTTTGTTGGCAACTTTGTTGGCAATTTTACTGGCAGTTTTGTTGGCAACTTTGTTGGCAATTTTGTTGGCAATTTTGTTGGCAATTTTGCTGGCAATTTTGCTGGCAATTTTGTTGGCAACTTTGTTGGCAATTTCGTTGGCAATTTTGCTGGCAATTTTGTTGGCAACTTTGTGGGCAATTTTGCTGGCAGTTTTGTTGGCAACTTTGTTGGCAATTTTGTTGGCAATTTTGTTGGCAATTTTGCTGGCAATTTTGCTGGCAATTTTGCTGGCAATTTTGTTGGCAATTTTGTTGGCAATTTTGCTGGCAATTTTGTTGGCAACTTTGTTGGCAATTTTGCTGGCAATTTTGCTGGCAATTTTGTTGGCAACTTTGTTGGCAACTTTGTTGGCAAGTTTGCTGGCAGTTTTGTTGGCAACTTTGTTGGCAATTTTGTTGGCAATTTTGTTGGCAATTTTGCTGGCAATTTTGCTGGCAATTTTGTTGGCAATTTTGCTGGCAATTTTGTTGGCAATTTTGTTGGCAATTTTGCTGGCAATTTTGTTGGCAATTTTACTGGCAATTTTGCTGGCAATTTTGTTGGCAACTTTGTTGGCAAATTTGCTGGCAATTTTGTTGGCAATTTTGCTGGCAATTTTGTTGGCAACTTTGTTGGCAATTTTTCTGGCAATTTTGCTGGCAATTTTGCTGGCAATTTCGCTGGCAATTTTGCGGCAACTTTGCTGGCAATTTTGTTGGCAACTTTGTTGGCAATTTTGTTGGCAATTATGCTGGCAATTTTGCTGGCAATTTTGCTGGCAATTTTGCTGGCAATTTTGCTGGCAATTTTGCTGGCATTTTTGCTGGCAATTTTGTTGGCAATTTGTTGGCAATTTTGCTGGCAATTTTGTTGGCAACTTTGTTGGCAATTTTGCTGGCAATTTTGTTGGCAATTTTGCTGGCAATTTTGTTGGCAATTTTGTTGGCAATTTTGCTGGCAATTTTGTTGGCAACTTTGTGGGCAATTTTGTTGGCAATTTTGCTGGCAATTTTGCTGGCAATTTGGAATATGCCGATCACGATAATAACGAAGACGATTACATTATTTACGATAATCTACACTGCACTCAGGTTAGCTGAAATAAAATGCTAAATAGCGTTAAGTTTGCCTATGTATTGTGTGTGCATCGAAGGTGAAGCATCGAGGTGTTTTTCTATTAAGCTCGCTTTCAAATGCTAAGATTACAATAAGAATAATTTAAGCTTAAAACTAAGTACAATAAGTAAATAAATGCAAAGAATACATATAGTTAAAGGAATATATATGTAGATACAGATATATAGATAATTATTATAATTTTAATGAACTGGTGAGTCTGTTTGTATGTGTGGGTGAGTGAGTTAAAGTGTGTGTGTGTGTATGCGCGTCGGGGTATGTAGTATGCGTGAGCTATTATGAATTTATGATTTATGATAATTTATGATTGTTTAGGGAGTTTTAGGGAGATAACAAAGTCTTCTGTTTCTTCGTAGGAGAGGGATAGGAGTCATTTCTTATATATAATTTTGCAGTGATAATGTGTTAGGGGGTAGATATCAAGAAGTTGTAAGTACTCAAATCATACAAATACGTCAAATTTAAACATGGTTAGTCGCAATCCAATAAAAATATCTTATATTAATATGAAATAATATATAAACTACGAGAAAATTACTTCCAACCATATGAGTCATCTAGAAAATTAATCTAGGTAGCCTTGAATAGCATTGAACAAACACAGCTAAAGATGAGCTTCTGTGTAAAGGATTTCATTGGCCTAGTCTGTTCTGCAACCACTCAGCTCAGTTCTGGCTTAGAGTAAGCCTGGATTACCAGGAAACTAATGAAGATAATGGTTGTTTGTTACATACAAGCTAATGACGACCACCGTGGCATAGTGGGCGACTAGCCGCGCAGGAGGTGGCGGGCTCGATTCCCGCCGCGGAACAAATGTTTGCATGATCTACAGATATTTGTTCCGGGTCTGGATATTTTTCTATACATAATAAATATGTATTTACAAAAAATAAGTATATTAGTATTCTATCAGTTAACTGGTTCTCATAGTACAAGCTCTGCTTAGTTTGGGGCGGGATAGCGCTGTGTGAAATATCCAGCCAAATTTATTTATTATTTTATAACGACGTGTTTTGTTGGATGATTTATGATAATTTATGATTGTTTAGGGAGTTTTAGGGAGATAACAAAGTCTTCTGTTTCTTCGTAGGAGAGGGATAGGAGTCATTTCTTATATATAATTTTGCAGTGATAATGTGTTAGGGGGTAGATATCAAGAAGTTGTAAGTTGTCAAATCATACAAATACGTCAAATTTAAACATGGTTAGTCGCAATCCAATATAAATAAAATAATAGGGCATTTATTTACACACACACCTCTTATGCTAACAGAAGTTGGTAGGTACAATAAGTACTAAATAAAGCTAGGTAAGTTTAATAGTAGGCCTAATTCTAAGTAACTTTAGTACATTACAAAGTTGCCAACAAAATTGCCAGCAAAATTGCCATCGCGTAAATACTTAAATCAGAGAAATTCCACACACACACAATACATAGGCAAACTTAACGCTAATTAGCATTTTATTTCAGCTAACCTTAGTGCAGTGTAGATTATCGTAAATAATGTAATCGTCTTCGTTATTATCGTGATCGGCATATTCAAAATTGCCAGCAAAATTGCCAACAAAATTGCCAACAAAATTGCCAGCAAAATTGCCAACAAAATTGCCAGCAAAATTGCCAGCAAAATTGCCAACAAAATTGCCAGCAAAATTGCCAACAAAATTGCCAACAAAGTTGCCAACAAAATTCAGCAAAATTGCTATCAAAATTGCCATCAAAATTGCCAGCAAAGTAAAGTTGCCCACAAATTTGCCAACAAAGTTGCCAACAAAATTGCCATCAAAATTGCCAGCAAAGTAAAGTTACCAACAAATTTGCCAACAAAGTTGCCAACAAAATTGCCAGCAAAATTGCCAACAAAATTGCCATCAAAATTGCCAGCAAAGTTGCCAACAAAATTGCCAGCAAAATGGCCAACAAAATTGCCAACAAAATTGCCAGCAAAATTGCCAACAAAATTCAGCTTCAAAATTTTGCTGGCAATTTTGATGGCAATTTTGTTGGCAATTTTGCTGGCAATTTTGCTGGCAATTTTGTTGGCAACTTTGTTGGCAATTTTGTTGGTAACTTTACTTTGCTGGCAATTTTGAATATGCCGATCACGATAATAACGAAGACGATTACATTATTTACGATAATCTACACTGCACTAAGGTTAGCTGAAATAAAATGCTAATTAGCGTTAAGTTTGCCTATGTATTGTGTGTGTGTGGAATTTCTCTGATTTAAGTATTTACGCGATGGCAATTTTGCTGGCAATTTTGTTGGCAACTTTACTTTGCTGGCAATTTTGATGGCAATTTTGATAGCAATTTTGCTGAATTTTGTTGGCAACTTTGTTGGCAATTTTGTTGGCAATTTTGTTGGCAACTTTGTGTGCAACTTTGTTGGCAAGTTTGTTGGCAACTTTGTTGGCAAATTTGTTGGCAACTTTGTTGGCAATTTTGTTGGCAATTTTGCTGGCAAGTTTGCTGGCAATTTTGATGGCAATTTTGTTGGCAATTTTGATGGAAATTTTGATAGCAATTTTGCTGGCAATTTTGCTGAATTTTGTTGGCAACTTTGTTGGCAATTTTGTTGGCCAATTTGTTGGCAAATTTGTTTGCAAATTTGTTGGTGGCAAATTTGTTGCATTTAAGTGGCATTAAGTGGCATTGCTTCCCAGAAAATAAATTCAAAAAATTGCCAACAAAATTGCCATCAAAATTGCCAGCAAAATTGCCAGCAAAGTTGCCAACAAATTTACCACCAACAAATTTGCCAACAAAGTTGCCAACAAATTGGCCAACAAAGTTGCCAACAAACTTGCCAACAAAGTTGCCAACAAAGTTGCCAACAAAATTGCCAGCAAAATTGCCAACAAAATTGCCAACAAAGTTGCCAACAAAATTGCCAGCAAAATTGCCAGCAAAATTGCCAACAAAATTGCCAACAAAATTGCCGGCAAAATTGCCAACAAAATTGCCAACAAAATTGCCAACAAAGTTGCCAACAAATATCAAGATTATATTAGAAAATTCTTTTTTACACTAAAAAAATAATAGATAGGCAAACTTAATACTAATTAGCATTTTCTTCTAGCAGAGAAATTCCACACACACACAATACATAGGCAAACTTAACGCTGATTAGCATTTTATTTCAGCTAACCTTAGTGCAGTGTAGATTATCGTAAATAATGAAATCGTCTTCGTTATTATCGTGATCGGCATATTCAAAATTGCCAGCAAAATTGCCCACAAAATTGCTAACAAATTTGCCAACAAAATTGCTAGCAAAATTGCCAGCAAAATTGCCAACAAAATTGCCAGCAAAATTGCCAGCAAAATTGCCAACAAAATTGCCATCAAAATTGCCAGCAAAATTGCCAGCAAAATTGCCAACAAAATTGCCAACAAAGTTGCCAACAAATTTGCCAACAAAGTTGCCAACAAACTTGCCAACAAAGTTGCCAACAAAGTTGCCAACAAAATTGCTCGCAAAATTGCCAACAAAATTGCCAACAAAGTTGCCAACAAAATTCAGCAAAATTGCTATCAAAATTGCCATCAAAATTGCAAGCAAAGTAAAGTTGCCAACAAATTTGCCAACAAAATTGCCAGCAAAATTGCCATCGCGTAAATACTTAAATCAGAGAAATTCCACACACACACAATACATAGGCAAACTTAACGCTAATTAGCATTTTATTTTAGCTAACCTTAGTGCAGTGTAGATTATCGTAAATAATGTAATCGTCTTCGTTATTATCGTGATCGGCATATTCAAAATGGCCAGCAAAATTGCCAACAAAATTGCCAACAAAGTTGCTAACAAAATTGCCAGCAAAATTGCCAGCAAAATTGCCAACAAAATTGTTATCAAAATTGCCAGCAAAATTGCCAGCAAAATTGCCAACAAATTTGCCACCAACAAATTTGCCACCAACAAATTTGCCAACAAAGTTGCCAACAAATTGGCCAACAAAGTTGCCAACAAACTTGCCAACAAAGTTGCCAACAAAGTTGCCAACAAAATTGCCAGCAAAATTGCCAACAAAGTTGCCAACAAAATTGTAAGCAAAATTGCCAACAAAATTGCCAGCAAAATTGCCAGCAAAGTAAAGTTGCCAACAAATTTGCCAACAAAGTTGCCAACAAAATTGCCAGCAAAATTGCCAGCAAAATGGCCAACAAAATTGCCAGCAAAATTGTTGGCATTGTTGGCAACTTTACTTTGCTGGCAATTTTGCTGGCAATTTTGCTGAATTTTGTTGGCAATTTTGCTGGTAATTTTGTTGGCAATTTTGTTTGCCATTTTGCTGGCAATTTTGTTGGCAACTTTGCTGGCAATTTTGATGGCAATTTTGTTGGCCATTTTGCTGGCAATTTTGCTAGCAATTTTGTTGGCAACTTTGTTGGCAAATTTGTTGGCAACTTTACTTTGCTGGCAATTTTGCTGGCAATTTTGCTGAATTTTGTTGGCAATTTTGCTGGCAATTTTGTTGGCAATTTTGTTGGCCATTTTGCTGGCAATTTTGCTGGCAATTTTGTTGGCAACTTTGTTGGCAAATTTGTTGGCAACTTTACTTTGCTGGCAATTTTGCTGGCAATTTTGCTGAATTTTGTTGGCAATTTTGCTGGCAATTTTGTTGGCAATTTTGTTGGCCATTTTGCTGGCAATTTTTTTGGCAACTTTGCTGGCAATTTTGTTGGCAACTTTGTTGGCAATTTTGTTGGCAATTTTGTTGGCAATTTTGCTGGCAATTTTGTTGGCAACTTTGTTGGCAATTTTGCTGGCAGTTTTGTTGGCAACTTTGTTGGCAATTTTGTTGGCAATTTTGTTGGCAATTTTGCTGGAAATTTTGTTGGCAACTTTGTTGGCAATTTTGTTGGCAATTTTGTTGGCAATTTTGCTGGCAATTTTGTTGGCAACTTTGTTGGCAATTTTGCTGGCAATTTTGTTGGCAACTTTGTTGGCAACTTTGTTGGCAAGTTTGTTGGCAACTTTGTTGGCCAATTTGTTGGCAATTTTGTTGGCAACTTTGTTGGCAACTTTGTTGGCAACTTTGTTGGCAACTTTGTTGGCAATTTTGTTGGCAATTTTGTTGGCAATTTTGCTGGCAATTTTGCTGGCAATTTTGCTGGCAATTTTGTTGGCAATTTTGTTGGCAATTTTGCTGGCAATTTTGTTGGCAACTTTGTTGGCAATTTTGCTGGCAATTTTGCTGGCAATTTTGTTGGCAACTTTGTTGGCAACTTTGTTGGCAAGTTTGCTGGCAGTTTTGTTGGCAACTTTGTTGGCAATTTTTCTGGCAATTTTGCTGGCAATTTTGCTGGCAATTTCGCTGGCAATTTTGCGGCAACTTTGCTGGCAATTTTGTTGGCAACTTTGTTGGCAATTTTGTTGGCAATTTTGTTGGCAATTTTGCTGGCAATTTTGTTGGCAACTTTGTTGGCAATTTTGCTGGCAATTTTGTTGGCAATTTTGCTGGCAATTTTGTTGGCAATTTTGTTGGCAATTTTGCTGGCAATTTTGTTGGCAACTTTGTGGGCAATTTTGTTGGCAATTTTGCTGGCAATTTTGCTGGCAATTTGGAATATGCCGATCACGATAATAACGAAGACGATTACATTATTTACGATAATCTACACTGCACTCAGGTTAGCTGAAATAAAATGCTAAATAGCGTTAAGTTTGCCTATGTATTGTGTGTGCATCGAAGGTGAAGCATCGAGGTGTTTTTCTATTAAGCTCGCTTTCAAATGCTAAGATTACAATAAGAATAATTTAAGCTTAAAACTAAGTACAATAAGTAAATAAATGCAAAGAATACATATAGTTAAAGGAATATATATGTAGATACAGATATATAGATAATTATTATAATTTTAATGAACTGGTGAGTCTGTTTGTATGTGTGGGTGAGTGAGTTAAAGTGTGTGTGTGTGTATGCGCGTCGGGGTATGTAGTATGCGTGAGCTATTATGAATTTATGATTTATGATAATTTATGATTGTTTAGGGAGTTTTAGGGAGATAACAAAGTCTTCTGTTTCTTCGTAGGAGAGGGATAGGAGTCATTTCTTATATATAATTTTGCAGTGATAATGTGTTAGGGGGTAGATATCAAGAAGTTGTAAGTACTCAAATCATACAAATACGTCAAATTTAAACATGGTTAGTCGCAATCCAATAAAAATATCTTATATTAATATGAAATAATATATAAACTACGAGAAAATTACTTCCAACCATATGAGTCATCTAGAAAATTAATCTAGGTAGCCTTGAATAGCATTGAACAAACACAGCTAAAGATGAGCTTCTGTGTAAAGGATTTCATTGGCCTAGTCTGTTCTGCAACCACTCAGCTCAGTTCTGGCTTAGAGTAAGCCTGGATTACCAGGAAACTAATGAAGATAATGGTTGTTTGTTACATACAAGCTAATGACGACCACCGTGGCATAGTGGGCGACTAGCCGCGCAGGAGGTGGCGGGCTCGATTCCCGCCGCGGAACAAATGTTTGCATGATCTACAGATATTTGTTCCGGGTCTGGATATTTTTCTATACATAATAAATATGTATTTACAAAAAATAAGTATATTAGTATTCTATCAGTTAACTGGTTCTCATAGTACAAGCTCTGCTTAGTTTGGGGCGGGATAGCGCTGTGTGAAATATCCAGCCAAATTTATTTATTATTTTATAACGACGTGTTTTGTTGGATGATTTATGATAATTTATGATTGTTTAGGGAGTTTTAGGGAGATAACAAAGTCTTCTGTTTCTTCGTAGGAGAGGGATAGGAGTCATTTCTTATATATAATTTTGCAGTGATAATGTGTTAGGGGGTAGATATCAAGAAGTTGTAAGTTGTCAAATCATACAAATACGTCAAATTTAAACATGGTTAGTCGCAATCCAATATAAATAAAATAATAGGGCATTTATTTACACACACACCTCTTATGCTAACAGAAGTTGGTAGGTACAATAAGTACTAAATAAAGCTAGGTAAGTTTAATAGTAGGCCTAATTCTAAGTAACTTTAGTACATTACAAAGTTGCCAACAAAATTGCCAGCAAAATTGCCATCGCGTAAATACTTAAATCAGAGAAATTCCACACACACACAATACATAGGCAAACTTAACGCTAATTAGCATTTTATTTCAGCTAACCTTAGTGCAGTGTAGATTATCGTAAATAATGTAATCGTCTTCGTTATTATCGTGATCGGCATATTCAAAATTGCCAGCAAAATTGCCAACAAAATTGCCAACAAAATTGCCAGCAAAATTGCCAACAAAATTGCCAGCAAAATTGCCAGCAAAATTGCCAACAAAATTGCCAGCAAAATTGCCAACAAAATTGCCAACAAAGTTGCCAACAAAATTCAGCAAAATTGCTATCAAAATTGCCATCAAAATTGCCAGCAAAGTAAAGTTGCCCACAAATTTGCCAACAAAGTTGCCAACAAAATTGCCATCAAAATTGCCAGCAAAGTAAAGTTACCAACAAATTTGCCAACAAAGTTGCCAACAAAATTGCCAGCAAAATTGCCAACAAAATTGCCATCAAAATTGCCAGCAAAGTTGCCAACAAAATTGCCAGCAAAATGGCCAACAAAATTGCCAACAAAATTGCCAGCAAAATTGCCAACAAAATTCAGCTTCAAAATTTTGCTGGCAATTTTGATGGCAATTTTGTTGGCAATTTTGCTGGCAATTTTGCTGGCAATTTTGTTGGCAACTTTGTTGGCAATTTTGTTGGTAACTTTACTTTGCTGGCAATTTTGAATATGCCGATCACGATAATAACGAA
The DNA here is from genome assembly GCA_963924445.1 of Philereme transversata. Taxonomy (NCBI): domain Eukaryota; kingdom Metazoa; phylum Arthropoda; class Insecta; order Lepidoptera; family Geometridae; genus Philereme; species Philereme transversata. The sequence continues at coordinate 10,905,360 of OZ004355.1, forward strand.
GACGATTACATTATTTACGATAATCTACACTGCACTAAGGTTAGCTGAAATAAAATGCTAATTAGCGTTAAGTTTGCCTATGTATTGTGTGTGTGTGGAATTTCTCTGATTTAAGTATTTACGCGATGGCAATTTTGCTGGCAATTTTGTTGGCAACTTTACTTTGCTGGCAATTTTGATGGCAATTTTGATAGCAATTTTGCTGAATTTTGTTGGCAACTTTGTTGGCAATTTTGTTGGCAATTTTGTTGGCAACTTTGTGTGCAACTTTGTTGGCAAGTTTGTTGGCAACTTTGTTGGCAAATTTGTTGGCAACTTTGTTGGCAATTTTGTTGGCAATTTTGCTGGCAAGTTTGCTGGCAATTTTGATGGCAATTTTGTTGGCAATTTTGATGGAAATTTTGATAGCAATTTTGCTGGCAATTTTGCTGAATTTTGTTGGCAACTTTGTTGGCAATTTTGTTGGCCAATTTGTTGGCAAATTTGTTTGCAAATTTGTTGGTGGCAAATTTGTTGCATTTAAGTGGCATTAAGTGGCATTGCTTCCCAGAAAATAAATTCAAAAAATTGCCAACAAAATTGCCATCAAAATTGCCAGCAAAATTGCCAGCAAAGTTGCCAACAAATTTACCACCAACAAATTTGCCAACAAAGTTGCCAACAAATTGGCCAACAAAGTTGCCAACAAAATTGCCAGCAAAATTGCCAACAAAATTGCCAACAAAATTGCCAGCAAAATTGCCAACAAAATTGCCAACAAAGTTGCCAACAAAATTGCCAGCAAAATTGCCAGCAAAATTGCCAACAAAATTGCCAACAAAATTGCCGGCAAAATTGCCAACAAAATTGCCAACAAAATTGCCAACAAAGTTGCCAACAAATATCAAGATTATATTAGAAAATTCTTTTTTACACTAAAAAAATAATAGATAGGCAAACTTAATACTAATTAGCATTTTCTTCTAGCAGAGAAATTCCACACACACACAATACATAGGCAAACTTAACGCTGATTAGCATTTTATTTCAGCTAACCTTAGTGCAGTGTAGATTATCGTAAATAATGAAATCGTCTTCGTTATTATCGTGATCGGCATATTCAAAATTGCCAGCAAAATTGCCCACAAAATTGCTAACAAATTTGCCAACAAAATTGCTAGCAAAATTGCCAGCAAAATTGCCAACAAAATTGCCAGCAAAATTGCCAGCAAAATTGCCAACAAAATTGCCATCAAAATTGCCAGCAAAATTGCCAGCAAAATTGCCAACAAAATTGCCCACAAAGTTGCCAACAAATTTGCCAACAAAGTTGCCAACAAACTTGCCAACAAAGTTGCCAACAAAGTTGCCAACAAAATTGCTCGCAAAATTGCCAACAAAATTGCCAACAAAGTTGCCAACAAAATTCAGCAAAATTGCTATCAAAATTGCCATCAAAATTGCAAGCAAAGTAAAGTTGCCAACAAATTTGCCAACAAAATTGCCAGCAAAATTGCCATCGCGTAAATACTTAAATCAGAGAAATTCCACACACACACACAATACATAGGCAAACTTAACGCTAATTAGCATTTTATTTTAGCTAACCTTAGTGCAGTGTAGATTATCGTAAATAATGTAATCGTCTTCGTTATTATCGTGATCGGCATATTCAAAATGGCCAGCAAAATTGCCAACAAAATTGCCAACAAAGTTGCTAACAAAATTGCCAGCAAAATTGCCAGCAAAATTGCCAACAAAATTGTTATCAAAATTGCCAGCAAAATTGCCAGCAAAATTGCCAACAAATTTGCCACCAACAAATTTGCCACCAACAAATTTGCCAACAAAGTTGCCAACAAATTGGCCAACAAAGTTGCCAACAAACTTGCCAACAAAGTTGCCAACAAAGTTGCCAACAAAATTGCCAGCAAAATTGCCAACAAAGTTGCCAACAAAATTGTAAGCAAAATTGCCAACAAAATTGCCAACAAAATTGCCAACAAAGTTGCCAACAAAATTTCCAGCAAAATTGCCAACAAAATTGCCAACAAATTTGCCAAAAAAGTTGCCAAAAAAATTGCCAGCAAAATTGTTGGCATTGTTGGCAACTTTACTTTGCTGGCAATTTTGCTGGCAATTTTGCTGAATTTTGTTGGCAATTTTGCTGGTAATTTTGTTGGCAATTTTGTTTGCCATTTTGCTGGCAATTTTGTTGGCAACTTTGCTGGCAATTTTGATGGCAATTTTGTTGGCCATTTTGCTGGCAATTTTGCTAGCAATTTTGTTGGCAACTTTGTTGGCAAATTTGTTGGCAACTTTACTTTGCTGGCAATTTTGCTGGCAATTTTGCTGAATTTTGTTGGCAATTTTGCTGGCAATTTTGTTGGCAATTTTGTTGGCCATTTTGCTGGCAATTTTGCTGGCAATTTTGTTGGCAACTTTGTTGGCAAATTTGTTGGCAACTTTACTTTGCTGGCAATTTTGCTGGCAATTTTGCTGAATTTTGTTGGCAATTTTGCTGGCAATTTTGTTGGCAATTTTGTTGGCCATTTTGCTGGCAATTTTTTTGGCAACTTTGCTGGCAATTTTGTTGGCAACTTTGTTGGCAATTTTGTTGGCAATTTTGTTGGCAATTTTGCTGGCAATTTTGTTGGCAACTTTGTTGGCAATTTTGCTGGCAGTTTTGTTGGCAACTTTGTTGGCAATTTTGTTGGCAATTTTGTTGGCAATTTTGCTGGAAATTTTGTTGGCAACTTTGTTGGCAATTTTGTTGGCAATTTTGTTGGCAATTTTGCTGGCAATTTTGTTGGCAACTTTGTTGGCAACTTTGTTGGCAAGTTTGTTGGCAACTTTGTTGGCCAATTTGTTGGCAATTTTGTTGGCAACTTTGTTGGCAACTTTGTTGGCAACTTTGTTGGCAACTTTGTTGGCAATTTTGTTGGCAATTTTGTTGGCAATTTTGCTGGCAATTTTGCTGGCAATTTTGCTGGCAATTTTGTTGGCAATTTTGTTGGCAATTTTGCTGGCAATTTTGTTGGCAACTTTGTTGGCAATTTTGCTGGCAATTTTGCTGGCAATTTTGTTGGCAACTTTGTTGGCAACTTTGTTGGCAAGTTTGCTGGCAGTTTTGTTGGCAACTTTGTTGGCAATTTTTCTGGCAATTTTGCTGGCAATTTTGCTGGCAATTTCGCTGGCAATTTTGCGGCAACTTTGCTGGCAATTTTGTTGGCAACTTTGTTGGCAATTTTGTTGGCAATTTTGTTGGCAATTTATCTGGCAATTTTGTTGGCAACTTTGTTGGCAATTTTGCTGGCAGTTTTGTTGGCAACTTTGTTGGCAATTTTGTTGGCAATTTTGTTGGCAATTTTGCTGGAAATTTTGTTGGCAACTTTGTTGGCAATTTTGTTGGCAATTTTGTTGGCAATTTTGCTGGCAATTTTGCGGCAACTTTGCTGGCAATTTTGTTGGCAACTTTGTTGGCAATTTTGTTGGCAATTTTGTTGGCAATTTTGCTGGCAATTTTGTTGGCAACTTTGTTGGCAATTTTGCTGGCAGTTTTGTTGGCAACTTTGTTGGCAATTTTGTTGGCAATTTTGTTGGCAATTTTGCTGGAAATTTTGTTGGCAACTTTGTTGGCAATTTTGTTGGCAATTTTGTTGGCATTTTGCTGGCAATTTTGTTGGCAACTTTGTTGGCAATTTTGTTGGCAATTTTGCTGGCACTTTTGCTGGCAATTTTGCTGGCAATTTTGCGGGCAATTTTGTTGGCAATTTTGCTGGCAATTTTGTTGGTAACTTTGTTGGCAATTTTGCTGGCAATTTTGTTGGCAATTTTGCTGGTAATTTTGTTGGCAATTTTGTTGGCAATTTTGTTGGCCATTTTGCTGGCAATTTTGTTGGCAACTTTGCTGGCAATTTTGATGGCAATTTTGTTGGCAATTTTGCTGGCAATTTTGCTGGCAATTTTGTTGGCAACTTTACTTTGCTGGCAATTTTGCTGGCAATTTTGCTGAATTTTGTTGGCAATTTTGCTGGCAATTTTTTTGGCAATTTTGTTGGCCATTTTGCTGGCAATTTTGTTGGCAACTTTGCTGGCAATTTTGATGGCAATTTTGTTGGCAATTTTGCTGGCAATTTTGCTGGCAATTTTGTTGGCAACTTTGTTGGCAAATTTGTTGGCGATTTTGTTCACCATTTTGTTGGCAACTTTGTTGGCAATTTTGTTGGCCAATTTGTTGGCAGCTTTGTTGGCAAATTTGTTGGTGGCAAATTTGTTGCAACAAAGTTGCCAACAAATTGGCCAACAAAATTGCCAACAAAGTTGCCAACAAAATTCAGCAAAATTGCCAGCAAAATTGCTATCAAAATTGCCATGTAAATTGCCAGCAAAGTAAAGTTGCCAGCAAAATTGCAAACAAAATTGCCAACAAAGTTGCCAACAAAATTGCCAGCAAAATGGCCAACAAAATTGCCAACAAAATTGCCAGCAAAATTGCCAACAAAATTCAGCAAAATTGCCAACAAAATTGCCAACAAAATTGCCAACAAAGTTGCCAACAAAACTGCCAGCAAAATTGCCAACAAAGTTGCCAACAAAATTGCCAGCAAAATTGCCAACAAAATTGCCAACAAAATTGCCAACAAAGTAGCCAACAAAGTTGCCAACAAAATTGCCAGCAAAATTGCCAACAAAATTGCCAACAAATTTGCCAACAAAGTTGCCAACAAAATTGCCAACAAATTTGTTGGCAACTTTACTTTGCTGGCAATTTTGATAGCAATTTTGCTGAATTTTGTTGGCAACTTTGTTGGCAATTTTGTTGGCAATTTTGCTGGCAATTTTGTTGGCAACTTTGTGTGCAACTTTGTTGGCAAGTTTGTTGGCAAGTTTGTTGGCAACTTTGTTGGCAAATTTGTTGGCAACTTGTTGGCAATTTTGTTGGCAATTTTGTTGGCAATTTTGTTGGCAATTTTGCTGGCAATTTTGCTGGCAATTTTGTTGGCAATTTTGCTGGCAATTTTGTTGGCAATTTTGTTGGCAATTTTGCTGGCAATTTTGCTGGCAATTTTGTTGGCAATTTTGCTGGCAATTTTGTTGCATTTAAGTGGCATTAAGTGGCATTGCTTCCTAGAAAATAAATTCAAAAAATTGCCAACAAAATTGCCATAAAAATTGCCAGCAAAATTGCCAGCAAAGTTGCCAACAAATTTGCCACCAACAAATTTGCCAACAAAGTTGCCAACAAATTGGCCAACAAAGTTGCCAACAAACTTGCCAAAAAAGTTGCCAACAAAGTTGCCAACAAAATTGCCAGCAAAATTGCCAACAAAATTGCCAACAAAGTTGCCAACAAAATTTTTTTGCACTAAAAAAATAATAGATAGGCAAACTTAATACTAATTAGCATTTTCTTCTAGCTAACTCTTGTGTAGTGCAGATTAAGTGGCATAGCTTCCCAGAAAAAAGATTCACAAAAAAGTTTAATTTAGAACATAGGTACCTACTATAAAAAAATTTAATAACAAAAATACACATACATAAATACACACGAACCGCTCAATTTTGTTGGCAATTTTGCTGGACATTTTGTTGGCAACTTTGTTGGCAATTTTGTTGGCAATTTTGCTGGCAATTTTGCTGGCAATTTTGTTGGCAACTTTGCTGGCAATTTTGAAGAAAGTTGCCAAAAAACTTGCCAACAAAGTTGCCAACAAAGTTGCCAACAAAATTGCCAGCAAAATTGCCAACAAAATTGCCAACAAAGTTGCCAACAGAATTGCCAGCAAAATTGCCAGCAAAATTGCCAGCAAAATTGCCAACAAAATTTCCAACAAAATTGCCAACAAAGTTGCCAACAAAATGGCCAACAAAATCGCCAACAAATTTGCCAACAAAGTTGCCAACAAAATTGCCAGCAAAATTGCCAGCAAAATTGCCAACAAAATTGCCATCAAAATTGCCAGCAAAGTTGCCAACAAAATTGCCAGCAAAATGGCCAACAAAATTGCCAAAAAAATTGCCAGCAAAATTGCCAACAAAATTCAGCAAAATTGCCAGCAAAATTGCCAGCAAAGTAAAGTTGCCAACACATTTGCCAACAAAGTTGCCAACAAAATTGCCAGCAAAATTGCCAGCAAAATTGCCAACAAAATTGCCAGCAAAATTGCCAACAAAATTGCCAGCAAAATTGCCAGCAAAATTGCCAACAAAATTGCCAACAAAATTGACAACAAAGTTGCCAACAAATTTGCCAACAAAGTTGCCAACAAATTGGCCAACAAAGTTGCCAACAAACTTGCCAACAAAGTTGCCAACAAAATTGCCAGTCATTATCAAGAAGTTGTAAGTTGTCAAATCATACAAATACGTCAAATTTAAACATGGTTAGTCGCAATCCAATAAAAATATCTTATATTAATATGAAATAATATATAAACTACGAGAAAATTACTTCCAACCATATGAGTCATCTAGAAAACTAATCTAGGTAGCCTTGAATAGCATCGAACAAACACAGCTAAAGATGAGCTTCTGTGTAAAGGATTTCATTGGCCTAGTCTGTTCTGCAACCACTCAGCTCAGTTCTGGCTTAGAGTAAGCCTGGATTACCAGGAAACTAATGAAGATAATGGTTGTTTGTTACATACAAGCTAATGACGACCACCGTGGCATAGTGGGCGACTAGCCGCGCAGGAGGTGGCGGGCTCGATTCCCGCCGCGGAACAAATGTTTGCATGATCTACAGATATTTGTTCCGGGTCTGGATGTTTTTCTATACATAATAAATATGTATTTACAAAAAATAAGTATATTAGTATTCTATCAGTTATCTGGTTCTCATAGTACAAGCTCTGCTTAGTTTGGGGCGGGATAGCGCTGTGTGAAATATCCAGCCAAATTTATTTATTATTTTATAACGACGTGTTTTGTTGGATTTGATGTACTGTCTTGCCTGATGTAACTTTAGGACCCCCAGTCTATCTGTCAGTTTGTTACGTTTTTATCTTTAAACGCCTAGACCGATTTCAATAAATCTTGGTCTATATATAGGGTGTTTGATAATATACGCACAAAAATTAAAGAGGTTATTTTGATGAGCATAATCGATATATTTGTGAAATGTTTACCATAGAAACGTGAAATTTATTTTGGTATGTAAAAACAAACAATTTATTGAATTGACAAAATTCACAGGGTACACCAGTGACCCCACAATGCTGAAATTTGGTATGCCCGTAGCTTTAGTGACACAAATATAGGCAAAAGTCTGAAATCGAGAATAACTGCATTTTGTACCCCAAAAAAGGAACCAATTAACATGAACTCCCGTTACCTGTAATTTGAATGAAACTGTAGGTCATGTAAGGTGGTTGTTTATATCGTGTTTTGAGACTATTTTGAGAGTCAAAAATTACGAATAATATATTTTTGTTTTAATGGAAGACTCACGAGATCTCAGTTCGGGGCGAACCGCTACTTATTAAAGTTCAGTAGACTCAACTGCAGTTTACAAGCAAGTAAACAACTGTAGTCCATCAACTTAGTTCGTATTATTTTAATCGGAGACTCGGAGTGGTTCTCTCCGAAGATCCTGCGATCTCAGTTCGGGGCGAACTACTAGTTATCAAGATTAGATTAGAAAATTCTTTTTTGCACTAAAAAAATAATAGATAGGCAAACTTAATACTAATTAGCATTTTCTTCTAGCTAACTCTTGTGTAGTGCAGATTAAGTGGCATTGCTTCCCAGAAAATAGATTCACAAAAAAGTTTAATTTAGAACATAGGTACCTACTATAAAAAAATTTAATAACAATAATACACATACATAAATACACACGAACCGCTCAATTTTGTTGGCAATTTTGCTGGCAATTTTGTTGGCAACTTTGTTGGCAATTTTGTTGGCAATTTTGCTGGCAATTTTGCTGGCAATTTTGCTGGTGATTTTGCTGGCAATTTTGCTGGCAATTTTGCTGGCAACTTTGCTGGCAATTTTGTTGGCAACTTTGTTGGCAATTTTGTTGGCAATATTGCTGGCAATTTTGCTGGCAATTTTGCTGGCAATTTTGTTGGCAACTTTCTTGGCAATTTTGCTGGCAATTTTGCTGGCAATTTTGTTGGCAATTTTGATGGCAATTTTGTTGGCAATTTTGCTGGCAATTTTGCTGGCAATTTTGTTGGCAAATTTGTTGGCAACTTTGTGGGCAAATTTGTTGGCAACTTTACTTTGCTGGCAATTTTGTTGGCAATTTTGCTGGCAATTTTGTTGGCAACTTTGTGGGCAATTTTGTTGGCAATTTTGCTGGCAATTTTGCTGGCAATTTGGAATATGCCGATCACGATAATAACGAAGACGATTACATTATTTACGATAATCTACACTGCACTCAGGTTAGCTGAAATAAAATGCTAAATAGCGTTAAGTTTGCCTATGTATTGTGTGTGCATCGAAGGTGAAGCATCGAGGTGTTTTTCTATTAAGCTCGCTTTCAAATGCTAAGATTACAATAAGAATAATTTAAGCTTAAAACTAAGTACAATAAGTAAATAAATGCAAAGAATACATATAGTTAAAGGAATATATATGTAGATACAGATATATAGATAATTATTATAATTTTAATGAACTGGTGAGTCTGTTTGTATGTGTGGGTGAGTGAGTTAAAGTGTGTGTGTGTGTATGCGCGTCGGGGTATGTAGTATGCGTGAGCTATTATGAATTTATGATTTATGATAATTTATGATTGTTTAGGGAGTTTTAGGGAGATAACAAAGTCTTCTGTTTCTTCGTAGGAGAGGGATAGGAGTCATTTCTTATATATAATTTTGCAGTGATAATGTGTTAGGGGGTAGATATCAAGAAGTTGTAAGTACTCAAATCATACAAATACGTCAAATTTAAACATGGTTAGTCGCAATCCAATAAAAATATCTTATATTAATATGAAATAATATATAAACTACGAGAAAATTACTTCCAACCATATGAGTCATCTAGAAAATTAATCTAGGTAGCCTTGAATAGCATTGAACAAACACAGCTAAAGATGAGCTTCTGTGTAAAGGATTTCATTGGCCTAGTCTGTTCTGCAACCACTCAGCTCAGTTCTGGCTTAGAGTAAGCCTGGATTACCAGGAAACTAATGAAGATAATGGTTGTTTGTTACATACAAGCTAATGACGACCACCGTGGCATAGTGGGCGACTAGCCGCGCAGGAGGTGGCGGGCTCGATTCCCGCCGCGGAACAAATGTTTGCATGATCTACAGATATTTGTTCCGGGTCTGGATATTTTTCTATACATAATAAATATGTATTTACAAAAAATAAGTATATTAGTATTCTATCAGTTAACTGGTTCTCATAGTACAAGCTCTGCTTAGTTTGGGGCGGGATAGCGCTGTGTGAAATATCCAGCCAAATTTATTTATTATTTTATAACGACGTGTTTTGTTGGATGATTTATGATAATTTATGATTGTTTAGGGAGTTTTAGGGAGATAACAAAGTCTTCTGTTTCTTCGTAGGAGAGGGATAGGAGTCATTTCTTATATATAATTTTGCAGTGATAATGTGTTAGGGGGTAGATATCAAGAAGTTGTAAGTTGTCAAATCATACAAATACGTCAAATTTAAACATGGTTAGTCGCAATCCAATATAAATAAAATAATAGGGCATTTATTTACACACACACCTCTTATGCTAACAGAAGTTGGTAGGTACAATAAGTACTAAATAAAGCTAGGTAAGTTTAATAGTAGGCCTAATTCTAAGTAACTTTAGTACATTACAAAGTTGCCAACAAAATTGCCAGCAAAATTGCCATCGCGTAAATACTTAAATCAGAGAAATTCCACACACACACAATACATAGGCAAACTTAACGCTAATTAGCATTTTATTTCAGCTAACCTTAGTGCAGTGTAGATTATCGTAAATAATGTAATCGTCTTCGTTATTATCGTGATCGGCATATTCAAAATTGCCAGCAAAATTGCCAACAAAATTGCCAACAAAATTGCCAGCAAAATTGCCAACAAAATTGCCAGCAAAATTGCCAGCAAAATTGCCAACAAAATTGCCAGCAAAATTGCCAACAAAATTGCCAACAAAGTTGCCAACAAAATTCAGCAAAATTGCTATCAAAATTGCCATCAAAATTGCCAGCAAAGTAAAGTTGCCCACAAATTTGCCAACAAAGTTGCCAACAAAATTGCCATCAAAATTGCCAGCAAAGTAAAGTTACCAACAAATTTGCCAACAAAGTTGCCAACAAAATTGCCAGCAAAATTGCCAACAAAATTGCCATCAAAATTGCCAGCAAAGTTGCCAACAAAATTGCCAGCAAAATGGCCAACAAAATTGCCAACAAAATTGCCAGCAAAATTGCCAACAAAATTCAGCTTCAAAATTTTGCTGGCAATTTTGATGGCAATTTTGTTGGCAATTTTGCTGGCAATTTTGCTGGCAATTTTGTTGGCAACTTTGTTGGCAATTTTGTTGGTAACTTTACTTTGCTGGCAATTTTGAATATGCCGATCACGATAATAACGAAGACGATTACATTATTTACGATAATCTACACTGCACTAAGGTTAGCTGAAATAAAATGCTAATTAGCGTTAAGTTTGCCTATGTATTGTGTGTGTGTGGAATTTCTCTGATTTAAGTATTTACGCGATGGCAATTTTGCTGGCAATTTTGTTGGCAACTTTACTTTGCTGGCAATTTTGATGGCAATTTTGATAGCAATTTTGCTGAATTTTGTTGGCAACTTTGTTGGCAATTTTGTTGGCAATTTTGTTGGCAACTTTGTGTGCAACTTTGTTGGCAAGTTTGTTGGCAACTTTGTTGGCAAATTTGTTGGCAACTTTGTTGGCAATTTTGTTGGCAATTTTGCTGGCAAGTTTGCTGGCAATTTTGATGGCAATTTTGTTGGCAATTTTGATGGAAATTTTGATAGCAATTTTGCTGGCAATTTTGCTGAATTTTGTTGGCAACTTTGTTGGCAATTTTGTTGGCCAATTTGTTGGCAAATTTGTTTGCAAATTTGTTGGTGGCAAATTTGTTGCATTTAAGTGGCATTAAGTGGCATTGCTTCCCAGAAAATAACGTCAAAAAATTGCCAACAAAATTGCCATCAAAATTGCCAGCAAAATTGCCAGCAAAGTTGCCAACAAATTTACCACCAACAAATTTGCCAACAAAGTTGCCAACAAATTGGCCAACAAAGTTGCCAACAAACTTGCCAACAAAGTTGCCAACAAAGTTGCCAACAAAATTGCCAGCAAAATTGCCAACAAAATTGCCAACAAAGTTGCCAACAAAATTGCCAGCAAAATTGCCAGCAAAATTGCCAACAAAATTGCCAACAAAATTGCCGGCAAAATTGCCAACAAAATTGCCAACAAAATTGCCAACAAAGTTGCCAACAAATATCAAGATTATATTAGAAAATTCTTTTTTACACTAAAAAAATAATAGATAGGCAAACTTAATACTAATTAGCATTTTCTTCTAGCAGAGAAATTCCACACACACACAATACATAGGCAAACTTAACGCTGATTAGCATTTTATTTCAGCTAACCTTAGTGCAGTGTAGATTATCGTAAATAATGAAATCGTCTTCGTTATTATCGTGATCGGCATATTCAAAATTGCCAGCAAAATTGCCCACAAAATTGCTAACAAATTTGCCAACAAAATTGCTAGCAAAATTGCCAGCAAAATTGCCAACAAAATTGCCAGCAAAATTGCCAGCAAAATTGCCAACAAAATTGCCATCAAAATTGCCAGCAAAATTGCCAGCAAAATTGCCAACAAAATTGCCAACAAAGTTGCCAACAAATTTGCCAACAAAGTTGCCAACAAACTTGCCAACAAAGTTGCCAACAAAGTTGCCAACAAAATTGCTCGCAAAATTGCCAACAAAATTGCCAACAAAGTTGCCAACAAAATTCAGCAAAATTGCTATCAAAATTGCCATCAAAATTGCAAGCAAAGTAAAGTTGCCAACAAATTTGCCAACAAAATTGCCAGCAAAATTGCCATCGCGTAAATACTTAAATCAGAGAAATTCCACACACACACAATACATAGGCAAACTTAACGCTAATTAGCATTTTATTTTAGCTAACCTTAGTGCAGTGTAGATTATCGTAAATAATGTAATCGTCTTCGTTATTATCGTGATCGGCATATTCAAAATGGCCAGCAAAATTGCCAACAAAATTGCCAACAAAGTTGCTAACAAAATTGCCAGCAAAATTGCCAGCAAAATTGCCAACAAAATTGTTATCAAAATTGCCAGCAAAATTGCCAGCAAAATTGCCAACAAATTTGCCACCAACAAATTTGCCACCAACAAATTTGCCAACAAAGTTGCCAACAAATTGGCCAACAAAGTTGCCAACAAACTTGCCAACAAAGTTGCCAACAAAGTTGCCAACAAAATTGCCAGCAAAATTGCCAACAAAGTTGCCAACAAAATTGTAAGCAAAATTGCCAACAAAATTGCCAGCAAAATTGCCAGCAAAGTAAAGTTGCCAACAAATTTGCCAACAAAGTTGCCAACAAAATTGCCAGCAAAATTGCCAGCAAAATGGCCAACAAAATTGCCAGCAAAATTGTTGGCATTGTTGGCAACTTTACTTTGCTGGCAATTTTGCTGGCAATTTTGCTGAATTTTGTTGGCAATTTTGCTGGTAATTTTGTTGGCAATTTTGTTTGCCATTTTGCTGGCAATTTTGTTGGCAACTTTGCTGGCAATTTTGATGGCAATTTTGTTGGCCATTTTGCTGGCAATTTTGCTAGCAATTTTGTTGGCAACTTTGTTGGCAAATTTGTTGGCAACTTTACTTTGCTGGCAATTTTGCTGGCAATTTTGCTGAATTTTGTTGGCAATTTTGCTGGCAATTTTGTTGGCAATTTTGTTGGCCATTTTGCTGGCAATTTTGCTGGCAATTTTGTTGGCAACTTTGTTGGCAAATTTGTTGGCAACTTTACTTTGCTGGCAATTTTGCTGGCAATTTTGCTGAATTTTGTTGGCAATTTTGCTGGCAATTTTGTTGGCAATTTTGTTGGCCATTTTGCTGGCAATTTTTTTGGCAACTTTGCTGGCAATTTTGTTGGCAACTTTGTTGGCAATTTTGTTGGCAATTTTGTTGGCAATTTTGCTGGCAATTTTGTTGGCAACTTTGTTGGCAATTTTGCTGGCAGTTTTGTTGGCAACTTTGTTGGCAATTTTGTTGGCAATTTTGTTGGCAATTTTGCTGGAAATTTTGTTGGCAACTTTGTTGGCAATTTTGTTGGCAATTTTGTTGGCAATTTTGCTGGCAATTTTGTTGGCAACTTTGTTGGCAATTTTGCTGGCAATTTTGTTGGCAACTTTGTTGGCAACTTTGTTGGCAAGTTTGTTGGCAACTTTGTTGGCCAATTTGTTGGCAATTTTGTTGGCAACTTTGTTGGCAACTTTGTTGGCAACTTTGTTGGCAACTTTGTTGGCAATTTTGTTGGCAATTTTGTTGGCAATTTTGCTGGCAATTTTGCTGGCAATTTTGCTGGCAATTTTGTTGGCAATTTTGTTGGCAATTTTGCTGGCAATTTTGTTGGCAACTTTGTTGGCAATTTTGCTGGCAATTTTGCTGGCAATTTTGTTGGCAACTTTGTTGGCAACTTTGTTGGCAAGTTTGCTGGCAGTTTTGTTGGCAACTTTGTTGGCAATTTTTCTGGCAATTTTGCTGGCAATTTTGCTGGCAATTTCGCTGGCAATTTTGCGGCAACTTTGCTGGCAATTTTGTTGGCAACTTTGTTGGCAATTTTGTTGGCAATTTTGTTGGCAATTTTGCTGGCAATTTTGTTGGCAACTTTGTTGGCAATTTTGCTGGCAATTTTGTTGGCAATTTTGCTGGCAATTTTGTTGGCAATTTTGTTGGCAATTTTGCTGGCAATTTTGTTGGCAACTTTGTGGGCAATTTTGTTGGCAATTTTGCTGGCAATTTTGCTGGCAATTTGGAATATGCCGATCACGATAATAACGAAGACGATTACATTATTTACGATAATCTACACTGCACTCAGGTTAGCTGAAATAAAATGCTAAATAGCGTTAAGTTTGCCTATGTATTGTGTGTGCATCGAAGGTGAAGCATCGAGGTGTTTTTCTATTAAGCTCGCTTTCAAATGCTAAGATTACAATAAGAATAATTTAAGCTTAAAACTAAGTACAATAAGTAAATAAATGCAAAGAATACATATAGTTAAAGGAATATATATGTAGATACAGATATATAGATAATTATTATAATTTTAATGAACTGGTGAGTCTGTTTGTATGTGTGGGTGAGTGAGTTAAAGTGTGTGTGTGTGTATGCGCGTCGGGGTATGTAGTATGCGTGAGCTATTATGAATTTATGATTTATGATAATTTATGATTGTTTAGGGAGTTTTAGGGAGATAACAAAGTCTTCTGTTTCTTCGTAGGAGAGGGATAGGAGTCATTTCTTATATATAATTTTGCAGTGATAATGTGTTAGGGGGTAGATATCAAGAAGTTGTAAGTACTCAAATCATACAAATACGTCAAATTTAAACATGGTTAGTCGCAATCCAATAAAAATATCTTATATTAATATGAAATAATATATAAACTACGAGAAAATTACTTCCAACCATATGAGTCATCTAGAAAATTAATCTAGGTAGCCTTGAATAGCATTGAACAAACACAGCTAAAGATGAGCTTCTGTGTAAAGGATTTCATTGGCCTAGTCTGTTCTGCAACCACTCAGCTCAGTTCTGGCTTAGAGTAAGCCTGGATTACCAGGAAACTAATGAAGATAATGGTTGTTTGTTACATACAAGCTAATGACGACCACCGTGGCATAGTGGGCGACTAGCCGCGCAGGAGGTGGCGGGCTCGATTCCCGCCGCGGAACAAATGTTTGCATGATCTACAGATATTTGTTCCGGGTCTGGATATTTTTCTATACATAATAAATATGTATTTACAAAAAATAAGTATATTAGTATTCTATCAGTTAACTGGTTCTCATAGTACAAGCTCTGCTTAGTTTGGGGCGGGATAGCGCTGTGTGAAATATCCAGCCAAATTTATTTATTATTTTATAACGACGTGTTTTGTTGGATGATTTATGATAATTTATGATTGTTTAGGGAGTTTTAGGGAGATAACAAAGTCTTCTGTTTCTTCGTAGGAGAGGGATAGGAGTCATTTCTTATATATAATTTTGCAGTGATAATGTGTTAGGGGGTAGATATCAAGAAGTTGTAAGTTGTCAAATCATACAAATACGTCAAATTTAAACATGGTTAGTCGCAATCCAATATAAATAAAATAATAGGGCATTTATTTACACACACACCTCTTATGCTAACAGAAGTTGGTAGGTACAATAAGTACTAAATAAAGCTAGGTAAGTTTAATAGTAGGCCTAATTCTAAGTAACTTTAGTACATTACAAAGTTGCCAACAAAATTGCCAGCAAAATTGCCATCGCGTAAATACTTAAATCAGAGAAATTCCACACACACACAATACATAGGCAAACTTAACGCTAATTAGCATTTTATTTCAGCTAACCTTAGTGCAGTGTAGATTATCGTAAATAATGTAATCGTCTTCGTTATTATCGTGATCGGCATATTCAAAATTGCCAGCAAAATTGCCAACAAAATTGCCAACAAAATTGCCAGCAAAATTGCCAACAAAATTGCCAGCAAAATTGCCAGCAAAATTGCCAACAAAATTGCCAGCAAAATTGCCAACAAAATTGCCAACAAAGTTGCCAACAAAATTCAGCAAAATTGCTATCAAAATTGCCATCAAAATTGCCAGCAAAGTAAAGTTGCCCACAAATTTGCCAACAAAGTTGCCAACAAAATTGCCATCAAAATTGCCAGCAAAGTAAAGTTACCAACAAATTTGCCAACAAAGTTGCCAACAAAATTGCCAGCAAAATTGCCAACAAAATTGCCATCAAAATTGCCAGCAAAGTTGCCAACAAAATTGCCAGCAAAATGGCCAACAAAATTGCCAACAAAATTGCCAGCAAAATTGCCAACAAAATTCAGCTTCAAAATTTTGCTGGCAATTTTGATGGCAATTTTGTTGGCAATTTTGCTGGCAATTTTGCTGGCAATTTTGTTGGCAACTTTGTTGGCAATTTTGTTGGTAACTTTACTTTGCTGGCAATTTTGAATATGCCGATCACGATAATAACGAAGACGATTACATTATTTACGATAATCTACACTGCACTAAGGTTAGCTGAAATAAAATGCTAATTAGCGTTAAGTTTGCCTATGTATTGTGTGTGTGTGGAATTTCTCTGATTTAAGTATTTACGCGATGGCAATTTTGCTGGCAATTTTGTTGGCAACTTTACTTTGCTGGCAATTTTGATGGCAATTTTGATAGCAATTTTGCTGAATTTTGTTGGCAACTTTGTTGGCAATTTTGTTGGCAATTTTGTTGGCAACTTTGTGTGCAACTTTGTTGGCAAGTTTGTTGGCAACTTTGTTGGCAAATTTGTTGGCAACTTTGTTGGCAATTTTGTTGGCAATTTTGCTGGCAATTTTGCTGGCAATTTTGATGGCAATTTTGTTGGCAATTTTGATGGAAATTTTGATAGCAATTTTGCTGGCAATTTTGCTGAATTTTGTTGGCAACTTTGTTGGCAATTTTGTTGGCCAATTTGTTGGCAAATTTGTTTGCAAATTTGTTGGTGGCAAATTTGTTGCATTTAAGTGGCATTAAGTGGCATTGCTTCCCAGAAAATAAATTCAAAAAATTGCCAACAAAATTGCCATCAAAATTGCCAGCAAAATTGCCAGCAAAGTTGCCAACAAATTTACCACCAACAAATTTGCCAACAAAGTTGCCAACAAATTGGCCAACAAAGTTGCCAACAAACTTGCCAACAAAGTTGCCAACAAAGTTGCCAACAAAATTGCCAGCAAAATTGCCAACAAAATTGCCAACAAAGTTGCCAACAAAATTGCCAGCAAAATTGCTAGCAAAATTGCCAACAAAATTGCCAACAAAATTGCCGACAAAATTGCCAACAAAATTGCCAACAAAATTGCCAACAAAGTTGCCAACAAATATCAAGATTAGATTAGAAAATTCTTTTTTACACTAAAAAAATAATAGATAGGCAAACTTAATACTAATTAGCATTTTCTTCTAGCAGAGAAATTCCACACACACACAATACATAGGCAAACTTAACGCTGATTAGCATTTTATTTCAGCTAACCTTAGTGCAGTGTAGATTATCGTAAATAATGAAATCGTCTTCGTTATTATCGTGATCGGCATATTCAAAATTGCCAGCAAAATTGCCCACAAAATTGCCAACAAATTTGCCAACAAAATTGCTAGCAAAATTGCCAGCAAAATTGCCAACAAAATTGCCAGCAAAATTGCCAGCAAAATTAACAACAAAATTGCCATCAAAATTGCCAGCAAAATTGCCAGCAAAATTGCCAACAAAATTGCCAACAAAGTTGCCAACAAATTTGCCAACAAAGTTGCCAACAAACTTGCCAACAAAGTTGCCAACAAAGTTGCCAACAAAATTGCTCGCAAAATTGCCAACAAAATTGCCAACAAAGTTGCCAACAAAATTCAGCAAAATTGCTATCAAAATTGCCATCAAAATTGCAAGCAAAGTAAAGTTGCCAACAAATTTGCCAACAAAATTGCCAGCAAAATTGCCATCGCGTAAATACTTAAATCAGAGAAATTCCACACACACACAATACATAGGCAAACTTAACGCTAATTAGCATTTTATTTTAGCTAACCTTAGTGCAGTGTAGATTATCGTAAATAATGTAATCGTCTTCGTTATTATCGTGATCGGCATATTCAAAATTGCCAGCAAAATTGCCAACAAAATTGCCAACAAAGTTGCTAACAAAATTGCCAGCAAAATTGCCAGCAAAATTGCCAGCAAAATTGCCAACAAAATTGTTATCAAAATTGCCAGCAAAATTGCCAGCAAAATTGCCAACAAAATTGCCAACAAATTTGCCAAAAAAGTTGCCAAAAAATTTGCCAGCAAAATTGTTGGCATTGTTGGCAACTTTACTTTGCTGGCAATTTTGCTGAATTTTGTTGGCAATTTTGCTGGCAATTTTGTTGGCAATTTTGTTTGCCATTTTGCTGGCAATTTTGTTGGCAACTTTGCTGGCAATTTTGATGGCAATTTTGTTGGCCATTTTGCTGGCAATTTTGCTAGCAATTTTGTTGGCAACTTTGTTGGCAAATTTGTTGGCAACTTTACTTTGCTGGCAATTTTGCTGGCAATTTTGCTGAATTTTGTTGGCAATTTTGCTGGCAATTTTGTTGGCAATTTTGTTGGCCATTTTGCTGGCAATTTTGCTGGCAATTTTGTTGGCAACTTTGTTGGCAAATTTGTTGGCAACTTTACTTTGCTGGCAATTTTGCTGGCAATTTTGCTGAATTTTGTTGGCAATTTTGCTGGCAATTTTGTTGGCAATTTTGTTGGCCATTTTGCTGGCAATTTTTTTGGCAACTTTGCTGGCAATTTTGTTGGCAACTTTGTTGGCAATTTTGTTGGCAATTTTGTTGGCAATTTTTCTGGCAATTTTGTTGGCAACTTTGTTGGCAATTTTGCTGGCAGTTTTGTTGGCAACTTTGTTGGCAATTTTGTTGGCAATTTTGTTGGCAATTTTGCTGGAAATTTTGTTAGCAACTTTGTTGGCAATTTTGTTGGCAATTTTGTTGGCAATTTTGCTTACAATTTTGTTGGCAACTTTGTTGGCAATTTTGCTGGCAATTTTGTTGGCAACTTTGTTGGCAACTTTGTTGGCAAGTTTGTTGGCAACTTTGTTGGCCAATTTGTTGGCAACTTTGTTGGCAAATTTGTTGGTGGCAAATTTGTTGGTGGCAAATTTGTTGGCAACTTTGCTGGCAATTTTGCTGGCAATTTTGCTGGCAATTTTGTTGGCAATTTTGTTGGCCATTTTGCTGGCAATTTTGATGGCAATTTTGTTGGCAATTTTGCTGGCAATTTTGCTGGCAATTTTGTTGGCAACTTTGTTGGCAAATTTGTTGGCAATTTTGTTGGCAATTTTGCTGGCAAATTTGCTGGCAATTTTGTTGGCAACTTTGTTGGCAATTGTGTTGGCAATTTTGTTGGCAATTTTGCTGGCAATTTTGTTGGCAACTTTGTTGGCAATTTTGCTGGCAGTTTTGTTGGCAACTTTGTTGGCAATTTTGTTGGCAATTTTGTTGGCAATTTTGCTGGAAATTTTGTTGGCAACTTTGTTGGCAATTTTGTTGGCAATTTTGTTGGCAACTTTGTTGGCAATTTTGCTGGCAATTTTGCTGGCAATTTTGTTGGCAACTTTGTTGGCAACTTTGTTGGCAAGTTTGTTGGCAACTTTGTTGGCCAATTTGTTAGCAACTTTGTTGGCAAATTTGTTGGTTGCAATTTTGTTGGCAATTATGCTGGCAATTTTGCTGGCAATTTTGCTGGCAATTTTGCTGGCAATTTTGCTGGCATTTTTGCTGGCAATTTTGTTGGCAATTTGTTGGCAATTTTGCTGGCAATTTTGTTGGCAACTTTGTTGGCAATTTTGCTGGCAATTTTGTTGGCAATTTTGCTGGCAATTTTGCTGGCAATTTTGTTGGCAACTTTGTTGGCAATTTTACTGGCAGTTTTGTTGGCAACTTTGTTGGCAATTTTGTTGGCAATTTTGTTGGCAATTTTGCTGGCAATTTTGCTGGCAATTTTGTTGGCAACTTTGTTGGCAATTTCGTTGGCAATTTTGCTGGCAATTTTGTTGGCAACTTTGTGGGCAATTTTGCTGGCAGTTTTGTTGGCAACTTTGTTGGCAATTTTGTTGGCAATTTTGTTGGCAATTTTGCTGGCAATTTTGCTGGCAATTTTGCTGGCAATTTTGTTGGCAATTTTGTTGGCAATTTTGCTGGCAATTTTGTTGGCAACTTTGTTGGCAACTTTGTTGGCAAGTTTGCTGGCAGTTTTGTTGGCAACTTTGTTGGCAATTTTGTTGGCAATTTTGTTGGCAATTTTGTTGGCAATTTTGCTGGCAATTTTGCTGGCAATTTTGTTGGCAATTTTGCTGGCAATTTTGTTGGCAATTTTTTGAATTTATTTTCTGGGAAGCAATGCCACTTAATGCCACTTAAATGCAACAAATTTGCCACCAACAAATTTGCAAACAAATTTGCCAACAAATTGGCCAACAAAATTGCCAACAAAGTTTCCAACAAAATTCAGCAAAATTGCCAGCAAAATTGCTATCAAAATTTCCATCAAAATTGCCAACAAAATTGCCATCAAAATTGCCAGCAAAATTGCCAGCAAAATTGCCAACAAAATTGCCAACAAAGTTGCCAACAAATTTGCCAACAAAGTTGCCAACAAACTTGCCAACAAAGTTGCACACAAAGTTGCCAACAAAATTGCCAACAAAATTGCCAACAAAGTTGCCAACAAAATTCAGCAAAATTGCTATCAAAATTGCCATCAAAATTGCCAGCAAAGTAAAGTTGCCAACAAAATTGCCAGCAAAATTGCCATCGCGTAAATACTTAAATCAGAGAAATTCCACACACACACAATACATAGGCAAACTTAACGCTGATTAGCATTTTATTTCAGCTAACCTTAGTGCAGTGTAGATTATCGTAAATAATGAAATCGTCTTCGTTATTATCGTGATCGGCATATTCAAAATTGCCAGCAAAATTGCCCACAAAATTGCCAACAAATTTGCCAACAAAATTGCTAGCAAAATTGCCAGCAAAATTGCCAACAAAATTGCCAGCAAAATTGCCAGCAAAATTAACAACAAAATTGCCATCAAAATTGCCAGCAAAATTGCCAGCAAAATTGCCAACAAAATTGCCAACAAAGTTGCCAACAAATTTGCCAACAAAGTTGCCAACAAACTTGCCAACAAAGTTGCCAACAAAGTTGCCAACAAAATTGCTCGCAAAATTGCCAACAAAATTGCCAACAAAGTTGCCAACAAAATTCAGCAAAATTGCTATCAAAATTGCCATCAAAATTGCAAGCAAAGTAAAGTTGCCAACAAATTTGCCAACAAAATTGCCAGCAAAATTGCCATCGCGTAAATACTTAAATCAGAGAAATTCCACACACACACAATACATAGGCAAACTTAACGCTAATTAGCATTTTATTTTAGCTAACCTTAGTGCAGTGTAGATTATCGTAAATAATGTAATCGTCTTCGTTATTATCGTGATCGGCATATTCAAAATTGCCAGCAAAATTGCCAACAAAATTGCCAACAAAAATGCTAACAAAATTGCCAGCAAAATTGCCAGCAAAATTGCCAGCAAAATTGCCAACAAAATTGTTATCAAAATTGCCAGCAAAATTGCCAGCAAAATTGCCAACAAAATTGCCAACAAATTTGCCAAAAAAGTTGCCAAAAAAATTGCCAGCAAAATTGTTGGCATTGTTGGCAACTTTACTTTGCTGGCAATTTTGCTGAATTTTGTTGGCAATTTTGCTGGCAATTTTGTTGGCAATTTTGTTTGCCATTTTGCTGGCAATTTTGTTGGCAACTTTGCTGGCAATTTTGATGGCAATTTTGTTGGCCATTTTGCTGGCAATTTTGCTAGCAATTTTGTTGGCAACTTTGTTGGCAAATTTGTTGGCAACTTTACTTTGCTGGCAATTTTGCTGGCAATTTTGCTGAATTTTGTTGGCAATTTTGCTGGCAATTTTGTTGGCAATTTTGTTGGCCATTTTGCTGGCAATTTTGCTGGCAATTTTGTTGGCAACTTTGTTGGCAAATTTGTTGGCAACTTTACTTTGCTGGCAATTTTGCTGGCAATTTTGCTGAATTTTGTTGGCAATTTTGCTGGCAATTTTGTTGGCAATTTTGTTGGCCATTTTGCTGGCAATTTTTTTGGCAACTTTGCTGGCAATTTTGTTGGCAACTTTGTTGGCAATTTTGTTGGCAATTTTGTTGGCAATTTTTCTGGCAATTTTGTTGGCAACTTTGTTGGCAATTTTGCTGGCAGTTTTGTTGGCAACTTTGTTGGCAATTTTGTTGGCAATTTTGTTGGCAATTTTGCTGGAAATTTTGTTAGCAACTTTGTTGGCAATTTTGTTGGCAATTTTGTTGGCAATTTTGCTTACAATTTTGTTGGCAACTTTGTTGGCAATTTTGCTGGCAATTTTGTTGGCAACTTTGTTGGCAACTTTGTTGGCAAGTTTGTTGGCAACTTTGTTGGCCAATTTGTTGGCAACTTTGTTGGCAAATTTGTTGGTGGCAAATTTGTTGGTGGCAAATTTGTTGGCAACTTTGCTGGCAATTTTGCTGGCAATTTTGCTGGCAATTTTGTTGGCAATTTTGTTGGCCATTTTGCTGGCAATTTTGATGGCAATTTTGTTGGCAATTTTGCTGGCAATTTTGCTGGCAATTTTGTTGGCAACTTTGTTGGCAAATTTGTTGGCAATTTTGTTGGCAATTTTGCTGGCAAATTTGCTGGCAATTTTGTTGGCAACTTTGTTGGCAATTGTGTTGGCAATTTTGTTGGCAATTTTGCTGGCAATTTTGTTGGCAACTTTGTTGGCAATTTTGCTGGCAGTTTTGTTGGCAACTTTGTTGGCAATTTTGTTGGCAATTTTGTTGGCAATTTTGCTGGAAATTTTGTTGGCAACTTTGTTGGCAATTTTGTTGGCAATTTTGTTGGCAACTTTGTTGGCAATTTTGCTGGCAATTTTGCTGGCAATTTTGTTGGCAAGTTTGCTGGCAGTTTTGTTGGCAACTTTGTTGGCAATTTTGTTGGCAATTTTGTTGGCAATTTTGCTGGCAATTTTGCTGGCAATTTTGTTGGCAATTTTGTTGGCAATTTTGCTGGCAATTTTGTTGGCAATTTTACTGGCAATTTTGCTGGCAATTTTGTTGGCAACTTTGTTGGCAAATTTGCTGGCAATTTTGTTGGCAATTTTGCTGGCAATTTTGTTGGCAACTTTGTTGGCAATTTTTCTGGCAATTTTGCTGGCAATTTTGCTGGCAATTTCGCTGGCAATTTTGCGGCAACTTTGCTGGCAATTTTGTTGGCAACTTTGTTGGCAATTTTGTTGGCAATTATGCTGGCAATTTTGCTGGCAATTTTGCTGGCAATTTTGCTGGCAATTTTGCTGGCAATTTTGCTGGCATTTTTGCTGGCAATTTTGTTGGCAATTTGTTGGCAATTTTGCTGGCAATTTTGTTGGCAACTTTGTTGGCAATTTTGCTGGCAATTTTGTTGGCAATTTTGCTGGCAATTTTGTTGGCAATTTTGTTGGCAATTTTGCTGGCAATTTTGTTGGCAACTTTGTGGGCAATTTTGTTGGCAATTTTGCTGGCAATTTTGCTGGCAATTTGGAATATGCCGATCACGATAATAACGAAGACGATTACATTATTTACGATAATCTACACTGCACTCAGGTTAGCTGAAATAAAATGCTAAATAGCGTTAAGTTTGCCTATGTATTGTGTGTGCATCGAAGGTGAAGCATCGAGGTGTTTTTCTATTAAGCTCGCTTTCAAATGCTAAGATTACAATAAGAATAATTTAAGCTTAAAACTAAGTACAATAAGTAAATAAATGCAAAGAATACATATAGTTAAAGGAATATACAGTGTGACCCTGGATAAAGTGCAACCCCGAAAGGGGGTGAAACTAGATCAAAAATTATCGACAAAATAATAGAAAAAAAAATTAAAAAAAAATTCGTATATACTTTATTGAGGTATTAAAATTTTTATTACTCACTAATGACTCTATTTAATAAAAAAATGATTTCTTCCAAAGTAGTAGGTCTATTTTGTTAAAATAAAAACCATAATCATGTCAGATATGTGACGATGACGATAAAATAACAAATAACTCACAAACGAGTGGCTATCGTGACTTAAAGTTTAATTTTTGTATTAAAATTACATTTTTTAGGCTGTTTTTTTCCAATAAACTCCAAAAATCTTAAAATTAAGCCTATAATACTAGAAATTTTTATGACTTTTTATTATTGTCTATCATAATAGCTTTTAAATAAAATAAAAACCTACGTTCTAACATAAAAAATGTGCTGGCTAGGAGCATTTAAAGTTGACCACTGACGGTCAGTGGTCAATTTTAAATGCTTATTAATTTCCAATAAACTCCAAAAATCTTAAAATTAAGCCTATAATACTAGAAATTTTTATGACTTTTTATTATTGTCTATCATAATAGCTGACGCTAAATGAAATAAAAACCTACGTTCTAACATAAAAAATGTGCTGGCTAGGAGCATTTAAAGTTGACCACTGACCGGTCAGTGGTCAACTTTAAATGCTCCTAGCCAGCACATTTTTTATGTTAGAACGTAAGTTTTTATTTCATTTAAAAGCTATTATGATAGACAATAATAAAAAGTCATAAAAATAAAATAAAGCCTATAATACTAGAAATTGAATGACCACTGACGGTCAGTGGTCAACTTTAAATGCTCCTAGCCAGCACATTTTTTATGTTAGAACGTAGGTTTTTATTTCATTTAAAAGCTATTATGATAGACAATAATAAAAAGTCATAAAAATAAAATAAAGCCTATAATACTAGAAATTGAATGACCACTGACGGTCAGTGGTCAACTTTAAATGCTCCTAGCCAGCACATTTTTTATGTTAGAACGTAGGTTTTTATTTCATTTAAAAGCTATTATGATAGACAATAATAAAAAGTCATAAAAATTTCTAGTATTATAGGCTTAATTTTAAGATTTTTGGAGTTTATTGGAAATTAATAAGCATTTAAAGTTGACCACTGACCGTCAGTGGTCAACTTTAAATGCTCCTAGCCAGCACATTTTTTATGTTAGAACGTAGGTTTTTATTTTATTTAAAAGCTATTATGATAGACAATAATAAAAAGTCATAAAAATTTCTAGTATTATAGGCTTAATTTTAAGATTTTTGGAGTTTATTGGAAAAAAACAGCCTAAAAAATGTAATTTTAATACAAAAATTAAACTTTAAGTCACGATAGCCACTCGTTTGTGAGTTATTTGTTATTTTATCGTCATCGTCACATATCTGACATGATTATGGTTTTTATTTTAACAAAATAGACCTACTACTTTGGAAGAAATCATTTTTTTATTAAATAGAGTCATTAGTGAGTAATAAAAATTTTAATACATCAATAAAGTATATACGAATTTTTTTTTAATTTTTTTTTCTATTTTTTTGTCGATAATTTTTGATCTAGTTTCACCCCCTTTCGGGGTTGCACTTTATCCAGGGCCACACTGTATATGTAGATACAGATATATAGATAATTATTATAATTTTAATGAACTGGTGAGTCTGTTTGTATGTGTGGGTGAGTGAGTTAAAGTGTGTGTGTGTGTAT
Organism: Philereme transversata; assembly: GCA_963924445.1. Lineage (NCBI taxonomy): Eukaryota > Metazoa > Arthropoda > Insecta > Lepidoptera > Geometridae > Philereme > Philereme transversata. Next base: position 10,930,789 of record OZ004355.1, read on the forward strand.
GCGCGTCGGGGTATGTAGTATGCGTGAGCTATTATGAATTTATGATTTATGATAATTTATGATTGTTTAGGGAGTTTTAGGGAGATAACAAAGTCTTCTGTTTCTTCGTAGGAGAGGGATAGGAGTCATTTCTTATATATAATTTTGCAGTGATAATGTGTTAGGGGGTAGATATCAAGAAGTTGTAAGTACTCAAATCATACAAATACGTCAAATTTAAACATGGTTAGTCGCAATCCAATAAAAATATCTTATATTAATATGAAATAATATATAAACTACGAGAAAATTACTTCCAACCATATGAGTCATCTAGAAAATTAATCTAGGTAGCCTTGAATAGCATTGAACAAACACAGCTAAAGATGAGCTTCTGTGTAAAGGATTTCATTGGCCTAGTCTGTTCTGCAACCACTCAGCTCAGTTCTGGCTTAGAGTAAGCCTGGATTACCAGGAAACTAATGAAGATAATGGTTGTTTGTTACATACAAGCTAATGACGACCACCGTGGCATAGTGGGCGACTAGCCGCGCAGGAGGTGGCGGGCTCGATTCCCGCCGCGGAACAAATGTTTGCATGATCTACAGATATTTGTTCCGGGTCTGGATATTTTTCTATACATAATAAATATGTATTTACAAAAAATAAGTATATTAGTATTCTATCAGTTAACTGGTTCTCATAGTACAAGCTCTGCTTAGTTTGGGGCGGGATAGCGCTGTGTGAAATATCCAGCCAAATTTATTTATTATTTTATAACGACGTGTTTTGTTGGATGATTTATGATAATTTATGATTGTTTAGGGAGTTTTAGGGAGATAACAAAGTCTTCTGTTTCTTCGTAGGAGAGGGATAGGAGTCATTTCTTATATATAATTTTGCAGTGATAATGTGTTAGGGGGTAGATATCAAGAAGTTGTAAGTTGTCAAATCATACAAATACGTCAAATTTAAACATGGTTAGTCGCAATCCAATATAAATAAAATAATAGGGCATTTATTTACACACACACCTCTTATGCTAACAGAAGTTGGTAGGTACAATAAGTACTAAATAAAGCTAGGTAAGTTTAATAGTAGGCCTAATTCTAAGTAACTTTAGTACATTACAAAGTTGCCAACAAAATTGCCAGCAAAATTGCCATCGCGTAAATACTTAAATCAGAGAAATTCCACACACACACAATACATAGGCAAACTTAACGCTAATTAGCATTTTATTTCAGCTAACCTTAGTGCAGTGTAGATTATCGTAAATAATGTAATCGTCTTCGTTATTATCGTGATCGGCATATTCAAAATTGCCAGCAAAATTGCCAACAAAATTGCCAACAAAATTGCCAGCAAAATTGCCAACAAAATTGCCAGCAAAATTGCCAGCAAAATTGCCAACAAAATTGCCAGCAAAATTGCCAACAAAATTGCCAACAAAGTTGCCAACAAAATTCAGCAAAATTGCTATCAAAATTGCCATCAAAATTGCCAGCAAAGTAAAGTTGCCCACAAATTTGCCAACAAAGTTGCCAACAAAATTGCCATCAAAATTGCCAGCAAAGTAAAGTTACCAACAAATTTGCCAACAAAGTTGCCAACAAAATTGCCAGCAAAATTGCCAACAAAATTGCCATCAAAATTGCCAGCAAAGTTGCCAACAAAATTGCCAGCAAAATGGCCAACAAAATTGCCAACAAAATTGCCAGCAAAATTGCCAACAAAATTCAGCTTCAAAATTTTGCTGGCAATTTTGATGGCAATTTTGTTGGCAATTTTGCTGGCAATTTTGCTGGCAATTTTGTTGGCAACTTTGTTGGCAATTTTGTTGGTAACTTTACTTTGCTGGCAATTTTGAATATGCCGATCACGATAATAACGAAGACGATTACATTATTTACGATAATCTACACTGCACTAAGGTTAGCTGAAATAAAATGCTAATTAGCGTTAAGTTTGCCTATGTATTGTGTGTGTGTGGAATTTCTCTGATTTAAGTATTTACGCGATGGCAATTTTGCTGGCAATTTTGTTGGCAACTTTACTTTGCTGGCAATTTTGATGGCAATTTTGATAGCAATTTTGCTGAATTTTGTTGGCAACTTTGTTGGCAATTTTGTTGGCAATTTTGTTGGCAACTTTGTGTGCAACTTTGTTGGCAAGTTTGTTGGCAACTTTGTTGGCAAATTTGTTGGCAACTTTGTTGGCAATTTTGTTGGCAATTTTGCTGGCAAGTTTGCTGGCAATTTTGATGGCAATTTTGTTGGCAATTTTGATGGAAATTTTGATAGCAATTTTGCTGGCAATTTTGCTGAATTTTGTTGGCAACTTTGTTGGCAATTTTGTTGGCCAATTTGTTGGCAAATTTGTTTGCAAATTTGTTGGTGGCAAATTTGTTGCATTTAAGTGGCATTAAGTGGCATTGCTTCCCAGAAAATAAATTCAAAAAATTGCCAACAAAATTGCCATCAAAATTGCCAGCAAAATTGCCAGCAAAGTTGCCAACAAATTTACCACCAACAAATTTGCCAACAAAGTTGCCAACAAATTGGCCAACAAAGTTGCCAACAAACTTGCCAACAAAGTTGCCAACAAAGTTGCCAACAAAATTGCCAGCAAAATTGCCAACAAAATTGCCAACAAAGTTGCCAACAAAATTGCCAGCAAAATTGCCAGCAAAATTGCCAACAAAATTGCCAACAAAATTGCCGGCAAAATTGCCAACAAAATTGCCAACAAAATTGCCAACAAAGTTGCCAACAAATATCAAGATTATATTAGAAAATTCTTTTTTACACTAAAAAAATAATAGATAGGCAAACTTAATACTAATTAGCATTTTCTTCTAGCAGAGAAATTCCACACACACACAATACATAGGCAAACTTAACGCTGATTAGCATTTTATTTCAGCTAACCTTAGTGCAGTGTAGATTATCGTAAATAATGAAATCGTCTTCGTTATTATCGTGATCGGCATATTCAAAATTGCCAGCAAAATTGCCCACAAAATTGCTAACAAATTTGCCAACAAAATTGCTAGCAAAATTGCCAGCAAAATTGCCAACAAAATTGCCAGCAAAATTGCCAGCAAAATTGCCAACAAAATTGCCATCAAAATTGCCAGCAAAATTGCCAGCAAAATTGCCAACAAAATTGCCAACAAAGTTGCCAACAAATTTGCCAACAAAGTTGCCAACAAACTTGCCAACAAAGTTGCCAACAAAGTTGCCAACAAAATTGCTCGCAAAATTGCCAACAAAATTGCCAACAAAGTTGCCAACAAAATTCAGCAAAATTGCTATCAAAATTGCCATCAAAATTGCAAGCAAAGTAAAGTTGCCAACAAATTTGCCAACAAAATTGCCAGCAAAATTGCCATCGCGTAAATACTTAAATCAGAGAAATTCCACACACACACAATACATAGGCAAACTTAACGCTAATTAGCATTTTATTTTAGCTAACCTTAGTGCAGTGTAGATTATCGTAAATAATGTAATCGTCTTCGTTATTATCGTGATCGGCATATTCAAAATGGCCAGCAAAATTGCCAACAAAATTGCCAACAAAGTTGCTAACAAAATTGCCAGCAAAATTGCCAGCAAAATTGCCAACAAAATTGTTATCAAAATTGCCAGCAAAATTGCCAGCAAAATTGCCAACAAATTTGCCACCAACAAATTTGCCACCAACAAATTTGCCAACAAAGTTGCCAACAAATTGGCCAACAAAGTTGCCAACAAACTTGCCAACAAAGTTGCCAACAAAGTTGCCAACAAAATTGCCAGCAAAATTGCCAACAAAGTTGCCAACAAAATTGTAAGCAAAATTGCCAACAAAATTGCCAACAAAATTGCCAACAAAGTTGCCAACAAAATTTCCAGCAAAATTGCCAACAAAATTGCCAACAAATTTGCCAAAAAAGTTGCCAAAAAAATTGCCAGCAAAATTGTTGGCATTGTTGGCAACTTTACTTTGCTGGCAATTTTGCTGGCAATTTTGCTGAATTTTGTTGGCAATTTTGCTGGTAATTTTGTTGGCAATTTTGTTTGCCATTTTGCTGGCAATTTTGTTGGCAACTTTGCTGGCAATTTTGATGGCAATTTTGTTGGCCATTTTGCTGGCAATTTTGCTAGCAATTTTGTTGGCAACTTTGTTGGCAAATTTGTTGGCAACTTTACTTTGCTGGCAATTTTGCTGGCAATTTTGCTGAATTTTGTTGGCAATTTTGCTGGCAATTTTGTTGGCAATTTTGTTGGCCATTTTGCTGGCAATTTTGCTGGCAATTTTGTTGGCAACTTTGTTGGCAAATTTGTTGGCAACTTTACTTTGCTGGCAATTTTGCTGGCAATTTTGCTGAATTTTGTTGGCAATTTTGCTGGCAATTTTGTTGGCAATTTTGTTGGCCATTTTGCTGGCAATTTTTTTGGCAACTTTGCTGGCAATTTTGTTGGCAACTTTGTTGGCAATTTTGTTGGCAATTTTGTTGGCAATTTTGCTGGCAATTTTGTTGGCAACTTTGTTGGCAATTTTGCTGGCAGTTTTGTTGGCAACTTTGTTGGCAATTTTGTTGGCAATTTTGTTGGCAATTTTGCTGGAAATTTTGTTGGCAACTTTGTTGGCAATTTTGTTGGCAATTTTGTTGGCAATTTTGCTGGCAATTTTGTTGGCAACTTTGTTGGCAATTTTGCTGGCAATTTTGTTGGCAACTTTGTTGGCAACTTTGTTGGCAAGTTTGTTGGCAACTTTGTTGGCCAATTTGTTGGCAATTTTGTTGGCAACTTTGTTGGCAACTTTGTTGGCAACTTTGTTGGCAACTTTGTTGGCAATTTTGTTGGCAATTTTGTTGGCAATTTTGCTGGCAATTTTGCTGGCAATTTTGCTGGCAATTTTGTTGGCAATTTTGTTGGCAATTTTGCTGGCAATTTTGTTGGCAACTTTGTTGGCAATTTTGCTGGCAATTTTGCTGGCAATTTTGTTGGCAACTTTGTTGGCAACTTTGTTGGCAAGTTTGCTGGCAGTTTTGTTGGCAACTTTGTTGGCAATTTTTCTGGCAATTTTGCTGGCAATTTTGCTGGCAATTTCGCTGGCAATTTTGCGGCAACTTTGCTGGCAATTTTGTTGGCAACTTTGTTGGCAATTTTGTTGGCAATTTTGTTGGCAATTTTGCTGGCAATTTTGTTGGCAACTTTGTTGGCAATTTTGCTGGCAATTTTGTTGGCAATTTTGCTGGCAATTTTGTTGGCAATTTTGTTGGCAATTTTGCTGGCAATTTTGTTGGCAACTTTGTGGGCAATTTTGTTGGCAATTTTGCTGGCAATTTTGCTGGCAATTTGGAATATGCCGATCACGATAATAACGAAGACGATTACATTATTTACGATAATCTACACTGCACTCAGGTTAGCTGAAATAAAATGCTAAATAGCGTTAAGTTTGCCTATGTATTGTGTGTGCATCGAAGGTGAAGCATCGAGGTGTTTTTCTATTAAGCTCGCTTTCAAATGCTAAGATTACAATAAGAATAATTTAAGCTTAAAACTAAGTACAATAAGTAAATAAATGCAAAGAATACATATAGTTAAAGGAATATATATGTAGATACAGATATATAGATAATTATTATAATTTTAATGAACTGGTGAGTCTGTTTGTATGTGTGGGTGAGTGAGTTAAAGTGTGTGTGTGTGTATGCGCGTCGGGGTATGTAGTATGCGTGAGCTATTATGAATTTATGATTTATGATAATTTATGATTGTTTAGGGAGTTTTAGGGAGATAACAAAGTCTTCTGTTTCTTCGTAGGAGAGGGATAGGAGTCATTTCTTATATATAATTTTGCAGTGATAATGTGTTAGGGGGTAGATATCAAGAAGTTGTAAGTACTCAAATCATACAAATACGTCAAATTTAAACATGGTTAGTCGCAATCCAATAAAAATATCTTATATTAATATGAAATAATATATAAACTACGAGAAAATTACTTCCAACCATATGAGTCATCTAGAAAATTAATCTAGGTAGCCTTGAATAGCATTGAACAAACACAGCTAAAGATGAGCTTCTGTGTAAAGGATTTCATTGGCCTAGTCTGTTCTGCAACCACTCAGCTCAGTTCTGGCTTAGAGTAAGCCTGGATTACCAGGAAACTAATGAAGATAATGGTTGTTTGTTACATACAAGCTAATGACGACCACCGTGGCATAGTGGGCGACTAGCCGCGCAGGAGGTGGCGGGCTCGATTCCCGCCGCGGAACAAATGTTTGCATGATCTACAGATATTTGTTCCGGGTCTGGATATTTTTCTATACATAATAAATATGTATTTACAAAAAATAAGTATATTAGTATTCTATCAGTTAACTGGTTCTCATAGTACAAGCTCTGCTTAGTTTGGGGCGGGATAGCGCTGTGTGAAATATCCAGCCAAATTTATTTATTATTTTATAACGACGTGTTTTGTTGGATGATTTATGATAATTTATGATTGTTTAGGGAGTTTTAGGGAGATAACAAAGTCTTCTGTTTCTTCGTAGGAGAGGGATAGGAGTCATTTCTTATATATAATTTTGCAGTGATAATGTGTTAGGGGGTAGATATCAAGAAGTTGTAAGTTGTCAAATCATACAAATACGTCAAATTTAAACATGGTTAGTCGCAATCCAATATAAATAAAATAATAGGGCATTTATTTACACACACACCTCTTATGCTAACAGAAGTTGGTAGGTACAATAAGTACTAAATAAAGCTAGGTAAGTTTAATAGTAGGCCTAATTCTAAGTAACTTTAGTACATTACAAAGTTGCCAACAAAATTGCCAGCAAAATTGCCATCGCGTAAATACTTAAATCAGAGAAATTCCACACACACACAATACATAGGCAAACTTAACGCTAATTAGCATTTTATTTCAGCTAACCTTAGTGCAGTGTAGATTATCGTAAATAATGTAATCGTCTTCGTTATTATCGTGATCGGCATATTCAAAATTGCCAGCAAAATTGCCAACAAAATTGCCAACAAAATTGCCAGCAAAATTGCCAACAAAATTGCCAGCAAAATTGCCAGCAAAATTGCCAACAAAATTGCCAGCAAAATTGCCAACAAAATTGCCAACAAAGTTGCCAACAAAATTCAGCAAAATTGCTATCAAAATTGCCATCAAAATTGCCAGCAAAGTAAAGTTGCCCACAAATTTGCCAACAAAGTTGCCAACAAAATTGCCATCAAAATTGCCAGCAAAGTAAAGTTACCAACAAATTTGCCAACAAAGTTGCCAACAAAATTGCCAGCAAAATTGCCAACAAAATTGCCATCAAAATTGCCAGCAAAGTTGCCAACAAAATTGCCAGCAAAATGGCCAACAAAATTGCCAACAAAATTGCCAGCAAAATTGCCAACAAAATTCAGCTTCAAAATTTTGCTGGCAATTTTGATGGCAATTTTGTTGGCAATTTTGCTGGCAATTTTGCTGGCAATTTTGTTGGCAACTTTGTTGGCAATTTTGTTGGTAACTTTACTTTGCTGGCAATTTTGAATATGCCGATCACGATAATAACGAAGACGATTACATTATTTACGATAATCTACACTGCACTAAGGTTAGCTGAAATAAAATGCTAATTAGCGTTAAGTTTGCCTATGTATTGTGTGTGTGTGGAATTTCTCTGATTTAAGTATTTACGCGATGGCAATTTTGCTGGCAATTTTGTTGGCAACTTTACTTTGCTGGCAATTTTGATGGCAATTTTGATAGCAATTTTGCTGAATTTTGTTGGCAACTTTGTTGGCAATTTTGTTGGCAATTTTGTTGGATACTTTGTGTGCAACTTTGTTGGCAAGTTTGTTGGCAACTTTGTTGGCAAATTTGTTGGCAACTTTGTTGGCAATTTTGTTGGCAATTTTGCTGGCAAGTTTGCTGGCAATTTTGATGGCAATTTTGTTGGCAATTTTGATGGAAATTTTGATAGCAATTTTGCTGGCAATTTTGCTGAATTTTGTTGGCAACTTTGTTGGCAATTTTGTTGGCCAATTTGTTGGCAAATTTGTTTGCAAATTTGTTGGTGGCAAATTTGTTGCATTTAAGTGGCATTAAGTGGCATTGCTTCCCAGAAAATAAATTCAAAAAATTGCCAACAAAATTGCCATCAAAATTGCCAGCAAAATTGCCAGCAAAGTTGCCAACAAATTTACCACCAACAAATTTGCCAACAAAGTTGCCAACAAATTGGCCAACAAAGTTGCCAACAAAATTGCCAGCAAAATTGCCAACAAAATTGCCAACAAAATTGCCAGCAAAATTGCCAACAAAATTGCCAACAAAGTTGCCAACAAAATTGCCAGCAAAATTGCCAGCAAAATTGCCAACAAAATTGCCAACAAAATTGCCAACAAAGTTGCCAACAAATATCAAGATTATATTAGAAAATTCTTTTTTACACTAAAAAAATAATAGATAGGCAAACTTAATACTAATTAGCATTTTCTTCTAGCAGAGAAATTCCACACACACACAATACATAGGCAAACTTAACGCTGATTAGCATTTTATTTCAGCTAACCTTAGTGCAGTGTAGATTATCGTAAATAATGAAATCGTCTTCGTTATTATCGTGATCGGCATATTCAAAATTGCCAGCAAAATTGCCCACAAAATTGCTAACAAATTTGCCAACAAAATTGCTAGCAAAATTGCCAGCAAAATTGCCAACAAAATTGCCAGCAAAATTGCCAGCAAAATTGCCAACAAAATTGCCATCAAAATTGCCAGCAAAATTGCCAGCAAAATTGCCAACAAAATTGCCAACAAAGTTGCCAACAAATTTGCCAACAAAGTTGCCAACAAACTTGCCAACAAAGTTGCCAACAAAGTTGCCAACAAAATTGCTCGCAAAATTGCCAACAAAATTGCCAACAAAGTTGCCAACAAAATTCAGCAAAATTGCTATCAAAATTGCCATCAAAATTGCAAGCAAAGTAAAGTTGCCAACAAATTTGCCAACAAAATTGCCAGCAAAATTGCCATCGCGTAAATACTTAAATCAGAGAAATTCCACACACACACAATACATAGGCAAACTTAACGCTAATTAGCATTTTATTTTAGCTAACCTTAGTGCAGTGTAGATTATCGTAAATAATGTAATCGTCTTCGTTATTATCGTGATCGGCATATTCAAAATGGCCAGCAAAATTGCCAACAAAATTGCCAACAAAGTTGCTAACAAAATTGCCAGCAAAATTGCCAGCAAAATTGCCAACAAAATTGTTATCAAAATTGCCAGCAAAATTGCCAGCAAAATTGCCAACAAATTTGCCACCAACAAATTTGCCACCAACAAATTTGCCAACAAAGTTGCCAACAAATTGGCCAACAAAGTTGCCAACAAACTTGCCAACAAAGTTGCCAACAAAGTTGCCAACAAAATTGCCAGCAAAATTGCCAACAAAGTTGCCAACAAAATTGTAAGCAAAATTGCCAACAAAATTGCCAACAAAATTGCCAACAAAGTTGCCAACAAAATTTCCAGCAAAATTGCCAACAAAATTGCCAACAAATTTGCCAAAAAAGTTGCCAAAAAAATTGCCAGCAAAATTGTTGGCATTGTTGGCAACTTTACTTTGCTGGCAATTTTGCTGGCAATTTTGCTGAATTTTGTTGGCAATTTTGCTGGTAATTTTGTTGGCAATTTTGTTTGCTATTTTGCTGGCAATTTTGTTGGCAACTTTGCTGGCAATTTTGATGGCAATTTTGTTGGCCATTTTGCTGGCAATTTTGCTAGCAATTTTGTTGGCAACTTTGTTGGCAAATTTGTTGGCAACTTTACTTTGCTGGCAATTTTGCTGGCAATTTTGCTGAATTTTGTTGGCAATTTTGCTGGCAATTTTGTTGGCAATTTTGTTGGCCATTTTGCTGGCAATTTTGCTGGCAATTTTGTTGGCAACTTTGTTGGCAAATTTGTTGGCAACTTTACTTTGCTGGCAATTTTGCTGGCAATTTTGTTGGCAATTTTGTTGGCCATTTTGCTGGCAATTTTTTTGGCAACTTTGCTGGCAATTTTGTTGGCAACTTTGTTGGCAATTTTGTTGGCAATTTTGTTGGCAATTTTGCTGGCAATTTTGTTGGCAACTTTGTTGGCAATTTTGCTGGCAGTTTTGTTGGCAACTTTGTTGGCAATTTTGTTGGCAATTTTGTTGGCAATTTTGCTGGAAATTTTGTTGGCAACTTTGTTGGCAATTTTGTTGGCAATTTTGTTGGCAATTTTGCTGGCAATTTTGTTGGCAACTTTGTTGGCAATTTTGCTGGCAATTTTGTTGGCAACTTTGTTGGCAACTTTGTTGGCAAGTTTGTTGGCAACTTTGTTGGCCAATTTGTTGGCAATTTTGTTGGCAACTTTGTTGGCAACTTTGTTGGCAACTTTGTTGGCAACTTTGTTGGCAACTTTGTTGGCAATTTTGTTGGCAATTTTGTTGGCAATTTTGCTGGCAATTTTGCTGGCAATTTTGCTGGCAATTTTGTTGGCAATTTTGTTGGCAATTTTGCTGGCAATTTTGTTGGCAACTTTGTTGGCAATTTTGCTGGCAATTTTGCTGGCAATTTTGTTGGCAACTTTGTTGGCAACTTTGTTGGCAAGTTTGCTGGCAGTTTTGTTGGCAACTTTGTTGGCAATTTTTCTGGCAATTTTGCTGGCAATTTTGCTGGCAATTTCGCTGGCAATTTTGCGGCAACTTTGCTGGCAATTTTGTTGGCAACTTTGTTGGCAATTTTGTTGGCAATTTTGTTGGCAATTTTGCTGGCAATTTTGTTGGCAACTTTGTTGGCAATTTTGCTGGCAGTTTTGTTGGCAACTTTGTTGGCAATTTTGTTGGCAATTTTGTTGGCAATTTTGCTGGAAATTTTGTTGGCAACTTTGTTGGCAATTTTGTTGGCAATTTTGTTGGCAATTTTGCTGGCAATTTTGCGGCAACTTTGCTGGCAATTTTGTTGGCAACTTTGTTGGCAATTTTGTTGGCAATTTTGTTGGCAATTTTGCTGGCAATTTTGTTGGCAACTTTGTTGGCAATTTTGCTGGCAGTTTTGTTGGCAACTTTGTTGGCAATTTTGTTGGCAATTTTGTTGGCAATTTTGCTGGAAATTTTGTTGGCAACTTTGTTGGCAATTTTGTTGGCAATTTTGTTGGCATTTTGCTGGCAATTTTGTTGGCAACTTTGTTGGCAATTTTGTTGGCAATTTTGCTGGCACTTTTGCTGGCAATTTTGCTGGCAATTTTGCTGGCAATTTTGTTGGCAATTTTGCTGGCAATTTTGTTGGTAACTTTGTTGGCAATTTTGCTGGCAATTTTGTTGGCAATTTTGCTGGTAATTTTGTTGGCAATTTTGTTGGCAATTTTGTTGGCCATTTTGCTGGCAATTTTGTTGGCAACTTTGCTGGCAATTTTGATGGCAATTTTGTTGGCAATTTTGCTGGCAATTTTGCTGGCAATTTTGTTGGCAACTTTGTTGGCAAATGTGTTGGCAACTTTACTTTGCTGGCAATTTTGCTGGCAATTTTGCTGAATTTTGTTGGCAATTTTGCTGGCAATTTTTTTGGCAATTTTGTTGGCCATTTTGCTGGCAATTTTGTTGGCAACTTTGCTGGCAATTTTGATGGCAATTTTGTTGGCAATTTTGCTGGCAATTTTGCTGGCAATTTTGTTGGCAACTTTGTTGGCAAATTTGTTGGCGATTTTGTTCACCATTTTGTTGGCAACTTTGTTGGCAATTTTGTTGGCCAATTTGTTGGCAGCTTTGTTGGCAAATTTGTTGGTGGCAAATTTGTTGCAACAAAGTTGCCAACAAATTGGCCAACAAAATTGCCAACAAAGTTGCCAACAAAATTCAGCAAAATTGCCAGCAAAATTGCTATCAAAATTGCCATGTAAATTGCCAGCAAAGTAAAGTTGCCAGCAAAATTGCAAACAAAATTGCCAACAAAGTTGCCAACAAAATTGCCAGCAAAATGGCCAACAAAATTGCCAGCAAAATTGCCAGCAAAATTGCCAACAAAATTCAGCAAAATTGCCAACAAAATTGCCAACAAAATTGCCAACAAAGTTGCCAACAAAACTGCCAGCAAAATTGCCAACAAAGTTGCCAACAAAATTGCCAGCAAAATTGCCAACAAAATTGCCAACAAAATTGCCAACAAAGTAGCCAACAAAGTTGCCAACAAAATTGCCAGCAAAATTGCCAACAAAATTGCCAACAAATTTGCCAACAAAGTTGCCAACAAAATTGCCAACAAATTTGTTGGCAACTTTACTTTGCTGGCAATTTTGATAGCAATTTTGCTGAATTTTGTTGGCAACTTTGTTGGCAATTTTGTTGGCAATTTTGCTGGCAATTTTGTTGGCAACTTTGTGTGCAACTTTGTTGGCAAGTTTGTTGGCAAGTTTGTTGGCAACTTTGTTGGCAAATTTGTTGGCAACTTTGTTGGCAATTTTGTTGGCAATTTTGTTGGCAATTTTGTTGGCAATTTTGCTGGCAATTTTGCTGGCAATTTTGTTGGCAATTTTGCTGGCAATTTTGTTGGCAATTTTGTTGGCAATTTTGCTGGCAATTTTGCTGGCAATTTTGTTGGCAATTTTGCTGGCAATTTTGTTGCATTTAAGTGGCATTAAGTGGCATTGCTTCCTAGAAAATAAATTCAAAAAATTGCCAACAAAATTGCCATAAAAATTGCCAGCAAAATTGCCAGCAAAGTTGCCAACAAATTTGCCACCAACAAATTTGCCAACAAAGTTGCCAACAAATTGGCCAACAAAGTTGCCAACAAACTTGCCAAAAAAGTTGCCAACAAAGTTGCCAACAAAATTGCCAGCAAAATTGCCAACAAAATTGCCAACAAAGTTGCCAACAAAATTTTTTTGCACTAAAAAAATAATAGATAGGCAAACTTAATACTAATTAGCATTTTCTTCTAGCTAACTCTTGTGTAGTGCAGATTAAGTGGCATAGCTTCCCAGAAAAAAGATTCACAAAAAAGTTTAATTTAGAACATAGGTACCTACTATAAAAAAATTTAATAACAAAAATACACATACATAAATACACACGAACCGCTCAATTTTGTTGGCAATTTTGCTGGACATTTTGTTGGCAACTTTGTTGGCAATTTTGTTGGCAATTTTGCTGGCAATTTTGCTGGCAATTTTGTTGGCAACTTTGCTGGCAATTTTGAAGAAAGTTGCCAAAAAACTTGCCAACAAAGTTGCCAACAAAGTTGCCAACAAAATTGCCAGCAAAATTGCCAACAAAATTGCCAACAAAGTTGCCAACAGAATTGCCAGCAAAATTGCCAGCAAAATTGCCAGCAAAATTGCCAACAAAATTTCCAACAAAATTGCCAACAAAGTTGCCAACAAAATGGCCAACAAAATCGCCAACAAATTTGCCAACAAAGTTGCCAACAAAATTGCCAGCAAAATTGCCAGCAAAATTGCCAACAAAATTGCCATCAAAATTGCCAGCAAAGTTGCCAACAAAATTGCCAGCAAAATGGCCAACAAAATTGCCAAAAAAATTGCCAGCAAAATTGCCAACAAAATTCAGCAAAATTGCCAGCAAAATTGCCAGCAAAGTAAAGTTGCCAACACATTTGCCAACAAAGTTGCCAACAAAATTGCCAGCAAAATTGCCAGCAAAATTGCCAACAAAATTGCCAGCAAAATTGCCAACAAAATTGCCAGCAAAATTGCCAGCAAAATTGCCAACAAAATTGCCAACAAAATTGACAACAAAGTTGCCAACAAATTTGCCAACAAAGTTGCCAACAAATTGGCCAACAAAGTTGCCAACAAACTTGCCAACAAAGTTGCCAACAAAATTGCCAGTCATTATCAAGAAGTTGTAAGTTGTCAAATCATACAAATACGTCAAATTTAAACATGGTTAGTCGCAATCCAATAAAAATATCTTATATTAATATGAAATAATATATAAACTACGAGAAAATTACTTCCAACCATATGAGTCATCTAGAAAACTAATCTAGGTAGCCTTGAATAGCATCGAACAAACACAGCTAAAGATGAGCTTCTGTGTAAAGGATTTCATTGGCCTAGTCTGTTCTGCAACCACTCAGCTCAGTTCTGGCTTAGAGTAAGCCTGGATTACCAGGAAACTAATGAAGATAATGGTTGTTTGTTACATACAAGCTAATGACGACCACCGTGGCATAGTGGGCGACTAGCCGCGCAGGAGGTGGCGGGCTCGATTCCCGCCGCGGAACAAATGTTTGCATGATCTACAGATATTTGTTCCGGGTCTGGATGTTTTTCTATACATAATAAATATGTATTTACAAAAAATAAGTATATTAGTATTCTATCAGTTATCTGGTTCTCATAGTACAAGCTCTGCTTAGTTTGGGGCGGGATAGCGCTGTGTGAAATATCCAGCCAAATTTATTTATTATTTTATAACGACGTGTTTTGTTGGATTTGATGTACTGTCTTGCCTGATGTAACTTTAGGACCCCCAGTCTATCTGTCAGTTTGTTACGTTTTTATCTTTAAACGCCTAGACCGATTTCAATAAATCTTGGTCTATATATAGGGTGTTTGATAATATACGCACAAAAATTAAAGAGGTTATTTTGATGAGCATAATCGATATATTTGTGAAATGTTTACCATAGAAACGTGAAATTTATTTTGGTATGTAAAAACAAACAATTTATTGAATTGACAAAATTCACAGGGTACACCAGTGACCCCACAATGCTGAAATTTGGTATGCCCGTAGCTTTAGTGACACAAATATAGGCAAAAGTCTGAAATCGAGAATAACTGCATTTTGTACCCCAAAAAAGGAACCAATTAACATGAACTCCCGTTACCTGTAATTTGAATGAAACTGTAGGTCATGTAAGGTGGTTGTTTATATCGTGTTTTGAGACTATTTTGAGAGTCAAAAATTACGAATAATATATTTTTGTTTTAATGGAAGACTCACGAGATCTCAGTTCGGGGCGAACCGCTACTTATTAAAGTTCAGTAGACTCAACTGCAGTTTACAAGCAAGTAAACAACTGTAGTCCATCAACTTAGTTCGTATTATTTTAATCGGAGACTCGGAGTGGTTCTCTCCGAAGATCCTGCGATCTCAGTTCGGGGCGAACTACTAGTTATCAAGATTAGATTAGAAAATTCTTTTTTGCACTAAAAAAATAATAGATAGGCAAACTTAATACTAATTAGCATTTTCTTCTAGCTAACTCTTGTGTAGTGCAGATTAAGTGGCATTGCTTCCCAGAAAATAGATTCACAAAAAAGTTTAATTTAGAACATAGGTACCTACTATAAAAAAATTTAATAACAATAATACACATACATAAATACACACGAACCGCTCAATTTTGTTGGCAATTTTGCTGGCAATTTTGTTGGCAACTTTGTTGGCAATTTTGTTGGCAATTTTGCTGGCAATTTTGCTGGCAATTTTGCTGGTGATTTTGCTGGCAATTTTGCTGGCAATTTTGCTGGCAACTTTGCTGGCAATTTTGTTGGCAACTTTGTTGGCAATTTTGTTGGCAATATTGCTGGCAATTTTGCTGGCAATTTTGCTGGCAATTTTGTTGGCAACTTTCTTGGCAATTTTGCTGGCAATTTTGCTGGCAATTTTGTTGGCAATTTTGATGGCAATTTTGTTGGCAATTTTGCTGGCAATTTTGCTGGCAATTTTGTTGGCAAATTTGTTGGCAACTTTGTGGGCAAATTTGTTGGCAACTTTACTTTGCTGGCAATTTTGTTGGCAATTTTGCTGGCAATTTTGTTGGCAACTTTGTGGGCAATTTTGTTGGCAATTTTGCTGGCAATTTTGCTGGCAATTTGGAATATGCCGATCACGATAATAACGAAGACGATTACATTATTTACGATAATCTACACTGCACTCAGGTTAGCTGAAATAAAATGCTAAATAGCGTTAAGTTTGCCTATGTATTGTGTGTGCATCGAAGGTGAAGCATCGAGGTGTTTTTCTATTAAGCTCGCTTTCAAATGCTAAGATTACAATAAGAATAATTTAAGCTTAAAACTAAGTACAATAAGTAAATAAATGCAAAGAATACATATAGTTAAAGGAATATATATGTAGATACAGATATATAGATAATTATTATAATTTTAATGAACTGGTGAGTCTGTTTGTATGTGTGGGTGAGTGAGTTAAAGTGTGTGTGTGTGTATGCGCGTCGGGGTATGTAGTATGCGTGAGCTATTATGAATTTATGATTTATGATAATTTATGATTGTTTAGGGAGTTTTAGGGAGATAACAAAGTCTTCTGTTTCTTCGTAGGAGAGGGATAGGAGTCATTTCTTATATATAATTTTGCAGTGATAATGTGTTAGGGGGTAGATATCAAGAAGTTGTAAGTACTCAAATCATACAAATACGTCAAATTTAAACATGGTTAGTCGCAATCCAATAAAAATATCTTATATTAATATGAAATAATATATAAACTACGAGAAAATTACTTCCAACCATATGAGTCATCTAGAAAATTAATCTAGGTAGCCTTGAATAGCATTGAACAAACACAGCTAAAGATGAGCTTCTGTGTAAAGGATTTCATTGGCCTAGTCTGTTCTGCAACCACTCAGCTCAGTTCTGGCTTAGAGTAAGCCTGGATTACCAGGAAACTAATGAAGATAATGGTTGTTTGTTACATACAAGCTAATGACGACCACCGTGGCATAGTGGGCGACTAGCCGCGCAGGAGGTGGCGGGCTCGATTCCCGCCGCGGAACAAATGTTTGCATGATCTACAGATATTTGTTCCGGGTCTGGATATTTTTCTATACATAATAAATATGTATTTACAAAAAATAAGTATATTAGTATTCTATCAGTTAACTGGTTCTCATAGTACAAGCTCTGCTTAGTTTGGGGCGGGATAGCGCTGTGTGAAATATCCAGCCAAATTTATTTATTATTTTATAACGACGTGTTTTGTTGGATGATTTATGATAATTTATGATTGTTTAGGGAGTTTTAGGGAGATAACAAAGTCTTCTGTTTCTTCGTAGGAGAGGGATAGGAGTCATTTCTTATATATAATTTTGCAGTGATAATGTGTTAGGGGGTAGATATCAAGAAGTTGTAAGTTGTCAAATCATACAAATACGTCAAATTTAAACATGGTTAGTCGCAATCCAATATAAATAAAATAATAGGGCATTTATTTACACACACACCTCTTATGCTAACAGAAGTTGGTAGGTACAATAAGTACTAAATAAAGCTAGGTAAGTTTAATAGTAGGCCTAATTCTAAGTAACTTTAGTACATTACAAAGTTGCCAACAAAATTGCCAGCAAAATTGCCATCGCGTAAATACTTAAATCAGAGAAATTCCACACACACACAATACATAGGCAAACTTAACGCTAATTAGCATTTTATTTCAGCTAACCTTAGTGCAGTGTAGATTATCGTAAATAATGTAATCGTCTTCGTTATTATCGTGATCGGCATATTCAAAATTGCCAGCAAAATTGCCAACAAAATTGCCAACAAAATTGCCAGCAAAATTGCCAACAAAATTGCCAGCAAAATTGCCAGCAAAATTGCCAACAAAATTGCCAGCAAAATTGCCAACAAAATTGCCAACAAAGTTGCCAACAAAATTCAGCAAAATTGCTATCAAAATTGCCATCAAAATTGCCAGCAAAGTAAAGTTGCCCACAAATTTGCCAACAAAGTTGCCAACAAAATTGCCATCAAAATTGCCAGCAAAGTAAAGTTACCAACAAATTTGCCAACAAAGTTGCCAACAAAATTGCCAGCAAAATTGCCAACAAAATTGCCATCAAAATTGCCAGCAAAGTTGCCAACAAAATTGCCAGCAAAATGGCCAACAAAATTGCCAACAAAATTGCCAGCAAAATTGCCAACAAAATTCAGCTTCAAAATTTTGCTGGCAATTTTGATGGCAATTTTGTTGGCAATTTTGCTGGCAATTTTGCTGGCAATTTTGTTGGCAACTTTGTTGGCAATTTTGTTGGTAACTTTACTTTGCTGGCAATTTTGAATATGCCGATCACGATAATAACGAAGACGATTACATTATTTACGATAATCTACACTGCACTAAGGTTAGCTGAAATAAAATGCTAATTAGCGTTAAGTTTGCCTATGTATTGTGTGTGTGTGGAATTTCTCTGATTTAAGTATTTACGCGATGGCAATTTTGCTGGCAATTTTGTTGGCAACTTTACTTTGCTGGCAATTTTGATGGCAATTTTGATAGCAATTTTGCTGAATTTTGTTGGCAACTTTGTTGGCAATTTTGTTGGCAATTTTGTTGGCAACTTTGTGTGCAACTTTGTTGGCAAGTTTGTTGGCAACTTTGTTGGCAAATTTGTTGGCAACTTTGTTGGCAATTTTGTTGGCAATTTTGCTGGCAATTTTGCTGGCAATTTTGATGGCAATTTTGTTGGCAATTTTGATGGAAATTTTGATAGCAATTTTGCTGGCAATTTTGCTGAATTTTGTTGGCAACTTTGTTGGCAATTTTGTTGGCCAATTTGTTGGCAAATTTGTTTGCAAATTTGTTGGTGGCAAATTTGTTGCATTTAAGTGGCATTAAGTGGCATTGCTTCCCAGAAAATAAATTCAAAAAATTGCCAACAAAATTGCCATCAAAATTGCCAGCAAAATTGCCAGCAAAGTTGCCAACAAATTTACCACCAACAAATTTGCCAACAAAGTTGCCAACAAATTGGCCAACAAAGTTGCCAACAAACTTGCCAACAAAGTTGCCAACAAAGTTGCCAACAAAATTGCCAGCAAAATTGCCAACAAAATTGCCAACAAAGTTGCCAACAAAATTGCCAGCAAAATTGCTAGCAAAATTGCCAACAAAATTGCCAACAAAATTGCCGACAAAATTGCCAACAAAATTGCCAACAAAATTGCCAACAAAGTTGCCAACAAATATCAAGATTAGATTAGAAAATTCTTTTTTACACTAAAAAAATAATAGATAGGCAAACTTAATACTAATTAGCATTTTCTTCTAGCAGAGAAATTCCACACACACACAATACATAGGCAAACTTAACGCTGATTAGCATTTTATTTCAGCTAACCTTAGTGCAGTGTAGATTATCGTAAATAATGAAATCGTCTTCGTTATTATCGTGATCGGCATATTCAAAATTGCCAGCAAAATTGCCCACAAAATTGCCAACAAATTTGCCAACAAAATTGCTAGCAAAATTGCCAGCAAAATTGCCAACAAAATTGCCAGCAAAATTGCCAGCAAAATTAACAACAAAATTGCCATCAAAATTGCCAGCAAAATTGCCAGCAAAATTGCCAACAAAATTGCCAACAAAGTTGCCAACAAATTTGCCAACAAAGTTGCCAACAAACTTGCCAACAAAGTTGCCAACAAAGTTGCCAACAAAATTGCTCGCAAAATTGCCAACAAAATTGCCAACAAAGTTGCCAACAAAATTCAGCAAAATTGCTATCAAAATTGCCATCAAAATTGCAAGCAAAGTAAAGTTGCCAACAAATTTGCCAACAAAATTGCCAGCAAAATTGCCATCGCGTAAATACTTAAATCAGAGAAATTCCACACACACACAATACATAGGCAAACTTAACGCTAATTAGCATTTTATTTTAGCTAACCTTAGTGCAGTGTAGATTATCGTAAATAATGTAATCGTCTTCGTTATTATCGTGATCGGCATATTCAAAATTGCCAGCAAAATTGCCAACAAAATTGCCAACAAAGTTGCTAACAAAATTGCCAGCAAAATTGCCAGCAAAATTGCCAGCAAAATTGCCAACAAAATTGTTATCAAAATTGCCAGCAAAATTGCCAGCAAAATTGCCAACAAAATTGCCAACAAATTTGCCAAAAAAGTTGCCAAAAAATTTGCCAGCAAAATTGTTGGCATTGTTGGCAACTTTACTTTGCTGGCAATTTTGCTGAATTTTGTTGGCAATTTTGCTGGCAATTTTGTTGGCAATTTTGTTTGCCATTTTGCTGGCAATTTTGTTGGCAACTTTGCTGGCAATTTTGATGGCAATTTTGTTGGCCATTTTGCTGGCAATTTTGCTAGCAATTTTGTTGGCAACTTTGTTGGCAAATTTGTTGGCAACTTTACTTTGCTGGCAATTTTGCTGGCAATTTTGCTGAATTTTGTTGGCAATTTTGCTGGCAATTTTGTTGGCAATTTTGTTGGCCATTTTGCTGGCAATTTTGCTGGCAATTTTGTTGGCAACTTTGTTGGCAAATTTGTTGGCAACTTTACTTTGCTGGCAATTTTGCTGGCAATTTTGCTGAATTTTGTTGGCAATTTTGCTGGCAATTTTGTTGGCAATTTTGTTGGCCATTTTGCTGGCAATTTTTTTGGCAACTTTGCTGGCAATTTTGTTGGCAACTTTGTTGGCAATTTTGTTGGCAATTTTGTTGGCAATTTTTCTGGCAATTTTGTTGGCAACTTTGTTGGCAATTTTGCTGGCAGTTTTGTTGGCAACTTTGTTGGCAATTTTGTTGGCAATTTTGTTGGCAATTTTGCTGGAAATTTTGTTAGCAACTTTGTTGGCAATTTTGTTGGCAATTTTGTTGGCAATTTTGCTTACAATTTTGTTGGCAACTTTGTTGGCAATTTTGCTGGCAATTTTGTTGGCAACTTTGTTGGCAACTTTGTTGGCAAGTTTGTTGGCAACTTTGTTGGCCAATTTGTTGGCAACTTTGTTGGCAAATTTGTTGGTGGCAAATTTGTTGGTGGCAAATTTGTTGGCAACTTTGCTGGCAATTTTGCTGGCAATTTTGCTGGCAATTTTGTTGGCAATTTTGTTGGCCATTTTGCTGGCAATTTTGATGGCAATTTTGTTGGCAATTTTGCTGGCAATTTTGCTGGCAATTTTGTTGGCAACTTTGTTGGCAAATTTGTTGGCAATTTTGTTGGCAATTTTGCTGGCAAATTTGCTGGCAATTTTGTTGGCAACTTTGTTGGCAATTGTGTTGGCAATTTTGTTGGCAATTTTGCTGGCAATTTTGTTGGCAACTTTGTTGGCAATTTTGCTGGCAGTTTTGTTGGCAACTTTGTTGGCAATTTTGTTGGCAATTTTGTTGGCAATTTTGCTGGAAATTTTGTTGGCAACTTTGTTGGCAATTTTGTTGGCAATTTTGTTGGCAACTTTGTTGGCAATTTTGCTGGCAATTTTGCTGGCAATTTTGTTGGCAACTTTGTTGGCAACTTTGTTGGCAAGTTTGTTGGCAACTTTGTTGGCCAATTTGTTAGCAACTTTGTTGGCAAATTTGTTGGTTGCAATTTTGTTGGCAATTATGCTGGCAATTTTGCTGGCAATTTTGCTGGCAATTTTGCTGGCAATTTTGCTGGCATTTTTGCTGGCAATTTTGTTGGCAATTTGTTGGCAATTTTGCTGGCAATTTTGTTGGCAACTTTGTTGGCAATTTTGCTGGCAATTTTGTTGGCAATTTTGCTGGCAATTTTGCTGGCAATTTTGTTGGCAACTTTGTTGGCAATTTTACTGGCAGTTTTGTTGGCAACTTTGTTGGCAATTTTGTTGGCAATTTTGTTGGCAATTTTGCTGGCAATTTTGCTGGCAATTTTGTTGGCAACTTTGTTGGCAATTTCGTTGGCAATTTTGCTGGCAATTTTGTTGGCAACTTTGTGGGCAATTTTGCTGGCAGTTTTGTTGGCAACTTTGTTGGCAATTTTGTTGGCAATTTTGTTGGCAATTTTGCTGGCAATTTTGCTGGCAATTTTGCTGGCAATTTTGTTGGCAATTTTGTTGGCAATTTTGCTGGCAATTTTGTTGGCAACTTTGTTGGCAACTTTGTTGGCAAGTTTGCTGGCAGTTTTGTTGGCAACTTTGTTGGCAATTTTGTTGGCAATTTTGTTGGCAATTTTGTTGGCAATTTTGCTGGCAATTTTGCTGGCAATTTTGTTGGCAATTTTGCTGGCAATTTTGTTGGCAATTTTGTTGGCAATTTTGCTGGCAATTTTGTTGGCAATTTTACTGGCAATTTTGCTGGCAATTTTGTTGGCAACTTTGTTGGCAAATTTGCTGGCAATTTTGTTGGCAATTTTGCTGGCAATTTTGTTGGCAACTTTGTTGGCAATTTTTCTGGCAATTTTGCTGGCAATTTTGCTGGCAATTTCGCTGGCAATTTTGCGGCAACTTTGCTGGCAATTTTGTTGGCAACTTTGTTGGCAATTTTGTTGGCAATTATGCTGGCAATTTTGCTGGCAATTTTGCTGGCAATTTTGCTGGCAATTTTGCTGGCAATTTTGCTGGCATTTTTGCTGGCAATTTTGTTGGCAATTTGTTGGCAATTTTGCTGGCAATTTTGTTGGCAACTTTGTTGGCAATTTTGCTGGCAATTTTGTTGGCAATTTTGCTGGCAATTTTGTTGGCAATTTTGTTGGCAATTTTGCTGGCAATTTTGTTGGCAACTTTGTGGGCAATTTTGTTGGCAATTTTGCTGGCAATTTTGCTGGCAATTTGGAATATGCCGATCACGATAATAACGAAGACGATTACATTATTTACGATAATCTACACTGCACTCAGGTTAGCTGAAATAAAATGCTAAATAGCGTTAAGTTTGCCTATGTATTGTGTGTGCATCGAAGGTGAAGCATCGAGGTGTTTTTCTATTAAGCTCGCTTTCAAATGCTAAGATTACAATAAGAATAATTTAAGCTTAAAACTAAGTACAATAAGTAAATAAATGCAAAGAATACATATAGTTAAAGGAATATATATGTAGATACAGATATATAGATAATTATTATAATTTTAATGAACTGGTGAGTCTGTTTGTATGTGTGGGTGAGTGAGTTAAAGTGTGTGTGTGTGTATGCGCGTCGGGGTATGTAGTATGCGTGAGCTATTATGAATTTATGATTTATGATAATTTATGATTGTTTAGGGAGTTTTAGGGAGATAACAAAGTCTTCTGTTTCTTCGTAGGAGAGGGATAGGAGTCATTTCTTATATATAATTTTGCAGTGATAATGTGTTAGGGGGTAGATATCAAGAAGTTGTAAGTACTCAAATCATACAAATACGTCAAATTTAAACATGGTTAGTCGCAATCCAATAAAAATATCTTATATTAATATGAAATAATATATAAACTACGAGAAAATTACTTCCAACCATATGAGTCATCTAGAAAATTAATCTAGGTAGCCTTGAATAGCATTGAACAAACACAGCTAAAGATGAGCTTCTGTGTAAAGGATTTCATTGGCCTAGTCTGTTCTGCAACCACTCAGCTCAGTTCTGGCTTAGAGTAAGCCTGGATTACCAGGAAACTAATGAAGATAATGGTTGTTTGTTACATACAAGCTAATGACGACCACCGTGGCATAGTGGGCGACTAGCCGCGCAGGAGGTGGCGGGCTCGATTCCCGCCGCGGAACAAATGTTTGCATGATCTACAGATATTTGTTCCGGGTCTGGATATTTTTCTATACATAATAAATATGTATTTACAAAAAATAAGTATATTAGTATTCTATCAGTTAACTGGTTCTCATAGTACAAGCTCTGCTTAGTTTGGGGCGGGATAGCGCTGTGTGAAATATCCAGCCAAATTTATTTATTATTTTATAACGACGTGTTTTGTTGGATGATTTATGATAATTTATGATTGTTTAGGGAGTTTTAGGGAGATAACAAAGTCTTCTGTTTCTTCGTAGGAGAGGGATAGGAGTCATTTCTTATATATAATTTTGCAGTGATAATGTGTTAGGGGGTAGATATCAAGAAGTTGTAAGTTGTCAAATCATACAAATACGTCAAATTTAAACATGGTTAGTCGCAATCCAATATAAATAAAATAATAGGGCATTTATTTACACACACACCTCTTATGCTAACAGAAGTTGGTAGGTACAATAAGTACTAAATAAAGCTAGGTAAGTTTAATAGTAGGCCTAATTCTAAGTAACTTTAGTACATTACAAAGTTGCCAACAAAATTGCCAGCAAAATTGCCATCGCGTAAATACTTAAATCAGAGAAATTCCACACACACACAATACATAGGCAAACTTAACGCTAATTAGCATTTTATTTCAGCTAACCTTAGTGCAGTGTAGATTATCGTAAATAATGTAATCGTCTTCGTTATTATCGTGATCGGCATATTCAAAATTGCCAGCAAAATTGCCAACAAAATTGCCAACAAAATTGCCAGCAAAATTGCCAACAAAATTGCCAGCAAAATTGCCAGCAAAATTGCCAACAAAATTGCCAGCAAAATTGCCAACAAAATTGCCAACAAAGTTGCCAACAAAATTCAGCAAAATTGCTATCAAAATTGCCATCAAAATTGCCAGCAAAGTAAAGTTGCCCACAAATTTGCCAACAAAGTTGCCAACAAAACTGCCATCAAAATTGCCAGCAAAGTAAAGTTACCAACAAATTTGCCAACAAAGTTGCCAACAAAATTGCCAGCAAAATTGCCAACAAAATTGCCATCAAAATTGCCAGCAAAGTTGCCAACAAAATTGCCAGCAAAATGGCCAACAAAATTGCCAACAAAATTGCCAGCAAAATTGCCAACAAAATTCAGCTTCAAAATTTTGCTGGCAATTTTGATGGCAATTTTGTTGGCAATTTTGCTGGCAATTTTGCTGGCAATTTTGTTGGCAACTTTGTTGGCAATTTTGTTGGTAACTTTACTTTGCTGGCAATTTTGAATATGCCGATCACGATAATAACGAAGACGATTACATTATTTACGATAATCTACACTGCACTAAGGTTAGCTGAAATAAAATGCTAATTAGCGTTAAGTTTGCCTATGTATTGTGTGTGTGTGGAATTTCTCTGATTTAAGTATTTACGCGATGGCAATTTTGCTGGCAATTTTGTTGGCAACTTTACTTTGCTGGCAATTTTGATGGCAATTTTGATAGCAATTTTGCTGAATTTTGTTGGCAACTTTGTTGGCAATTTTGTTGGCAATTTTGTTGGCAACTTTGTGTGCAACTTTGTTGGCAAGTTTGTTGGCAACTTTGTTGGCAAATTTGTTGGCAACTTTGTGGGCAATTTTGTTGGCAATTTTGCTGGCAAGTTTGCTGGCAATTTTGATGGCAATTTTGTTGGCAATTTTGATGGAAATTTTGATAGCAATTTTGCTGGCAATTTTGCTGAATTTTGTTGGCAACTTTGTTGGCAATTTTGTTGGCCAATTTGTTGGCAAATTTGTTTGCAAATTTGTTGGTGGCAAATTTGTTGCATTTAAGTGGCATTAAGTGGCATTGCTTCCCAGAAAATAAATTCAAAAAATTGCCAACAAAATTGCCATCAAAATTGCCAGCAAAATTGCCAGCAAAGTTGCCAACAAATTTACCACCAACAAATTTGCCAACAAAGTTGCCAACAAATTGGCCAACAAAGTTGCCAACAAAGTTGCCAACAAAGTTGCCAACAAAATTGCCAGCAAAATTGCCAACAAAATTGCCAACAAAGTTGCCAACAAAAATGCCAGCAAAATTGCCAGCAAAATTGCCAACAAAATTGCCAAGAAAATTGCCGGCAAAATTGCCAACAAAATTGCCCACAAAATTGCCAACAAAGTTGCCAACAAATATCAAGATTATATTAGAAAATTCTTTTTTACACTAAAAAAATAATAGATAGGCAAACTTAATACTAATTAGCATTTTCTTCTAGCAGAGAAATTCCACACACACACAATACATAGGCAAACTTAACGCTGATTAGCATTTTATTTCAGCTAACCTTAGTGCAGTGTAGATTATCGTAAATAATGAAATCGTCTTCGTTATTATCGTGATCGGCATATTCAAAATTGCCAGCAAAATTGCCCACAAAATTGCCAACAAATTTGCCAACAAAATTGCTAGCAAAATTGCCAGCAAAATTGCCAACAAAATTGCCAGCAAAATTGCCAGCAAAATTGCCAACAAAATTGCCATCAAAATTGCCAGCAAAATTGCCAGCAAAATTGCCAACAAAATTGCCAACAAAGTTGCCAACAAATTTGCCAACAAAGTTGCCAACAAACTTGCCAACAAAGTTGCCAACAAAGTTGCCAACAAAATTGCTCGCAAAATTGCCAACAAAATTGCCAACAAAGTTGCCAACAAAATTCAGCAAAATTGCTATCAAAATTGCCATCAAAATTGCAAGCAAAGTAAAGTTGCCAACAAATTTGCCAACAAAATTGCCAGCAAAATTGCCATCGCGTAAATACTTAAATCAGAGAAATTCCACACACACACAATACATAGGCAAACTTAACGCTAATTAGCATTTTATTTTAGCTAACCTTAGTGCAGTGTAGATTATCGTAAATAATGTAATCGTCTTCGTTATTATCGTGATCGGCATATTCAAAATGGCCAGCAAAATTGCCAACAAAATTGCCAACAAAGTTGCTAACAAAATTGCCAGCAAAATTGCCAGCAAAATTGCCAACAAAATTGTTATCAAAATTGCCAGCAAAATTGCCAGCAAAATTGCCAACAAAATTGCCAACAAATTTGCCAAAAAAGTTGCCAAAAAAATTGCCAGCAAAATTGTTGGCATTGTTGGCAACTTTACTTTGCTGGCAATTTTGCTGGCAATTTTGCTGAATTTTGTTGGCAATTTTGCTGGTAATTTTGTTGGCAATTTTGTTTGCCATTTTGCTGGCAATTTTGTTGGCAACTTTGCTGGCAATTTTGATGGCAATTTTGTTGGCCATTTTGCTGGCAATTTTGCTAGCAATTTTGTTGGCAACTTTGTTGGCAAATTTGTTGGCAACTTTACTTTGCTGGCAATTTTGCTGGCAATTTTGCTGAATTTTGTTGGTAATTTTGCTGGCAATTTTGTTGGCCATTTTGTTGGCCATTTTGCTGGCAATTTTGCTGGCAATTTTGTTGGCAACTTTGTTGGCAAATTTGTTGGCAACTTTACTTTGCTGGCAATTTTGCTGGCAATTTTGCTGAATTTTGTTGGCAATTTTGCTGGCAATTTTGTTGGCAATTTTGTTGGCCATTTTGCTGGCAATTTTTTTGGCAACTTTGCTGGCAATTTTGTTGGCAACTTTGTTGGCAATTTTGTTGGCAATTTTGTTGGCAATTTTGCTGGCAATTTTGTTGGCAACTTTGTTGGCAATTTTGCTGGCAGTTTTGTTGGCAACTTTGTTGGCAATTTTGTTGGCAATTTTGTTGGCAATTTTGCTGGAAATTTTGTTGGCAACTTTGTTGGCAATTTTGTTGGCAATTTTGTTGGCAATTTTGCTGGCAATTTTGTTGGCAACTTTGTTGGCAATTTTGCTGGCAATTTTGTTGGCAACTTTGTTGGCAACTTTGTTGGCAAGTTTGTTGGCAACTTTGTTGGCCAATTTGTTGGCAATTTTGTTGGCAACTTTGTTGGCAACTTTGTTGGCAACTTTGTTGGCAACTTTGTTGGCAATTTTGTTGGCAATTTTGTTGGCAATTTTGCTGGCAATTTTGCTGGCAATTTTGCTGGCAATTTTGTTGGCAATTTTGTTGGCAATTTTGCTGGCAATTTTGTTGGCAACTTTGTTGGCAATTTTGCTGGCAATTTTGCTGGCAATTTTGTTGGCAACTTTGTTGGCAACTTTGTTGGCAAGTTTGCTGGCAGTTTTGTTGGCAACTTTGTTGGCAATTTTTCTGGCAATTTTGCTGGCAATTTTGCTGGCAATTTCGCTGGCAATTTTGCGGCAACTTTGCTGGCAATTTTGTTGGCAACTTTGTTGGCAATTTTGTTGGCAATTTTGTTGGCAATTTTGCTGGCAATTTTGTTGGCAACTTTGTTGGCAATTTTGCTGGCAGTTTTGTTGGCAACTTTGTTGGCAATTTTGTTGGCAATTTTGTTGGCAATTTTGCTGGAAATTTTGTTGGCAACTTTGTTGGCAATTTTGTTGGCAATTTTGTTGGCAATTTTGCTGGCAATTTTGCGGCAACTTTGCTGGCAATTTTGTTGGCAACTTTGTTGGCAATTTTGTTGGCAATTTTGTTGGCAATTTTGCTGGCAATTTTGTTGGCAACTTTGTTGGCAATTTTGCTGGCAGTTTTGTTGGCAACTTTGTTGGCAATTTTGTTGGCAATTTTGTTGGCAATTTTGCTGGAAATTTTGTTGGCAACTTTGTTGGCAATTTTGTTGGCAATTTTGTTGGCATTTTGCTGGCAATTTTGTTGGCAACTTTGTTGGCAATTTTGTTGGCAATTTTGCTGGCACTTTTGCTGGCAATTTTGCTGGCAATTTTGCTGGCAATTTTGTTGGCAATTTTGCTGGCAATTTTGTTGGTAACTTTGTTGGCAATTTTGCTGGCAATTTTGTTGGCAATTTTGCTGGTAATTTTGTTGGCAATTTTGTTGGCAATTTTGTTGGCCATTTTGCTGGCAATTTTGTTGGCAACTTTGCTGGCAATTTTGATGGCAATTTTGTTGGCAATTTTGCTGGCAATTTTGCTGGCAATTTTGTTGGCAACTTTGTTGGCAAATGTGTTGGCAACTTTACTTTGCTGGCAATTTTGCTGGCAATTTTGCTGAATTTTGTTGGCAATTTTGCTGAATTTTGTTGGCAATTTTGCTGGCAATTTTTTTGGCAATTTTGTTGGCCATTTTGCTGGCAATTTTGTTGGCAACTTTGCTGGCAATTTTGATGGCAATTTTGTTGGCAATTTTGCTGGCAATTTTGCTGGCAATTTTGTTGGCAACTTTGTTGGCAAATTTGTTGGCGATTTTGTTCACCATTTTGTTGGCAACTTTGTTGGCAATTTTGTTGGCCAATTTGTTGGCAGCTTTGTTGGCAAATTTGTTGGTGGCAAATTTGTTGCAACAAAGTTGCCAACAAATTGGCCAACAAAATTGCCAACAAAGTTGCCAACAAAATTCAGCAAAATTGCCAGCAAAATTGCTATCAAAATTGCCATGTAAATTGCCAGCAAAGTAAAGTTGCCAGCAAAATTGCAAACAAAATTGCCAACAAAGTTGCCAACAAAATTGCCAGCAAAATGGCCAACAAAATTGCCAACAAAATTGCCAGCAAAATTGCCAACAAAATTCAGCAAAATTGCCAACAAAATTGCCAACAAAATTGCCAACAAAGTTGCCAACAAAACTGCCAGCAAAATTGCCAACAAAGTTGCCAACAAAATTGCCAGCAAAATTGCCAACAAAATTGCCAACAAAATTGCCAACAAAGTAGCCAACAAAGTTGCCAACAAAATTGCCAGCAAAATTGCCAACAAAATTGCCAACAAATTTGCCAACAAAGTTGCCAACAAAATTGCCAACAAATTTGTTGGCAACTTTACTTTGCTGGCAATTTTGATAGCAATTTTGCTGAATTTTGTTGGCAACTTTGTTGGCAATTTTGTTGGCAATTTTGCTGGCAATTTTGTTGGCAACTTTGTGTGCAACTTTGTTGGCAAGTTTGTTGGCAAGTTTGTTGGCAACTTTGTTGGCAAATTTGTTGGCAACTTTGTTGGCAATTTTGTTGGCAATTTTGTTGGCAATTTTGTTGGCAATTTTGCTGGCAATTTTGCTGGCAATTTTGTTGGCAATTTTGCTGGCAATTTTGTTGGCAATTTTGTTGGCAATTTTGCTGGCAATTTTGCTGGCAATTTTGTTGGCAATTTTGCTGGCAATTTTGTTGCATTTAAGTGGCATTAAGTGGCATTGCTTCCTAGAAAATAAATTCAAAAAATTGCCAACAAAATTGCCATAAAAATTGCCAGCAAAATTGCCAGCAAAGTTGCCAACAAATTTGCCACCAACAAATTTGCCAACAAAGTTGCCAACAAATTGGCCAACAAAGTTGCCAACAAACTTGCCAAAAAAGTTGCCAACAAAGTTGCCAACAAAATTGCCAGCAAAATTGCCAACAAAATTGCCAACAAAATTCAGCAAAATTGCCAACAAAATTGCCAACAAAATTGCCAACAAAGTTGCCAACAAAACTGCCAGCAAAATTGCCAACAAAGTTGCCAACAAAATTGCCAGCAAAATTGCCAACAAAATTGCCAACAAAATTGCCAACAAAGTAGCCAACAAAGTTGCCAACAAAATTGCCAGCAAAATTGCCAACAAAATTGCCAACAAATTTGCCAACAAAGTTGCCAACAAAATTGCCAACAAATTTGTTGGCAACTTTACTTTGCTGGCAATTTTGATAGCAATTTTGCTGAATTTTGTTGGCAACTTTGTTGGCAATTTTGTTGGCAATTTTGCTGGCAATTTTGTTGGCAACTTTGTGTGCAACTTTGTTGGCAAGTTTGTTGGCAAGTTTGTTGGCAACTTTGTTGGCAAATTTGTTGGCAACTTTGTTGGCAATTTTGTTGGCAGTTTTGTTGGCAATTTTGTTGGCAATTTTGCTGGCAATTTTGCTAGCAATTTTGTTGGCAATTTTGCTGGCAATTTTGTTGGCAATTTTGTTGGCAATTTTGCTGGCAATTTTGCTGGCAATTTTGTTGGCAATATTGCTGGCAATTTTGTTGCATTTAAGTGGCATTAAGTGGCATTGCTTCCTAGAAAATAAATTCAAAAAATTGCCAACAAAATTGCCATAAAAATTGCCAGCAAAATTGCCAGCAAAGTTGCCAACAAATTTGCCACCAACAAATTTGCCAACAAAGTTGCCAACAAATTGGCCAACAAAGTTGCCAACAAACTTGCCAAAAAAGTTGCCAACAAAGTTGCCAACAAAATTGCCAGCAAAACTGCCAACAAAATTGCCAACAAAATTACCAGCAAAATTGCCAACAAAATTGCCAGCAAAATTGCCAACAAAATTGCCATCAAAATTGCCAGCAAAGTTGCCAACAAAATTGCCAGCAAAATGGCCAACAAAATTGCCAGCAAAATTGCCAACAAAATTGCCAACAAAGTTGCCAACAGAATTGCCAGCAAAATTGCCAGCAAAATTGCCAGCAAAATTGCCAACAAAATTGCCAACAAAATTGCCAACAAAGTTGCCAACAAAATGGCCAACAAAATCGCCAACAAATTTGCCAACAAAGTTGCCAACAAAATTGCCAGCAAAATTGCCAGCAAAATTGCCAACAAAATTGCCATCAAAATTGCCAGCAAAGTTGCCAACAAAATTGCCAGCAAAATGGCCAACAAAATTGCCAAAAAAATTGCCAGCAAAATTGCCAACAAAATTCAGCAAAATTGCCAGCAAAATTGCCAGCAAAGTAAAGTTGCCAACACATTTGCCAACAAAGTTGCCAACAAAATTGCCAGCAAAATTGCCAGCAAAATTGCCAACAAAATTGCCAGCAAAATTGCCAACAAAATTGCCAGCAAAATTGCCAGCAAAATTGCCAACAAAATTGCCAACAAAATTGACAACAAAGTTGCCAACAAATTTGCCACCAACAAATTTGCCAACAAAGTTGCCAACAAATTGGCCAACAAAGTTGCCAACAAACTTGCCAACAAACTTGCCAACAAAGTTGCACACAAAGTTGCCAACAAAATTGCCAGCAAAATTGCCAACAAAATTGCCAACAAAGTTGCCAACAAAATTCAGCAAAATTGCTATCAAAATTGCCAGCAAAGTAAAGTTGCCAACAAATTTGTTGGCAATTTTGTTGGCAACTTTGTT
Source organism: Philereme transversata (assembly GCA_963924445.1). NCBI lineage: Eukaryota > Metazoa > Arthropoda > Insecta > Lepidoptera > Geometridae > Philereme > Philereme transversata. Next base: position 10,962,430 of record OZ004355.1, read on the forward strand.
GGCAAATTTGTTGGCAATTTTGTTGGCAATTTTGCTGGCAATTTTGTTGGCAACTTTGTTGGCTACTTTGTTGGCAATTTTGTTGGCAATTTTGTTGGCAATTTTGCTGGCAATTTTGATGGCAATTTTGTTGGCAATTTTGCTGGCAATTTTGCTGGCAATTTCGTTGGCAACTTTGTTGGCAATTTTGTTGGCCAATTTGTGGGCAACTTTGTTGGCAAATTTGTTGGTGGCAAATTTGTTGCATTTAAGTGGCATTAAGTGGCATTGCTTCCCAGAAAATAAATTCAAAAAATTGCCAACTTTTGTTGGCAATTTTTTGAATTTATTTTCTTGCCATCAAAATTGCCAGCAAAATTGCCAGCAAAGTTGCCAACAAATTGGCCAACAAAGTTGCCAACAAACTTGCCAACAAAGTTGCCAACAAAATTGCCAGCAAAATTGCCAACAAAATTGCCAACAAAGTTGCCAACAAAATTGCCAGCAAAATTGCCAGCAAAATTGCCAGCAAAATTGCCAGCAAAATTGCCAGCAAAATTGCCAAGAAAGTTGGCAACAAAGTTGGCAACAAAATTGCCAGCAAAATTGCCAACAAAATTCAGCAAAATTGCCAGCAAAATTGCTATCAAAATTGCCAGCAAAATTGCCAACAAAATTGCCAACAAAGTTGCCAACAAAATTGCCAGCAAAGTTGCCAGCAAAATTGCCAGCAAAATTGCCAGCAAAATTACCAGCAAAATTGCCAGCAAAATTACCATCAAAATTGCCAGCAAAATTGCCAGCAAAATTGCCAACAAAATTGCCAGCAAAATTGCCAGCAAAATTGCCAACAAAGTTGCCAACAAAATTCAGCAAAATTGCCAACAAAATTGCTATCAAAATTGCCAGCAAAATTGCCAACAAAATTGCCAACAAAGTTGCCAACAAATTTGCCACCAACAAATTTGCCAACAAAATTGCCAACAAATTGGCCAACAAAATTGCCCACAAAGTTGCCAACAAAATTCAGCAAAATTGCCAGCAAAATTGCCAACAAAATTGCCAGCAAAATTGTTAGCAAAATTACCATCAAAATTGCCAACAAAATTCAGCAAAATTGCCAGCAAAATTGCCAGCAAAATTGCCCGCAAAATTGCCAACAAAATTGCCAACAAAGTTGACAACAAAATTGCCCGCAAAGTTGCCAACAAATTTGCCAACAAAGTTGCCAACAAATTTGCCAACAAAGTTGCCAACAAATTGGCCAACAAAATTGCCAACAAAAATGCCAACAAAATTCAACAAAATTGCCAACAAAGTTGCCAACAAAATTCAGCAAAATTGCCAGCAAAATTGCCATCAAAATTGCCATCAAAATTGCCAGCAAAGTAAAGTTGCCAACAAATTTGCCAACAAAGTTGCCAACAAAATTGCCAGCAAAATTGCCAACAAAATTGCCATCAAAATTGCCAGCAAAGTTGCCATCAAAATTGCCAGCAAAGTTGCCAACAAAATTGCCCGCAAAATTGCCAACAAAATTGCCAACAAAATTGCCAGCAAAATTACCATCAAAATTGCCAACAAAATTCAGCAAAATTGCCAGCAAAATTGCCAGCAAAATTGCCAGCAAAATTGCCAACAAAATTGCCAACAAAGTTGCCAACAAAGTTGCCAACAAATTTGCCACCAACAAATTTGCCAACAAAGTTGCCAACAAATTGGCCAACAAAATTGCCCACAAAGTTGCCAACAAAATTCAGCAAAATTGCCAGCAAAATTGCTATCAAAATTGCCAGCAAAATTGCCAACAAAATTGCCAGCAAAATTGCCAGCAAAATTACCATCAAAATTGCCAACAAAATTCAGCAAAATTGCCAGCAAAATTGCCAACAAAATTGCCAACAAAGTTGCCAACAAAATTGCCAGCAAAGTTGCCAGCAAAATTGCCAGCAAAATTGCCAGCAAAATTACCAGCAAAATTGCCAGCAAAATTACCATCAAAATTGCCAGCAAAATTGCCAGCAAAATTGCCAACAAAATTGCCAGCAAAATTGCCAGCAAAATTGCCAACAAAGTTGCCAACAAAATTCAGCAAAATTGCCAACAAAATTGCTATCAAAATTGCCAGCAAAATTGCCAACAAAATTGCCAACAAAGTTGCCAACAAATTTGCCACCAACAAATTTGCCAACAAAATTGCCAACAAATTGGCCAACAAAATTGCCCACAAAGTTGCCAACAAAATTCAGCAAAATTGCCAGCAAAATTGCCAACAAAATTGCCAGCAAAATTGTTAGCAAAATTACCATCAAAATTGCCAACAAAATTCAGCAAAATTGCCAGCAAAATTGCCAGCAAAATTGCCCGCAAAATTGCCAGCAAAGTAAAGTTGCCAACAAATTTGCCAACAAAGTTGCCAACAAATTTGCCAACAAAGTTGCCAACAAAATTGCCAGCAAAATTGCCAACAAAATTGCCATCAAAATTGCCAGCAAAGTTGCCAACAAAATTGCCAACAAAGTTGCCAACAAAATTCAGCAAAATTGCCAGCAAAATTGCCATCAAAATTGCCAACAAAATTCAGCAAAATTGCCAGCAAAATTGCCAGCAAAATTGCCAGCAAAATTGCCAACAAAATTGCCAACAAAGTTGCCAACAAAGTTGCCAACAAATTTGCCACCAACAAATTTGCCAACAAAGTTGCCAACAAATTGGCCAACAAAATTGCCCACAAAGTTGCCAACAAAATTCAGCAAAATTGCCAGCAAAATTGCTATCAAAATTGCCAGCAAAATTACCAGCAAAATTGCCAACAAAATTGCTAACAAAATTGCCAACAAAGTTGCCAACAAATTTGCCACCAACAAATTTGCCAACAAAGTTGCCAACAAATTGGCCAACAAAATTGCCCACAAAGTTGCCAACAAAATACAGCAAAATTGCCAGCAAAATTGCTATCAAAATTGCCAGCAAAATTGCCAACAAAATTGCCAGCAAAATTGCCAGCAAAATTACCATCAAAATTGCCAACAAAATTCAGCAAAATTGCCAGCAAAATTGCCAACAAAATTCAGCAAAATTGCCAGCAAAATTGCCATCAAAATTGCCAGCAAAGTAAAGTTGCCAACAAATTTGCCAACAAATTTGCCAACAAAATTGCCAGCAAAATTGCCAACAAAATTGCCATCAAAATTGCCAGCAAAGTTGCCAACAAAATTGCCCGCAAAATTGCCAACAAAATTGCCAACAAAATTGCCAGCAAAATTACCATCAAAATTGCCAACAAAATTCAGCAAAATTGCCAGCAAAATTGCCAGCAAAATTGCCAGCAAAATTGCCAACAAAATTGCCAACAAAGTTGCCAACAAAGTTGCCAACAAATTTGCCACCAACAAATTTGCCAACAAAGTTGCCAACAAATTGGCCAACAAAATTGCCCACAAAGTTGCCAACAAAATTCAGCAAAATTGCCAGCAAAATTGCTATCAAAATTGCCAGCAAAATTACCATCAAAATTGCCAACAAAATTCAGCAAAATTGCCAGCAAAATTGCCAGCAAAATTGCCAGCAAAATTGCCAACAAAATTGCCAACCAAATTGCCAACAAAGTTGCCAACAAATTTGCCACCAACAAGTTTGCCAACAAAGTTGCCAACAAATTGGCCAACAAAATTGCCCACAAAGTTGCCAACAAATTGGCCAACAAAATTGCCAACAAAAATGCCAACAAAATTCAACAAAATTGCCAACAAAGTTGCCAACAAAATTCAGCAAAATTGCCAGCAAAATTGCCATCAAAATTGCCAGCAAAGTAAAGTTGCCAACAAATTTGCCAACAAAGTTGCCAACAAAATTGCCAGCAAAATTGCCAACAAAATTGCCATCAAAATTGCCAGCAAAGTTGCCAACAAAATTTTCCGCAAAATTGCCAACATAATTGCCAACAAAATTGCCAGCAAAATTACCATCAAAATTGCCAACAAAATTCAGCAAAATTGCCAGCAAAATTGCCAACAAAATTGCCAACAAAGTTGCCAACAAAGTTGCCAACAAATTTGCCACCAACAAATTTGCCAACAAAGTTGCCAACAAATTGGCCAACAAAATTGCCCACAAAGTTGCCAACAAAATTCAGCAAAATTGCCAGCAAAATTGCTATCAAAATTGCCAGCAAAATTGCCAACAAAATTGCCAACAAAATTGCCAACAAAGTTGCCAACTAATTTGCCACCAACAAATTTGCCAACAAAGTTGCCAACAAATTGGCCAACAAAATTGCCCACAAAGTTGCCAACAAAATTCAGCAAAATTGCCAGCAAAATTGCTATCAAAATTGCCAGCAAAATTGCCAACAAAATTCAGCAAAATTGCCAGCAAATTTGCCAGCAAAATTGCCCGCAAAATTGCCAACAAAATTGCCAACAAAGTTGCCAACAAAATTGCCAGCAAAGTTGCCAACAAATTTGCCAACAAAGTTGCCAACAAATTTGCCAACAAAGTTGCCAACAAATTGGCCAACAAAATTGCCAACAAAAATGCCAACAAAATTCAACAAAATTGCCAACAAAGTTGCCAACAAATTTGCCAACAAAGTTGCCAACAAATTGGCCAACAAAATTGCCAACAAAAATGCCAACAAAATTCAACAAAATTGCCAACAAAGTTGCCAACAAAATTCAGCAAAATTGCCAGCAAAATTGCCATCAAAATTGCCAGCAAAGTAAAGTTGCCAACAAATTTGCCAACAAAGTTGCCAACAAAATTGCCAGCAAAATTGCCAACAAAATTGCCATCAAAATTGCCAGCAAAGTAAAGTTGCCAACAAATTTGCCAACAAAGTTGCCAACAAAATTGCCAGCAAAATTGCCAACAAAATTGCCATCAAAATTGCCAGCAAAGTTGCCAACAAAATTGCCCGCAAAATTGCCAACAAAATTGCCAACAAAATTGCCAGCAAAATTACCATCAAAATTGCCAGCAAAATTGCCAACAAAATTGCCAACAAAATTGCCAGCAAAGTTGCCAGCAAAATTGCCAGCAAAATTGCCAGCAAAATTGCCAGCAAAATTGCCAACAAAATTGCCAGCAAAATTGCCAGCAAAATTGCCAGCAAAATTGCCAGCAAAATTGCCAGCAAAATTGCCAAGAAAGTTGGCAACAAAATTGCCAGCAAAATTGCCAGCAAAGTTGCCAGCAAAATTGCCAGCAAAATTGCCAGCAAAATTACCATCAAAATTGCCAGCAAAATTGCCAGCAAAATTGCCAACAAAATTGCCAGCAAAATTGCCAACAAAATTGCCAACAAAGTTGCCAACAAATTTGCCACCAACAAATTTGCCAACAAAGTTGCCAACAAATTGGCCAACAAAATTGCCAACAAAGTTGCCAACAAAATTCAGCAAAATTGCCAGCAAAATTGCTATCAAAATTGCCAGCAAAATTGCCAACAAAATTCAGCAAAATTGCTAGCAAAATTGCCATCAAAATTGCCAGCAAAATTGCCAACAAAATTGCCAACAAAGTTGCCAACAAATTTGCCACCAACAAATTTGCCAACAAAGTTGCCAGCAAAATTGCCAACAAAATTGCCAACAAAGTTGCCAACAAAATTGCCATCAAAATTGCCAGCAAAATTGCCAGCAAAATTGCCAACAAAATTGCCAACAAAGTTGCCAACAAATTTGCCACCAACAAATTTGCCAACAAAGTTGCCAACAAATTGGCCAACAAAATTGCCAACAAAGTTGCCAACAAAATTCAGCAAAATTGCCAGCAAAATTGCCATCAAAATTGCCAGCAAAATTGCCAACAAAATTGCCAACAAAGTTGCCAACAAATTTGCCACCAACAAATTTGCCACCAAAGTTGCCAGCAAAATTGCCAACAAAATTGCCAACAAAGTTGCCAACAAAATTGCCATCAAAATTGCCAGCAAAATTGCCAGCAAAATTGCCAACAAAATTGCCAACAAAGTTGCCAACAAATTTGCCACCAACAAATTTGCCAACAAAGTTGCCAACAAATTGGCCAACAAAATTGCGAACAAAGTTGCCAACAAAATTCAGCAAAATTGCCAGCAAAATTGCCATCAAAATTGCCAGCAAAATTGCCAGCAAAATTGCCAGCAAAATTGCCAACAAAATTGCCAACAAAATTGCCACCAACAAATTTGCCAACAAAGTTGCCAACAAATTGGCCAACAAAGTTGCCAACAAACTTGCCAACAAAGTTGCCAACAAAGTTGCCAACAAAATTGCCAGCAAAATTGCCAACAAAATTGCCAACAAAGTTGCCAACAAAATTGCCAGCAAAATTGCCAGCAAAATTGCCAACAAAATTGCCAACAAAATTGCCGGCAAAATTGCCAACAAAATTGCCAACAAAATTGCCAACAAAGTTGCCAGCAAAGTTGCCAACAAATTTACCACCAACAAATTTGCCAACAAAGTTGCCAACAAATTGGCCAACAAAGTTGCCAACAAACTTGCCAACAAAGTTGCCAACAAAGTTGCCAACAAAATTGCCAGCAAAATTGCCAACAAAATTGCCAACAAAGTTGCCAACAAAATTGCCAGCAAAATTGCCAGCAAAATTGCCAACAAAGTTGCCAACAAAATTGCCGGCAAAATTGCCAACAAAATTGCCAACAAAATTGCCAACAAAGTTGCCAACAAATATCAAGATTATATTAGAAAATTCTTTTTTACACTAAAAAAATAATAGATAGGCAAACTTAATACTAATTAGCATTTTCTTCTAGCAGAGAAATTCCACACACACACAATACATAGGCAAACTTAACGCTGATTAGCATTTTATTTCAGCTAACCTTAGTGCAGTGTAGATTATCGTAAATAATGAAATCGTCTTCGTTATTATCGTGATCGGCATATTCAAAATTGCCAGCAAAATTGCCCACAAAATTGCTAACAAATTTGCCAACAAAATTGCTAGCAAAATTGCCAGCAAAATTGCCAACAAAATTGCCAGCAAAATTGCCAGCAAAATTGCCAACAAAATTGCCATCAAAATTGCCAGCAAAATTGCCAGCAAAATTGCCAACAAAATTGCCAACAAAGTTGCCAACAAATTTGCCAACAAAGTTGCCAACAAACTTGCCAACAAAGTTGCCAACAAAGTTGCCAACAAAATTGCTCGCAAAATTGCCAACAAAATTGCCAACAAAGTTGCCAACAAAATTCAGCAAAATTGCTATCAAAATTGCCATCAAAATTGCAAGCAAAGTAAAGTTGCCAACAAATTTGCCAACAAAATTGCCAGCAAAATTGCCATCGCGTAAATACTTAAATCAGAGAAATTCCACACACACACAATACATAGGCAAACTTAACGCTAATTAGCATTTTATTTTAGCTAACCTTAGTGCAGTGTAGATTATCGTAAATAATGTAATCGTCTTCGTTATTATCGTGATCGGCATATTCAAAATGGCCAGCAAAATTGCCAACAAAATTGCCAACAAAGTTGCTAACAAAATTGCCAGCAAAATTGCCAGCAAAATTGCCAACAAAATTGTTATCAAAATTGCCAGCAAAATTGCCAGCAAAATTGCCAACAAATTTGCCACCAACAAATTTGCCACCAACAAATTTGCCAACAAAGTTGCCAACAAATTGGCCAACAAAGTTGCCAACAAACTTGCCAACAAAGTTGCCAACAAAGTTGCCAACAAAATTGCCAGCAAAATTGCCAACAAAGTTGCCAACAAAATTGTAAGCAAAATTGCCAACAAAATTGCCAACAAAATTGCCAACAAAGTTGCCAACAAAATTTCCAGCAAAATTGCCAACAAAATTGCCAACAAATTTGCCAAAAAAGTTGCCAAAAAAATTGCCAGCAAAATTGTTGGCATTGTTGGCAACTTTACTTTGCTGGCAATTTTGCTGGCAATTTTGCTGAATTTTGTTGGCAATTTTGCTGGTAATTTTGTTGGCAATTTTGTTTGCCATTTTGCTGGCAATTTTGTTGGCAACTTTGCTGGCAATTTTGATGGCAATTTTGTTGGCCATTTTGCTGGCAATTTTGCTAGCAATTTTGTTGGCAACTTTGTTGGCAAATTTGTTGGCAACTTTACTTTGCTGGCAATTTTGCTGGCAATTTTGCTGAATTTTGTTGGCAATTTTGCTGGCAATTTTGTTGGCAATTTTGTTGGCCATTTTGCTGGCAATTTTGCTGGCAATTTTGTTGGCAACTTTGTTGGCAAATTTGTTGGCAACTTTACTTTGCTGGCAATTTTGCTGGCAATTTTGCTGAATTTTGTTGGCAATTTTGCTGGCAATTTTGTTGGCCATTTTGCTGGCAATTTTTTTGGCAACTTTGCTGGCAATTTTGTTGGCAACTTTGTTGGCAATTTTGTTGGCAATTTTGTTGGCAATTTTGCTGGCAATTTTGTTGGCAACTTTGTTGGCAATTTTGCTGGCAGTTTTGTTGGCAACTTTGTTGGCAATTTTGTTGGCAATTTTGTTGGCAATTTTGCTGGAAATTTTGTTGGCAACTTTGTTGGCAATTTTGTTGGCAATTTTGTTGGCAATTTTGCTGGCAATTTTGTTGGCAACTTTGTTGGCAATTTTGCTGGCAATTTTGTTGGCAACTTTGTTGGCAACTTTGTTGGCAAGTTTGTTGGCAACTTTGTTGGCCAATTTGTTGGCAATTTTGTTGGCAACTTTGTTGGCAACTTTGTTGGCAACTTTGTTGGCAACTTTGTTGGCAATTTTGTTGGCAATTTTGTTGGCAATTTTGCTGGCAATTTTGCTGGCAATTTTGCTGGCAATTTTGTTGGCAATTTTGTTGGCAATTTTGCTGGCAATTTTGTTGGCAACTTTGTTGGCAATTTTGCTGGCAATTTTGCTGGCAATTTTGTTGGCAACTTTGTTGGCAACTTTGTTGGCAAGTTTGCTGGCAGTTTTGTTGGCAACTTTGTTGGCAATTTTTCTGGCAATTTTGCTGGCAATTTTGCTGGCAATTTCGCTGGCAATTTTGCGGCAACTTTGCTGGCAATTTTGTTGGCAACTTTGTTGGCAATTTTGTTGGCAATTTTGTTGGCAATTTTGCTGGCAATTTTGTTGGCAACTTTGTTGGCAATTTTGCTGGCAATTTTGTTGGCAATTTTGCTGGCAATTTTGTTGGCAATTTTGTTGGCAATTTTGCTGGCAATTTTGTTGGCAACTTTGTGGGCAATTTTGTGGGCAATTTTGCTGGCAATTTTGCTGGCAATTTGGAATATGCCGATCACGATAATAACGAAGACGATTACATTATTTACGATAATCTACACTGCACTCAGGTTAGCTGAAATAAAATGCTAAATAGCGTTAAGTTTGCCTATGTATTGTGTGTGCATCGAAGGTGAAGCATCGAGGTGTTTTTCTATTAAGCTCGCTTTCAAATGCTAAGATTACAATAAGAATAATTTAAGCTTAAAACTAAGTACAATAAGTAAATAAATGCAAAGAATACATATAGTTAAAGGAATATATATGTAGATACAGATATATAGATAATTATTATAATTTTAATGAACTGGTGAGTCTGTTTGTATGTGTGGGTGAGTGAGTTAAAGTGTGTGTGTGTGTATGCGCGTCGGGGTATGTAGTATGCGTGAGCTATTATGAATTTATGATTTATGATAATTTATGATTGTTTAGGGAGTTTTAGGGAGATAACAAAGTCTTCTGTTTCTTCGTAGGAGAGGGATAGGAGTCATTTCTTATATATAATTTTGCAGTGATAATGTGTTAGGGGGTAGATATCAAGAAGTTGTAAGTACTCAAATCATACAAATACGTCAAATTTAAACATGGTTAGTCGCAATCCAATAAAAATATCTTATATTAATATGAAATAATATATAAACTACGAGAAAATTACTTCCAACCATATGAGTCATCTAGAAAATTAATCTAGGTAGCCTTGAATAGCATTGAACAAACACAGCTAAAGATGAGCTTCTGTGTAAAGGATTTCATTGGCCTAGTCTGTTCTGCAACCACTCAGCTCAGTTCTGGCTTAGAGTAAGCCTGGATTACCAGGAAACTAATGAAGATAATGGTTGTTTGTTACATACAAGCTAATGACGACCACCGTGGCATAGTGGGCGACTAGCCGCGCAGGAGGTGGCGGGCTCGATTCCCGCCGCGGAACAAATGTTTGCATGATCTACAGATATTTGTTCCGGGTCTGGATATTTTTCTATACATAATAAATATGTATTTACAAAAAATAAGTATATTAGTATTCTATCAGTTAACTGGTTCTCATAGTACAAGCTCTGCTTAGTTTGGGGCGGGATAGCGCTGTGTGAAATATCCAGCCAAATTTATTTATTATTTTATAACGACGTGTTTTGTTGGATGATTTATGATAATTTATGATTGTTTAGGGAGTTTTAGGGAGATAACAAAGTCTTCTGTTTCTTCGTAGGAGAGGGATAGGAGTCATTTCTTATATATAATTTTGCAGTGATAATGTGTTAGGGGGTAGATATCAAGAAGTTGTAAGTTGTCAAATCATACAAATACGTCAAATTTAAACATGGTTAGTCGCAATCCAATATAAATAAAATAATAGGGCATTTATTTACACACACACCTCTTATGCTAACAGAAGTTGGTAGGTACAATAAGTACTAAATAAAGCTAGGTAAGTTTAATAGTAGGCCTAATTCTAAGTAACTTTAGTACATTACAAAGTTGCCAACAAAATTGCCAGCAAAATTGCCATCGCGTAAATACTTAAATCAGAGAAATTCCACACACACACAATACATAGGCAAACTTAACGCTAATTAGCATTTTATTTCAGCTAACCTTAGTGCAGTGTAGATTATCGTAAATAATGTAATCGTCTTCGTTATTATCGTGATCGGCATATTCAAAATTGCCAGCAAAATTGCCAACAAAATTGCCAACAAAATTGCCAGCAAAATTGCCAACAAAATTGCCAGCAAAATTGCCAGCAAAATTGCCAACAAAATTGCCAGCAAAATTGCCAACAAAATTGCCAACAAAGTTGCCAACAAAATTCAGCAAAATTGCTATCAAAATTGCCATCAAAATTGCCAGCAAAGTAAAGTTGCCCACAAATTTGCCAACAAAGTTGCCAACAAAACTGCCATCAAAATTGCCAGCAAAGTAAAGTTACCAACAAATTTGCCAACAAAGTTGCCAACAAAATTGCCAGCAAAATTGCCAACAAAATTGCCATCAAAATTGCCAGCAAAGTTGCCAACAAAATTGCCAGCAAAATGGCCAACAAAATTGCCAACAAAATTGCCAGCAAAATTGCCAACAAAATTCAGCTTCAAAATTTTGCTGGCAATTTTGATGGCAATTTTGTTGGCAATTTTGCTGGCAATTTTGCTGGCAATTTTGTTGGCAACTTTGTTGGCAATTTTGTTGGTAACTTTACTTTGCTGGCAATTTTGAATATGCCGATCACGATAATAACGAAGACGATTACATTATTTACGATAATCTACACTGCACTAAGGTTAGCTGAAATAAAATGCTAATTAGCGTTAAGTTTGCCTATGTATTGTGTGTGTGTGGAATTTCTCTGATTTAAGTATTTACGCGATGGCAATTTTGCTGGCAATTTTGTTGGCAACTTTACTTTGCTGGCAATTTTGATGGCAATTTTGATAGCAATTTTGCTGAATTTTGTTGGCAACTTTGTTGGCAATTTTGTTGGCAATTTTGTTGGCAACTTTGTGTGCAACTTTGTTGGCAAGTTTGTTGGCAACTTTGTTGGCAAATTTGTTGGCAACTTTGTGGGCAATTTTGTTGGCAATTTTGCTGGCAAGTTTGCTGGCAATTTTGATGGCAATTTTGTTGGCAATTTTGATGGAAATTTTGATAGCAATTTTGCTGGCAATTTTGCTGAATTTTGTTGGCAACTTTGTTGGCAATTTTGTTGGCCAATTTGTTGGCAAATTTGTTTGCAAATTTGTTGGTGGCAAATTTGTTGCATTTAAGTGGCATTAAGTGGCATTGCTTCCCAGAAAATAAATTCAAAAAATTGCCAACAAAATTGCCATCAAAATTGCCAGCAAAATTGCCAGCAAAGTTGCCAACAAATTTACCACCAACAAATTTGCCAACAAAGTTGCCAACAAATTGGCCAACAAAGTTGCCAACAAAGTTGCCAACAAAGTTGCCAACAAAATTGCCAGCAAAATTGCCAACAAAATTGCCAACAAAGTTGCCAACAAAAATGCCAGCAAAATTGCCAGCAAAATTGCCAACAAAATTGCCAAGAAAATTGCCGGCAAAATTGCCAACAAAATTGCCCACAAAATTGCCAACAAAGTTGCCAACAAATATCAAGATTATATTAGAAAATTCTTTTTTACACTAAAAAAATAATAGATAGGCAAACTTAATACTAATTAGCATTTTCTTCTAGCAGAGAAATTCCACACACACACAATACATAGGCAAACTTAACGCTGATTAGCATTTTATTTCAGCTAACCTTAGTGCAGTGTAGATTATCGTAAATAATGAAATCGTCTTCGTTATTATCGTGATCGGCATATTCAAAATTGCCAGCAAAATTGCCCACAAAATTGCCAACAAATTTGCCAACAAAATTGCTAGCAAAATTGCCAGCAAAATTGCCAACAAAATTGCCAGCAAAATTGCCAGCAAAATTGCCAACAAAATTGCCATCAAAATTGCCAGCAAAATTGCCAGCAAAATTGCCAACAAAATTGCCAACAAAGTTGCCAACAAATTTGCCAACAAAGTTGCCAACAAACTTGCCAACAAAGTTGCCAACAAAGTTGCCAACAAAATTGCTCGCAAAATTGCCAACAAAATTGCCAACAAAGTTGCCAACAAAATTCAGCAAAATTGCTATCAAAATTGCCATCAAAATTGCAAGCAAAGTAAAGTTGCCAACAAATTTGCCAACAAAATTGCCAGCAAAATTGCCATCGCGTAAATACTTAAATCAGAGAAATTCCACACACACACAATACATAGGCAAACTTAACGCTAATTAGCATTTTATTTTAGCTAACCTTAGTGCAGTGTAGATTATCGTAAATAATGTAATCGTCTTCGTTATTATCGTGATCGGCATATTCAAAATGGCCAGCAAAATTGCCAACAAAATTGCCAACAAAGTTGCTAACAAAATTGCCAGCAAAATTGCCAGCAAAATTGCCAACAAAATTGTTATCAAAATTGCCAGCAAAATTGCCAGCAAAATTGCCAACAAAATTGCCAACAAATTTGCCAAAAAAGTTGCCAAAAAAATTGCCAGCAAAATTGTTGGCATTGTTGGCAACTTTACTTTGCTGGCAATTTTGCTGGCAATTTTGCTGAATTTTGTTGGCAATTTTGCTGGTAATTTTGTTGGCAATTTTGTTTGCCATTTTGCTGGCAATTTTGTTGGCAACTTTGCTGGCAATTTTGATGGCAATTTTGTTGGCCATTTTGCTGGCAATTTTGCTAGCAATTTTGTTGGCAACTTTGTTGGCAAATTTGTTGGCAACTTTACTTTGCTGGCAATTTTGCTGGCAATTTTGCTGAATTTTGTTGGTAATTTTGCTGGCAATTTTGTTGGCCATTTTGTTGGCCATTTTGCTGGCAATTTTGCTGGCAATTTTGTTGGCAACTTTGTTGGCAAATTTGTTGGCAACTTTACTTTGCTGGCAATTTTGCTGGCAATTTTGCTGAATTTTGTTGGCAATTTTGCTGGCAATTTTGTTGGCAATTTTGTTGGCCATTTTGCTGGCAATTTTTTTGGCAACTTTGCTGGCAATTTTGTTGGCAACTTTGTTGGCAATTTTGTTGGCAATTTTGTTGGCAATTTTGCTGGCAATTTTGTTGGCAACTTTGTTGGCAATTTTGCTGGCAGTTTTGTTGGCAACTTTGTTGGCAATTTTGTTGGCAATTTTGTTGGCAATTTTGCTGGAAATTTTGTTGGCAACTTTGTTGGCAATTTTGTTGGCAATTTTGTTGGCAATTTTGCTGGCAATTTTGTTGGCAACTTTGTTGGCAATTTTGCTGGCAATTTTGTTGGCAACTTTGTTGGCAACTTTGTTGGCAAGTTTGTTGGCAACTTTGTTGGCCAATTTGTTGGCAATTTTGTTGGCAACTTTGTTGGCAACTTTGTTGGCAACTTTGTTGGCAACTTTGTTGGCAATTTTGTTGGCAATTTTGTTGGCAATTTTGCTGGCAATTTTGCTGGCAATTTTGCTGGCAATTTTGTTGGCAATTTTGTTGGCAATTTTGCTGGCAATTTTGTTGGCAACTTTGTTGGCAATTTTGCTGGCAATTTTGCTGGCAATTTTGTTGGCAACTTTGTTGGCAACTTTGTTGGCAAGTTTGCTGGCAGTTTTGTTGGCAACTTTGTTGGCAATTTTTCTGGCAATTTTGCTGGCAATTTTGCTGGCAATTTCGCTGGCAATTTTGCGGCAACTTTGCTGGCAATTTTGTTGGCAACTTTGTTGGCAATTTTGTTGGCAATTTTGTTGGCAATTTTGCTGGCAATTTTGTTGGCAACTTTGTTGGCAATTTTGCTGGCAGTTTTGTTGGCAACTTTGTTGGCAATTTTGTTGGCAATTTTGTTGGCAATTTTGCTGGAAATTTTGTTGGCAACTTTGTTGGCAATTTTGTTGGCAATTTTGTTGGCAATTTTGCTGGCAATTTTGCGGCAACTTTGCTGGCAATTTTGTTGGCAACTTTGTTGGCAATTTTGTTGGCAATTTTGTTGGCAATTTTGCTGGCAATTTTGTTGGCAACTTTGTTGGCAATTTTGCTGGCAGTTTTGTTGGCAACTTTGTTGGCAATTTTGTTGGCAATTTTGTTGGCAATTTTGCTGGAAATTTTGTTGGCAACTTTGTTGGCAATTTTGTTGGCAATTTTGTTGGCATTTTGCTGGCAATTTTGTTGGCAACTTTGTTGGCAATTTTGTTGGCAATTTTGCTGGCACTTTTGCTGGCAATTTTGCTGGCAATTTTGCTGGCAATTTTGTTGGCAATTTTGCTGGCAATTTTGTTGGTAACTTTGTTGGCAATTTTGCTGGCAATTTTGTTGGCAATTTTGCTGGTAATTTTGTTGGCAATTTTGTTGGCAATTTTGTTGGCCATTTTGCTGGCAATTTTGTTGGCAACTTTGCTGGCAATTTTGATGGCAATTTTGTTGGCAATTTTGCTGGCAATTTTGCTGGCAATTTTGTTGGCAACTTTGTTGGCAAATGTGTTGGCAACTTTACTTTGCTGGCAATTTTGCTGGCAATTTTGCTGAATTTTGTTGGCAATTTTGCTGGCAATTTTTTTGGCAATTTTGTTGGCCATTTTGCTGGCAATTTTGTTGGCAACTTTGCTGGCAATTTTGATGGCAATTTTGTTGGCAATTTTGCTGGCAATTTTGCTGGCAATTTTGTTGGCAACTTTGTTGGCAAATTTGTTGGCGATTTTGTTCACCATTTTGTTGGCAACTTTGTTGGCAATTTTGTTGGCCAATTTGTTGGCAGCTTTGTTGGCAAATTTGTTGGTGGCAAATTTGTTGCAACAAAGTTGCCAACAAATTGGCCAACAAAATTGCCAACAAAGTTGCCAACAAAATTCAGCAAAATTGCCAGCAAAATTGCTATCAAAATTGCCATGTAAATTGCCAGCAAAGTAAAGTTGCCAGCAAAATTGCAAACAAAATTGCCAACAAAGTTGCCAACAAAATTGCCAGCAAAATGGCCAACAAAATTGCCAACAAAATTGCCAGCAAAATTGCCAACAAAATTCAGCAAAATTGCCAACAAAATTGCCAACAAAATTGCCAACAAAGTTGCCAACAAAACTGCCAGCAAAATTGCCAACAAAGTTGCCAACAAAATTGCCAGCAAAATTGCCAACAAAATTGCCAACAAAATTGCCAACAAAGTAGCCAACAAAGTTGCCAACAAAATTGCCAGCAAAATTGCCAACAAAATTGCCAACAAATTTGCCAACAAAGTTGCCAACAAAATTGCCAACAAATTTGTTGGCAACTTTACTTTGCTGGCAATTTTGATAGCAATTTTGCTGAATTTTGTTGGCAACTTTGTTGGCAATTTTGTTGGCAATTTTGCTGGCAATTTTGTTGGCAACTTTGTGTGCAACTTTGTTGGCAAGTTTGTTGGCAAGTTTGTTGGCAACTTTGTTGGCAAATTTGTTGGCAACTTTGTTGGCAATTTTGTTGGCAATTTTGTTGGCAATTTTGTTGGCAATTTTGCTGGCAATTTTGCTGGCAATTTTGTTGGCAATTTTGCTGGCAATTTTGTTGGCAATTTTGTTGGCAATTTTGCTGGCAATTTTGCTGGCAATTTTGTTGGCAATTTTGCTGGCAATTTTGTTGCATTTAAGTGGCATTAAGTGGCATTGCTTCCTAGAAAATAAATTCAAAAAATTGCCAACAAAATTGCCATAAAAATTGCCAGCAAAATTGCCAGCAAAGTTGCCAACAAATTTGCCACCAACAAATTTGCCAACAAAGTTGCCAACAAATTGGCCAACAAAGTTGCCAACAAACTTGCCAAAAAAGTTGCCAACAAAGTTGCCAACAAAATTGCCAGCAAAATTGCCAACAAAATTGCCAACAAAATTCAGCAAAATTGCCAACAAAATTGCCAACAAAATTGCCAACAAAGTTGCCAACAAAACTGCCAGCAAAATTGCCAACAAAGTTGCCAACAAAATTGCCAGCAAAATTGCCAACAAAATTGCCAACAAAATTGCCAACAAAGTAGCCAACAAAGTTGCCAACAAAATTGCCAGCAAAATTGCCAACAAAATTGCCAACAAATTTGCCAACAAAGTTGCCAACAAAATTGCCAACAAATTTGTTGGCAACTTTACTTTGCTGGCAATTTTGATAGCAATTTTGCTGAATTTTGTTGGCAACTTTGTTGGCAATTTTGTTGGCAATTTTGCTGGCAATTTTGTTGGCAACTTTGTGTGCAACTTTGTTGGCAAGTTTGTTGGCAAGTTTGTTGGCAACTTTGTTGGCAAATTTGTTGGCAACTTTGTTGGCAATTTTGTTGGCAGTTTTGTTGGCAATTTTGTTGGCAATTTTGCTGGCAATTTTGCTAGCAATTTTGTTGGCAATTTTGCTGGCAATTTTGTTGGCAATTTTGTTGGCAATTTTGCTGGCAATTTTGCTGGCAATTTTGTTGGCAATATTGCTGGCAATTTTGTTGCATTTAAGTGGCATTAAGTGGCATTGCTTCCTAGAAAATAAATTCAAAAAATTGCCAACAAAATTGCCATAAAAATTGCCAGCAAAATTGCCAGCAAAGTTGCCAACAAATTTGCCACCAACAAATTTGCCAACAAAGTTGCCAACAAATTGGCCAACAAAGTTGCCAACAAACTTGCCAAAAAAGTTGCCAACAAAGTTGCCAACAAAATTGCCAGCAAAACTGCCAACAAAATTGCCAACAAAATTACCAGCAAAACTGCCAACAAAATTGCCAGCAAAATTGCCAACAAAATTGCCATCAAAATTGCCAGCAAAGTTGCCAACAAAATTGCCAGCAAAATGGCCAACAAAATTGCCAGCAAAATTGCCAACAAAATTGCCAACAAAGTTGCCAACAGAATTGCCAGCAAAATTGCCAGCAAAATTGCCAGCAAAATTGCCAACAAAATTGCCAACAAAATTGCCAACAAAGTTGCCAACAAAATGGCCAACAAAATCGCCAACAAATTTGCCAACAAAGTTGCCAACAAAATTGCCAGCAAAATTGCCAGCAAAATTGCCAACAAAATTGCCATCAAAATTGCCAGCAAAGTTGCCAACAAAATTGCCAGCAAAATGGCCAACAAAATTGCCAAAAAAATTGCCAGCAAAATTGCCAACAAAATTCAGCAAAATTGCCAGCAAAATTGCCAGCAAAGTAAAGTTGCCAACACATTTGCCAACAAAGTTGCCAACAAAATTGCCAGCAAAATTGCCAGCAAAATTGCCAACAAAATTGCCAGCAAAATTGCCAACAAAATTGCCAGCAAAATTGCCAGCAAAATTGCCAACAAAATTGCCAACAAAATTGACAACAAAGTTGCCAACAAATTTGCCACCAACAAATTTGCCAACAAAGTTGCCAACAAATTGGCCAACAAAGTTGCCAACAAACTTGCCAACAAAGTTGCCAACAAAATTGCCAGTCATTATCAAGAAGTTGTAAGTTGTCAAATCATACAAATACGTCAAATTTAAACATGGTTAGTCGCAATCCAATAAAAATATCTTATATTAATATGAAATAATATATAAACTACGAGAAAATTACTTCCAACCATATGAGTCATCTAGAAAACTAATCTAGGTAGCCTTGAATAGCATCGAACAAACACAGCTAAAGATGAGCTTCTGTGTAAAGGATTTCATTGGCCTAGTCTGTTCTGCAACCACTCAGCTCAGTTCTGGCTTAGAGTAAGCCTGGATTACCAGGAAACTAATGAAGATAATGGTTGTTTGTTACATACAAGCTAATGACGACCACCGTGGCATAGTGGGCGACTAGCCGCGCAGGAGGTGGCGGGCTCGATTCCCGCCGCGGAACAAATGTTTGCATGATCTACAGATATTTGTTCCGGGTCTGGATGTTTTTCTATACATAATAAATATGTATTTACAAAAAATAAGTATATTAGTATTCTATCAGTTATCTGGTTCTCATAGTACAAGCTCTGCTTAGTTTGGGGCGGGATAGCGCTGTGTGAAATATCCAGCCAAATTTATTTATTATTTTATAACGACGTGTTTTGTTGGATTTGATGTACTGTCTTGCCTGATGTAACTTTAGGACCCCCAGTCTATCTGTCAGTTTGTTACGTTTTTATCTTTAAACGCCTAGACCGATTTCAATAAATCTTGGTCTATATATAGGGTGTTTGATAATATACGCACAAAAATTAAAGAGGTTATTTTGATGAGCATAATCGATATATTTGTGAAATGTTTACCATAGAAACGTGAAATTTATTTTGGTATGTAAAAACAAACAATTTATTGAATTGACAAAATTCACAGGGTACACCAGTGACCCCACAATGCTGAAATTTGGTATGCCCGTAGCTTTAGTGACACAAATATAGGCAAAAGTCTGAAATCGAGAATAACTGCATTTTGTACCCCAAAAAAGGAACCAATTAACATGAACTCCCGTTACCTGTAATTTGAATGAAACTGTAGGTCATGTAAGGTGGTTGTTTATATCGTGTTTTGAGACTATTTTGAGAGTCAAAAATTACGAATAATATATTTTTGTTTTAATGGAAGACTCACGAGATCTCAGTTCGGGGCGAACCGCTACTTATTAAAGTTCAGTAGACTCAACTGCAGTTTACAAGCAAGTAAACAACTGTAGTCCATCAACTTAGTTCGTATTATTTTAATCGGAGACTCGGAGTGGTTCTCTCCGAAGATCCTGCGATCTCAGTTCGGGGCGAACTACTAGTTATCAAGATTAGATTAGAAAATTCTTTTTTGCACTAAAAAAATAATAGATAGGCAAACTTAATACTAATTAGCATTTTCTTCTAGCTAACTCTTGTGTAGTGCAGATTAAGTGGCATTGCTTCCCAGAAAATAGATTCACAAAAAAGTTTAATTTAGAACATAGGTACCTACTATAAAAAAATTTAATAACAATAATACACATACATAAATACACACGAACCGCTCAATTTTGTTGGCAATTTTGCTGGCAATTTTGTTGGCAACTTTGTTGGCAATTTTGTTGGCAATTTTGCTGGCAATTTTGCTGGCAATTTTGCTGGTAATTTTGCTGGCAATTTTGCTGGCAATTTTGCTGGCAACTTTGCTGGCAATTTTGTTGGCAACTTTGTTGGCAATTTTGTTGGCAATATTGCTGGCAATTTTGCTGGCAATTTTGCTGGCAATTTTGTTGGCAACTTTCTTGGCAATTTTGCTGGCAATTTTGCTGGCAATTTTGTTGGCAATTTTGATGGCAATTTTGTTGGCAATTTTGCTGGCAATTTTGCTGGCAATTTTGTTGGCAAATTTGTTGGCAACTTTGTGGGCAAATTTGTTGGCAACTTTACTTTGCTGGCAATTTTGCTGGCAATTTTGCTGAATTTTGTTGGCAATTTTGCTGGCAATTTTGCTGGCAATTTTGTTGGCAACTTTGTTGGCAATTTTGTTGGCAATATTGCTGGCAATTTTGCTGGCAATTTTGCTGGCAATTTTGTTGGCAACTTTCTTGGCAATTTTGCTGGCAATTTTGCTGGCAATTTTGTTGGCAATTTTGATGGCAATTTTGTTGGCAATTTTGCTGGCAATTTTGCTGGCAATTTTGTTGGCAAATTTGTTGGCAACTTTGTGGGCAAATTTGTTGGCAACTTTACTTTGCTGGCAATTTTGCTGGCAATTTTGCTGAATTTTGTTGGCAATTTTGCTGGCAATTTTGCTGGCAATTTTGTTGGCAATTTTGCTGGTAATTTTGCTGGCAATTTTGCTGGCAATTTTGCTGGCAACTTTGCTGGCAATTTTGTTGGCAACTTTGTTGGCAATTTTGTTGGCAATATTGCTGGCAATTTTGCTGGCAATTTTGCTGGCAATTTTGTTGGCAACTTTCTTGGCAATTTTGCTGGCAATTTTGTGGGCAATTTTGTTGGCCAATTTGTTGGCAACTTTGTTGGCAAATTTGTTGGTGGCAAATTTGTTGGCAACTTTGTTGGCAAATTTGTTGGCAACTTTGTGGGCAAATTTGTTGGCAACTTTACTTTGCTGGCAATTTTGCTGGCAATTTTGCTGAATTTTGTTGGCAATTTTGCTGGCAATTTTGTTGGCAATTTTGTTGGCCATTTTGCTGGCAATTTTGTTGGCAACTTTGCTGGCAATTTTGATGGCAATTTTGTTGGCAATTTTGCTGGCAATTTTGCTGGCAATTTCGTTGGCAACTTTGTTGGCAATTTTGTTGGCCAATTTGTTGGCAACTTTGTTGGCAAATTTGTTGGTGGCAAATTTGTTGCATTTAAGTGGCATTAAGTGGCATTGCTTCCCAGAAAATAAATTCAAAAAATTGCCAACTTTTGTTGGCAATTTTTTGAATTTATTTTCTTGCCATCAAAATTGCCAGCAAAATTGCCAGCAAAGTTGCCAACAAATTGGCCAACAAAGTTGCCAACAAACTTGCCAACAAAGTTGCCAACAAAATTGCCAGCAAAATTGCCAACAAAATTGCCAACAAAGTTGCCAACAAAATTGCCAGCAAAATTGCCAGCAAAATTGCCAGCAAAATTGCCAGCAAAATTGCCAGCAAAATTGCCAAGAAAGTTGGCAACAAAGTTGGCAACAAAATTGCCAGCAAAATTGCCAACAAAATTCAGCAAAATTGCCAGCAAAATTGCTATCAAAATTGCCAGCAAAATTGCCAACAAAATTGCCAACAAAGTTGCCAACAAAATTGCCAGCAAAGTTGCCAGCAAAATTGCCAGCAAAATTGCCAGCAAAATTACCAGCAAAATTGCCAGCAAAATTACCATCAAAATTGCCAGCAAAATTGCCAGCAAAATTGCCAACAAAATTGCCAGCAAAATTGCCAGCAAAATTGCCAACAAAGTTGCCAACAAAATTCAGCAAAATTGCCAACAAAATTGCTATCAAAATTGCCAGCAAAATTGCCAACAAAATTGCCAACAAAGTTGCCAACAAATTTGCCACCAACAAATTTGCCAACAAAATTGCCAACAAATTGGCCAACAAAATTGCCCACAAAGTTGCCAACAAAATTCAGCAAAATTGCCAGCAAAATTGCCAACAAAATTGCCAGCAAAATTGTTAGCAAAATTACCATCAAAATTGCCAACAAAATTCAGCAAAATTGCCAGCAAAATTGCCAGCAAAATTGCCCGCAAAATTGCCAACAAAATTGCCAACAAAGTTGACAACAAAATTGCCCGCAAAGTTGCCAACAAATTTGCCAACAAAGTTGCCAACAAATTTGCCAACAAAGTTGCCAACAAATTGGCCAACAAAATTGCCAACAAAAATGCCAACAAAATTCAACAAAATTGCCAACAAAGTTGCCAACAAAATTCAGCAAAATTGCCAGCAAAATTGCCATCAAAATTGCCATCAAAATTGCCAGCAAAGTAAAGTTGCCAACAAATTTGCCAACAAAGTTGCCAACAAAATTGCCAGCAAAATTGCCAACAAAATTGCCATCAAAATTGCCAGCAAAGTTGCCATCAAAATTGCCAGCAAAGTTGCCAACAAAATTGCCCGCAAAATTGCCAACAAAATTGCCAACAAAATTGCCAGCAAAATTACCATCAAAATTGCCAACAAAATTCAGCAAAATTGCCAGCAAAATTGCCAGCAAAATTGCCAGCAAAATTGCCAACAAAATTGCCAACAAAGTTGCCAACAAAGTTGCCAACAAATTTGCCACCAACAAATTTGCCAACAAAGTTGCCAACAAATTGGCCAACAAAATTGCCCACAAAGTTGCCAACAAAATTCAGCAAAATTGCCAGCAAAATTGCTATCAAAATTGCCAGCAAAATTGCCAACAAAATTGCCAGCAAAATTGCCAGCAAAATTACCATCAAAATTGCCAACAAAATTCAGCAAAATTGCCAGCAAAATTGCCAACAAAATTGCCAACAAAGTTGCCAACAAAATTGCCCGCAAAGTTGCCAGCAAAATTGCCAGCAAAATTGCCAGCAAAATTACCAGCAAAATTGCCAGCAAAATTACCATCAAAATTGCCAGCAAAATTGCCAGCAAAATTGCCAACAAAATTGCCAGCAAAATTGCCAGCAAAATTGCCAACAAAGTTGCCAACAAAATTCAGCAAAATTGCCAACAAAATTGCTATCAAAATTGCCAGCAAAATTGCCAACAAAATTGCCAACAAAGTTGCCAACAAATTTGCCACCAACAAATTTGCCAACAAAATTGCCAACAAATTGGCCAACAAAATTGCCCACAAAGTTGCCAACAAAATTCAGCAAAATTGCCAGCAAAATTGCCAACAAAATTGCCAGCAAAATTGTTAGCAAAATTACCATCAAAATTGCCAACAAAATTCAGCAAAATTGCCAGCAAAATTGCCAGCAAAATTGCCAGCAAAATTGCCAACAAAATTGCCAACAAAGTTGCCAACAAAGTTGCCAACAAATTTGCCACCAACAAATTTGCCAACAAAGTTGCCAACAAATTGGCCAACAAAATTGCCCACAAAGTTGCCAACAAAATTCAGCAAAATTGCCAGCAAAATTGCCATCAAAATTGCCATCAAAATTGCCAGCAAAGTAAAGTTGCCAACAAATTTGCCAACAAAGTTGCCAACAAATTTGCCAACAAAGTTGCCAACAAAATTGCCAGCAAAATTGCCAACAAAATTGCCATCAAAATTGCCAGCAAAGTTGCCAACAAAATTGCCCGCAAAATTGCCAACAAAATTGCCAACAAAATTGCCAGCAAAATTACCATCAAAATTGCCAACAAAATTCAGCAAAATTGCCAGCAAAATTGCCAGCAAAATTGCCAGCAAAATTGCCAACAAAATTGCCAACAAAGTTGCCAACAAAGTTGCCAACAAATTTGCCACCAACAAATTTGCCAACAAAGTTGCCAACAAATTGGCCAACAAAATTGCCCACAAAGTTGCCAACAAAATTCAGCAAAATTGCCAGCAAAATTGCTATCAAAATTGCCAGCAAAATTACCAGCAAAATTGCCAACAAAATTGCTAACAAAATTGCCAACAAAGTTGCCAACAAATTTGCCACCAACAAATTTGCCAACAAAGTTGCCAACAAATTGGCCAACAAAATTGCCCACAAAGTTGCCAACAAAATACAGCAAAATTGCCAGCAAAATTGCTATCAAAATTGCCAGCAAAATTGCCAACAAAATTGCCAGCAAAATTGCCAGCAAAATTACCATCAAAATTGCCAACAAAATTCAGCAAAATTGCCAGCAAAATTGCCAACAAAATTCAGCAAAATTGCCAGCAAAATTGCCATCAAAATTGCCAGCAAAGTAAAGTTGCCAACAAATTTGCCAACAAATTTGCCAACAAAATTGCCAGCAAAATTGCCAACAAAATTGCCATCAAAATTGCCAGCAAAGTTGCCAACAAAATTGCCCGCAAAATTGCCAACAAAATTGCCAACAAAATTGCCAGCAAAATTACCATCAAAATTGCCAACAAAATTCAGCAAAATTGCCAGCAAAATTGCCAGCAAAATTGCCAGCAAAATTGCCAACAAAATTGCCAACAAAGTTGCCAACAAAGTTGCCAACAAATTTGCCACCAACAAATTTGCCAACAAAGTTGCCAACAAATTGGCCAACAAAATTGCCCACAAAGTTGCCAACAAAATTCAGCAAAATTGCCAGCAAAATTGCTATCAAAATTGCCAGCAAAATTACCATCAAAATTGCCAACAAAATTCAGCAAAATTGCCAGCAAAATTGCCAGCAAAATTGCCAGCAAAATTGCCAACAAAATTGCCAACCAAATTGCCAACAAAGTTGCCAACAAATTTGCCACCAACAAGTTTGCCAACAAAGTTGCCAACAAATTGGCCAACAAAATTGCCCACAAAGTTGCCAACAAATTGGCCAACAAAATTGCCAACAAAAATGCCAACAAAATTCAACAAAATTGCCAACAAAGTTGCCAACAAAATTCAGCAAAATTGCCAGCAAAATTGCCATCAAAATTGCCAGCAAAGTAAAGTTGCCAACAAATTTGCCAACAAAGTTGCCAACAAAATTGCCAGCAAAATTGCCAACAAAATTGCCATCAAAATTGCCAGCAAAGTTGCCAACAAAATTTTCCGCAAAATTGCCAACATAATTGCCAACAAAATTGCCAGCAAAATTACCATCAAAATTGCCAACAAAATTCAGCAAAATTGCCAGCAAAATTGCCAACAAAATTGCCAACAAAGTTGCCAACAAAGTTGCCAACAAATTTGCCACCAACAAATTTGCCAACAAAGTTGCCAACAAATTGGCCAACAAAATTGCCCACAAAGTTGCCAACAAAATTCAGCAAAATTGCCAGCAAAATTGCTATCAAAATTGCCAGCAAAATTGCCAACAAAATTGCCAACAAAATTGCCAACAAAGTTGCCAACTAATTTGCCACCAACAAATTTGCCAACAAAGTTGCCAACAAATTGGCCAACAAAATTGCCCACAAAGTTGCCAACAAAATTCAGCAAAATTGCCAGCAAAATTGCTATCAAAATTGCCAGCAAAATTGCCAACAAAATTCAGCAAAATTGCCAGCAAATTTGCCAGCAAAATTGCCCGCAAAATTGCCAACAAAATTGCCAACAAAGTTGCCAACAAAATTGCCAGCAAAGTTGCCAACAAATTTGCCAACAAAGTTGCCAACAAATTTGCCAACAAAGTTGCCAACAAATTGGCCAACAAAATTGCCAACAAAAATGCCAACAAAATTCAACAAAATTGCCAACAAAGTTGCCAACAAATTTGCCAACAAAGTTGCCAACAAATTGGCCAACAAAATTGCCAACAAAAATGCCAACAAAATTCAACAAAATTGCCAACAAAGTTGCCAACAAAATTCAGCAAAATTGCCAGCAAAATTGCCATCAAAATTGCCAGCAAAGTAAAGTTGCCAACAAATTTGCCAACAAAGTTGCCAACAAAATTGCCAGCAAAATTGCCAACAAAATTGCCATCAAAATTGCCAGCAAAGTAAAGTTGCCAACAAATTTGCCAACAAAGTTGCCAACAAAATTGCCAGCAAAATTGCCAACAAAATTGCCATCAAAATTGCCAGCAAAGTTGCCAACAAAATTGCCCGCAAAATTGCCAACAAAATTTCCAACAAAATTGCCAGCAAAATTACCATCAAAATTGCCAGCAAAATTGCCAACAAAATTGCCAACAAAATTGCCAGCAAAGTTGCCAGCAAAATTGCCAGCAAAATTGCCAGCAAAATTGCCAGCAAAATTGCCAACAAAATTGCCAGCAAAATTGCCAGCAAAAGTGCCAGCAAAATTGCCAGCAAAATTGCCAGCAAAATTGCCAAGAAAGTTGGCAACAAAATTGCCAGCAAAATTGCCAGCAAAGTTGCCAGCAAAATTGCCAGCAAAATTGCCAGCAAAATTACCATCAAAATTGCCAGCAAAATTGCCAGCAAAATTGCCAACAAAATTGCCAGCAAAATTGCCAACAAAATTGCCAACAAAGTTGCCAACAAATTTGCCACCAACAAATTTGCCAACAAAGTTGCCAACAAATTGGCCAACAAAATTGCCAACAAAGTTGCCAACAAAATTCAGCAAAATTGCCAGCAAAATTGCTATCAAAATTGCCAGCAAAATTGCCAACAAAATTCAGCAAAATTGCTAGCAAAATTGCCATCAAAATTGCCAGCAAAATTGCCAACAAAATTGCCAACAAAGTTGCCAACAAATTTGCCACCAACAAATTTGCCAACAAAGTTGCCAGCAAAATTGCCAACAAAATTGCCAACAAAGTTGCCAACAAAATTGCCATCAAAATTGCCAGCAAAATTGCCAGCAAAATTGCCAACAAAATTGCCAACAAAGTTGCCAACAAATTTGCCACCAACAAATTTGCCAACAAAGTTGCCAACAAATTGGCCAACAAAAATTCCCAACAAAGTTGCCAACAAAGTTGCCAACAAAATTGCCAGCAAAATTGCTATCAAAATTGCCAGCAAAATTGCCAACAAAATTGCCAACAAAGTTGCCAACAAATTTGCCACCAACAAATTTGCCAACAAAGTTGCCAACAAATTGGCCAACAAAATTGCCAACAAAGTTGCCAACAAAATTCAGCAAAATTGCCAGCAAAATTGCCATCAAAATTGCCAGCAAAATTGCCAACAAAATTGCCAACAAAGTTGCCAACAAATTTGCCACCAACAAATTTGCCACCAAAGTTGCCAGCAAAATTGCCAACAAAATTGCCAACAAAGTTGCCAACAAAATTGCCATCAAAATGGCCAGCAAAATTGCCAGCAAAATTGCCAACAAAATTGCCAACAAAGTTGCCAACAAATTTGCCACCAACAAATTTGCCAACAAAGTTGCCAACAAATTGGCCAACAAAATTGCGAACAAAGTTGCCAACAAAATTCAGCAAAATTGCCAGCAAAATTGCTATCAAAATTGCCAGCAAAATTGCTAACAAAATTGCCAACAAAGTTGCCAACAAATTTGCCACCAACAAAATTGCCAACAAAGTTGCCAACAAAATTGCCAACAAAGTTGCCAACAAAGTTGCCAACAAAATTCAGCAAAATTGCCAGCAAAATTGCCATCAAAATTGTCAGCAAAATTGCCAACAAAATTGCCAACAAAGTTGCCAACAAATTTGCCACCAACAAATTTGCCAACAAAGTTGCCAACAAATTGGCCAACAAAATTGCCAACAAAGTTGCCAACAAAATTCAGCAAAATTGCCAGCAAAATTGCCATCAAAATTGCCAGCAAAATTGCCAGCAAAGTAAGGTTGCCAACAAATTTGCCAACAAAGTTGCCAACAAAATTCAGCAAAATGGCCAGCAAAATTGCTATCAAAATTGCCAACAAAGTTGCCAACAAATTTGCCACCAACAAATTTGCCAACAAAGTTGCCAACAAATTGGCCAACAAAATTGCCAACAAAGTTGCCAACAAAATTCAGCAAAGTTGCCAACAAAATTGCCAGCAAAATTGCCAGCAAAATTGCCAACAAAATTGCCATCAAAATTGCCAGCAAAGTTGCCAACAAAATTGCCCGCAAAATTGCCAACAAAATTGCCAGCAAAATTGCTATCAAAATTGGGTTAAAAAAAGCAATTTTGTTGGCAATTTTGTTGGCAATTTTGCTTGCAACTTTGTGGGCAACTTAGTTGGCAATTTTGCTAGCAATTTTGCTGGCAATTTTGTTGGCAATTTTGTTGGTAATTTTGCTGGCAATTTTGTTGGCAACTTTGTTGGCAATTTTGCGGGCAATTTTGCTGGCAATTTTGTGGGCAACTTTGTTGGCAACTTTGTTGGCAAGTTTGTTGGCAACTTTGTTGGCCAATTTGTTGGCAACTTGGTTGGCAAATTTGTTGGTGGCAAATTTGTTGGCAACTTTGCTGGCAATTTTGCTGGCAATTTTGATGGCAAATTTGTTGGCAATTTTGCTGGCAATTTTGTTGGCAATTTTGCTGGCAATTTTGTTGGCAATTTTGTTGGCAATTTTGCTGGCAATTTTGTTGGCAACTTTGTGGGCAATTTTGTTGGCAATTTTGCGGGCAATTTTGCTGGCAATTTTGAATATGCCGATCACGATAATAACGAAGACGATTACATTATTTACGATAATCTACACTGCACTCAGGTTAGCTGAAATAAAATGCTAAATAGCGTTAAGTTTGCCTATGTATTGTGTGTGCATCGAAGGTGAAGCATCGAGGTGTTTTTCTATTAAGCTCGCTTTCAAATGCTAAGATTACAATAAGAATAATTTAAGCTTAAAACTAAGTACAATAAGTAAATAAATGCAAAGAATACATATAGTTAAAGGAATATATATGTAGATACAGATATATAGATAATTATTATAATTTTAATGAACTGGTGAGTCTGTTTGTATGTGTGGGTGAGTGAGTTAAAGTGTGTGTGTGTGTATGCGCGTGGGGGTATGTAGTATGCGTGAGCTATTATGAATTTATGATTTATGATAATTTATGATTGTTTAGGGAGTTTTAGGGAGATAACAAAGTCTTCTGTTTCTTCGTAGGAGAGGGATAGGAGTCATTTCTTATATATAATTTTGCAGTGATAATGTGTTAGGGGGTAGATATCAAGAAGTTGTAAGTACTCAAATCATACAAATACGTCAAATTTAAACATGGTTAGTCGCAATCCAATAAAAATATCTTATATTAATATGAAATAATATATAAACTACGAGAAAATTACTTCCAACCATATGAGTCATCTAGAAAATTAATCTAGGTAGCCTTGAATAGCATTGAACAAACACAGCTAAAGATGAGCTTCTGTGTAAAGGATTTCATTGGCCTAGTCTGTTCTGCAACCACTCAGCTCAGTTCTGGCTTAGAGTAAGCCTGGATTACCAGGAAACTAATGAAGATAATGGTTGTTTGTTACATACAAGCTAATGACGACCACCGTGGCATAGTGGGCGACTAGCCGCGCAGGAGGTGGCGGGCTCGATTCCCGCCGCGGAACAAATGTTTGCATGATCTACAGATATTTGTTCCGGGTCTGGATATTTTTCTATACATAATAAATATGTATTTACAAAAAATAAGTATATTAGTATTCTATCAGTTAACTGGTTCTCATAGTACAAGCTCTGCTTAGTTTGGGGCGGGATAGCGCTGTGTGAAATATCCAGCCAAATTTATTTATTATTTTATAACGACGTGTTTTGTTGGATTTGATGTACTGTCTTGCCTGATGTAACTTTAGGACCCCCAGTCTATCTGTCAGTTTGTTACGTTTTTATCTTTAAACGCCTAGACCGATTTCAATAAATCTTGGTCTATATATAGGGTGTTTGATAATATACGCACAAAAATTAAAGAGGTTATTTTGATGAGCATAATCGATATATTTGTGAAATGTTTACCATAGAAACGTGAAATTTATTTTGGTATGTAAAAACAAACAATTTATTGAATTGACAAAATTCACAGGGTACACCAGTGACCCCACAATGCTGAAATTTGGTATGCCCGTAGCTTTAGTGACACAAATATAGGCAAAAGTCTGAAATCGAGAATAACTGCATTTTGTACCCCAAAAAAGGAACCAATTAACATGAACTCCCGTTACCTGTAATTTGAATGAAACTGTAGGTCATGTAAGGTGGTTGTTTATATCGTGTTTTGAGACTATTTTGAGAGTCAAAAATTACGAATAATATATTTTTGTTTTAATGGAAGACTCACGAGATCTCAGTTCGGGGCGAACCGCTACTTATTAAAGTTCAGTAGACTCAACTGCAGTTTACAAGCAAGTAAACAACTGTAGTCCATCAACTTAGTTCGTATTATTTTAATCGGAGACTCGGAGTGGTTCTCTCCGAAGATCCCGCGATCTCAGTTCGGGGCGAACTACTAGTTATCAAGATTAGATTAGAAAATTCTTTTTTGCACTAAAAAAATAATAGATAGT
The DNA here is from genome assembly GCA_963924445.1 of Philereme transversata. Taxonomy (NCBI): domain Eukaryota; kingdom Metazoa; phylum Arthropoda; class Insecta; order Lepidoptera; family Geometridae; genus Philereme; species Philereme transversata. The sequence goes on from OZ004355.1 coordinate 10,992,578, forward strand.
CAAACTTAATACTAATTAGCATTTTCTTCTAGCTAACTCTTGTGTAGTGCAGATTAAGTGGCATTGCTTCCCAGAAAATAGATTCACAAAAAAGTTTAATTTAGAACATAGGTACCTACTATAAAAAAATTTAATAACAATAATACACATACATAAATACACACGAACCGCTCAATTTTGTGTGCAATTTTGCTGGCAATTTTGTTGGCAACTTTGTTGGCAATTTTGTTGGCAATTTTGCTGGCAATTTTGCTGGCAATTTTGCTGGCAATTTTGTTGGCAACTTTCTTGGCAATTTTGCTGGCAATTTTGCTGGCAATTTTGTGGGCAACTTTGTTGGCAACTTTGTTGGCAAGTTTGTTGGCAACTTTGTTGGCCAATTTGTTGGCAACTTTGTTGGCAAATTTGTTGGTGGCAAATTTGTTGGCAACTTTGCTGGCAATTTTGCTGGCAATTTTGATGGCAATTTTGTTGGCAATTTTTTGAATTTATTTTCTGGGAAGCAATGCCACTTAATAAATGCAACAAATTTGCCACCAACAAATTTGCCAACAAATTGGACAATAAAATTGCCAACAAAGTTGCCAACAAAATTGCCAGCAAAGTTGCCAGCAAAATTGCCAACAAAATTGCCATCAAAATTGCCAGCAAAGTTGCCAACAAAATTGCCAGCAAAATGGCCAACAAATTTGCCAACAAAATTGCCAGCAAAATTGCCCACAAAATTCAGCAAAATTGCCAGCAAAGTAAAGTTGCCAACAAATTTGCCAACAAAGTTGCCAAAAAATTTGCCAACAAAATTGCCCAAAAAGTTGCCAACAAAATTGCCAGCAAAATTGCCAAGAAAGTTGCCAACAAAATTGCCAGCAAAATTGCCAGCAAAATTGCCAACAAAATTGCCAACAAAGTTGCCAACAAAATTGCCAGCAAAATTGCCAGCAAAATTGCCAGCAAAATTGCCAAGAAAGTTGGCAACAAAGTTGGCAACAAATCTGCCAGCAAAATTGCCAACAAAATTCAGCAAAATTGCCAGCAAAATTGCTATCAAAATTGCCAGCAAAATTGCCAACAAAATTGCCAACAAAGTTGCCAACAAATATGCCAGCAAAATTGCCAGCAAAATTGCCAACAAATTTGCCAGCAAAATTGCCAGCAAAATTGCATACAAAGTTGCCAACCAAATTCAGCAAAATTGCCAGCAAAATTGCTATCAAAATTGCCAGCAAAATTGCCAACAAAATTGCCAACAAAGTTGCCAACAAATTTGCCACCAACAAAATTGCCAACAAAATTGCCAACAAAGTTGCCAACAAATTTGCCACCAACAAATTTGCCAACAAAGTTGCCAGCAAAATTGCCAACAAAATTGCCAACAAAGTTGCCAACAAAATTGCCAGCAAAATTGCCAAGAAAGTTGGCAACAAAATTGCCAGCAAAATTGCCAGCAAAATTGCCAGCAAAATTGCCAACAAAATTGCCAGCAAAATTGCCAGCAAAATTGCCAGCAAAATTGCCAAGAAAGTTGGCAACAAAATTGCCAGCAAAAATGCCAGCAAAATGGCCAGCAAAATTGCTATCAAAATTGCCAGCAAAATTGCCAACAAAATTGCCAACAAAGTTGCCAACAAATTTGCCACCAACAAATTTGCCAACAAAGTTGCCAACAAATTGGCCAACAAAATTGCCAACAAAGTTGCCAACAAAATTCAGCAAAATTGCCAGCAAAATTGCCATCAAAATTGCCAGCAAAATTGCCAACAAAATTGCCAACAAAGTTGCCAACAAATTTGCCACCAACAAATTTGCCAACAAAGTTGCCACCAACAAATTTGCCAACAAAATTGCCAACAAAGTTGCCAACAAAATTGCCATCAAAATTGCCAGCAAAATTGCCAGCAAAATTGCCAACAAAATTGCCAACAAAGTTGCCAACAAATTTGCCACCAACAAATTTGCCAACAAAGTTGCCAACAAATTGGCCAACAAAATTGCCAACAAAGTTGCCAACAAAATTCAGCAAAATTGCCAGCAAAATTGCTATCAAAATTGCCATCAAAATTGCCAGCAAAGTAAAGTTGCCAACAAAATTGCCAACAAAGTTGTATGAGTGTAGATTTAGTAATACAAATATAGGAAAAGTCTGAAATCCAGAACAACTCCAATTTATACCCCTAAAAAGAGTAACCAATATAGATTACCTGCCGTTACTGATTGGTCATAAAGGAGTGTATTAATGAAAAATTAAATGAAAACTTGTAACGCATCGAGGTGTTTTTCTATTAAGCTCGCTTTCAAATGCTAAGATTACAATAAGAATAATTTAAGCTTAAAACTAAGTACAATAAGTAAATAAATGCAAAGAATACATATAGTTAAAGGAATATATATGTAGATACAGATATATAGATAATTATTATAATTTTAATGAACGGGTGAGTCTGTTTGTATGTGTGGGTGAGTGAGTTAAAGTGTGTGTGTGTGTGTGTGTATGCGCGTGGGGGTATGTAGTATGCGTGAGCTATTATGAATTTATGATTTATGATAATTTATGATTGTTTAGGGAGTTTTAGGGAGATAACAAAGTCTTCTGTTTCTTCGTAGGAGAGGGATAGGAGTCATTTCTTATATATAATTTTGCAGTGATAATGTGTTAGGGGGTAGATATCAAGAAGTTGTAAGTTGTCAAATCATACAAATACGTCAAATTTAAACATGGTTAGTCGCAATCCAATAAAAATATCTTATATTAATATGAAATAATATATAAACTACGAGAAAATTACTTCCAACCATATGAGTCATCTAGAAAACTAATCTAGGTAGCCTTGAATAGCATCGAACAAACACAGCTAAAGATGAGCTTCTGTGTAAAGGATTTCATTGGCCTAGTCTGTTCTGCAACCACTCAGCTCAGTTCTGGCTTAGAGTAAGCCTGGATTACCAGGAAACTAATGAAGATAATGGTTGTTTGTTACATACAAGCTAATGACGACCACCGTGGCATAGTGGGCGACTAGCCGCGCAGGAGGTGGCGGGCTCGATTCCCGCCGCGGAACAAATGTTTGCATGATCTACAGATATTTGTTCCGGGTCTGGATGTTTTTCTATACATAATAAATATGTATTTACAAAAAATAAGTATATTAGTATTCTATCAGTTATCTGGTTCTCATAGTACAAGCTCTGCTTAGTTTGGGGCGGGATAGCGCTGTGTGAAATATCCAGCCAAATTTATTTATTATTTTATAACGACGTGTTTTGTTGGATTTGATGTACTGTCTTGCCTGATGTAACTTTAGGACCCCCAGTCTATCTGTCAGTTTGTTACGTTTTTATCTTTAAACGCCTAGACCGATTTCAATAAATCTTGGTCTATATATAGGGTGTTTGATAATATACGCACAAAAATTAAAGAGGTTATTTTGATGAGCATAATCGATATATTTGTGAAATGTTTACCATAGAAACGTGAAATTTATTTTGGTATGTAAAAACAAACAATTTATTGAATTTACAAAATTCACAGGGTACACCAGTGACCCCACAATGCTGAAATTTGGTATGCCCGTAGCTTTAGTGACACAAATATAGGCAAAAGTCTGAAATCGAGAATAACTGCATTTTGTACCCCAAAAAAAGGAACCAATTAACATGAACTCCCGTTACCTGTAATTTGAATGAAACTGTAGGTCATGTAAGGTGGTTGTTTATATCGTGTTTTGAGACTATTTTGAGAGTCAAAAATTACGAATAATATATTTTTGTTTTAATGGAAGACTCACGAGATCTCAGTTCGGGGCGAACCGCTACTTATTAAAGTTCAGTAGACTCAACTGCAGTTTACAAGCAAGTAAACAACTGTAGTCCATCAACTTAGTTCGTATTATTTTAATCGGAGACTCGGAGTGGTTCTCTCCGAAGATCCCGCGATCTCAGTTCGGGGCGAACTACTAGTTATCAAGATTAGATTAGAAAATTCTTTTTTGCACTAAAAAAATAATAGATAGTCAAACTTAATACTAATTAGCATTTTCTTCTAGCTAACTCTTGTGTAGTGCAGATTAAGTGGCATTGCTTCCCAGAAAATAGATTCACAAAAAAGTTTAATTTAGAACATAGGTACCTACTATAAAAAAATTTAATAACAATAATACACATACATAAATACACACGAACCGCTCAATTTTGTGTGCAATTTTGCTGGCAATTTTGTTGGCAACTTTGTTGGCAATTTTGTTGGCAATTTTGCTGGCAATTTTGCTGGCAATTTTGCTGGCAATTTTGTTGGCAACTTTCTTGGCAATTTTGCTGGCAATTTTGCTGGCAATTTTGTTGGCAACTTTGTTGGCAACTTTGTTGGCAAGTTTGTTGGCAACTTTGTTGGCCAATTTGTTGGCAACTTTGTTGGCAAATTTGTTGGTGGCAAATTTGTTGGCAACTTTGCTGGCAATTTTGCTGGCAATTTTGATGGCAATTTTGTTGGCAATTTTTTGAATTTATTTTCTGGGAAGCAATGCCACTTAATAAATGCAACAAATTTGCCACCAACAAATTTGCCAACAAATTGGCCAACAAAATTGAAAACAAAGTTGCCAACAAAATTGCCAGCAAAGTTGCCAGCAAAATTGCCAACAAAATTGCCATCAAAATTGCCAGCAAAATTGCCAACAAAGTTGCCAACAAAATTCAGCAAAATTGCCAGCAAAATTGCTATCAAAATTGCCAGCAAAATTGCTATCAAAATTGCCAGCAAAATTGCCAACAAAATTGCCAACAAAGTTGCCAACAAATTTGCCAACAAAGTTGCCAACAAATTGGCCAACAAAATTGCCAACAAAGTTGCCAACAAAATTCAGCAAAATTGCCATCAAAATTGCCAGCAAAGTAAAGTTGCCAACAAATTTGCCAACAAAGTTGTATGAGTGTAGATTTAGTAATACAAATATAGGAAAAGTCTGAAATCCAGAACAACTCCAATTTATACCCCTAAAAAGAGTAACCAATATAGATTACCTGCCGTTACTGATTGGTCATAAAGGAGTGTATTAATGAAAAATTAAATGAAAACTTGTAAAGCATCGAGGTGTTTTTCTATTAAGCTCGCTTTCAAATGCTAAGATTACAATAAGAATAATTTAAGCTTAAAACTAAGTACAATAAGTAAATAAATGCAAAGAATACATATAGTTAAAGGAATATATATGTAGATACAGATATATAGATAATTATTATAATTTTAATGAACGGGTGAGTCTGTTTGTATGTGTGGGTGAGTGAGTTAAAGTGTGTGTGTGTGTGTGTGTATGCGCGTGGGGGTATGTAGTATGCGTGAGCTATTATGAATTTATGATTTATGATAATTTATGATTGTTTAGGGAGTTTTAGGGAGATAACAAAGTCTTCTGTTTCTTCGTAGGAGAGGGATAGGAGTCATTTCTTATATATAATTTTGCAGTGATAATGTGTTAGGGGGTAGATATCAAGAAGTTGTAAGTTGTCAAATCATACAAATACGTCAAATTTAAACATGGTTAGTCGCAATCCAATAAAAATATCTTATATTAATATGAAATAATATATAAACTACGAGAAAATTACTTCCAACCATATGAGTCATCTAGAAAACTAATCTAGGTAGCCTTGAATAGCATCGAACAAACACAGCTAAAGATGAGCTTCTGTGTAAAGGATTTCATTGGCCTAGTCTGTTCTGCAACCACTCAGCTCAGTTCTGGCTTAGAGTAAGCCTGGATTACCAGGAAACTAATGAAGATAATGGTTGTTTGTTACATACAAGCTAATGACGACCACCGTGGCATAGTGGGCGACTAGCCGCGCAGGAGGTGGCGGGCTCGATTCCCGCCGCGGAACAAATGTTTGCATGATCTACAGATATTTGTTCCGGGTCTGGATGTTTTTCTATACATAATAAATATGTATTTACAAAAAATAAGTATATTAGTATTCTATCAGTTATCTGGTTCTCATAGTACAAGCTCTGCTTAGTTTGGGGCGGGATAGCGCTGTGTGAAATATCCAGCCAAATTTATTTATTATTTTATAACGACGTGTTTTGTTGGATTTGATGTACTGTCTTGCCTGATGTAACTTTAGGACCCCCAGTCTATCTGTCAGTTTGTTACGTTTTTATCTTTAACGCCTAGACCGATTTCAATAAATCTTGGTCTATATATAGGGTGTTTGATAATATACGCACAAAAATTAAAGAGGTTATTTTGATGAGCATAATCGATATATTTGTGAAATGTTTACCATAGAAACGTGAAATTTATTTTGGTATGTAAAAACAAACAATTTATTGAATTTACAAAATTCACAGGGTACACCAGTGACCCCACAATGCTGAAATTTGGTATGCCCGTAGCTTTAGTGACACAAATATAGGCAAAAGTCTGAAATCGAGAATAACTGCATTTTGTACCCCAAAAAAGGAACCAATTAACATGAACTCCCGTTACCTGTAATTTGAATGAAACTGTAGGTCATGTAAGGTGGTTGTTTATATCGTGTTTTGAGACTATTTTGAGAGTCAAAAATTACGAATAATATATTTTTGTTTTAATGGAAGACTCACGAGATCTCAGTTCGGGGCGAACCGCTACTTATTAAAGTTCAGTAGACTCAACTGCAGTTTACAAGCAAGTAAACAACTGTAGTCCATCAACTTAGTTCGTATTATTTTAATCGGAGACTCGGAGTGGTTCTCTCCGAAGATCCCGCGATCTCAGTTCGGGGCGAACTACTAGTTATCAAGATTAGATTAGAAAATTCTTTTTTGCACTAAAAAAATAATAGATAGTCAAACTTAATACTAATTAGCATTTTCTTCTAGCTAACTCTTGTGTAGTGCAGATTAAGTGGCATTGCTTCCCAGAAAATAGATTCACAAAAAAGTTTAATTTAGAACATAGGTACCTACTATAAAAAAATTTAATAACAATAATACACATACATAAATACACACGAACCGCTCAATTTTGTGTGCAATTTTGCTGGCAATTTTGTTGGCAACTTTGTTGGCAATTTTGTTGGCAATTTTGCTGGCAATTTTGCTGGCAATTTTGTTGGCAATTTTGTTGGCAACTTTCTTGGCAATTTTGCTGGCAATTTTGCTGGCAATTTTGTTGGCAACTTTGTTGGCAACTTTGTTGGCAAGTTTGTTGGCAACTTTGTTGGCCAATTTGTTGGCAACTTTGTTGGCAAATTTGTTGGTGGCAAATTTGTTGGCAACTTTGCTGGCAATTTTGCTGGCAATTTTGATGGCAATTTTGTTGGCAATTTTTTGAATTTATTTTCTGGGAAGCAATGCCACTTAATAAATGCAACAAATTTGCCACCAACAAATTTGCCAACAAATTGGCCAATAAAATTGCCAACAAAGTTGCCAACAAAATTGCCAGCAAAGTTGCCAGCAAAATTGCCAACAAAATTGCCATCAAAATTGCCAGCAAAGTTGCCAACAAAATTGCCAGCAAAATGGCCAACAAATTTGCCAACAAAATTGCCAGCAAAATTGCCCACAAAATTCAGCAAAATTGCCAGCAAAGTAAAGTTGCCAACAAATTTGCCAACAAAGTTGCCAAAAAATTTGCCAACAAAATTGCCCAAAAAGTTGCCAACAAAATTGCCAGCAAAATTGCCAAGAAAGTTGCCAACAAAATTGCCAGCAAAATTGCCAGCAAAATTGCCAACAAAATTGCCAACAAAGTTGCCAACAAAATTGCCAGCAAAATTGCCAGCAAAATTGCCAGCAAAATTGCCAAGAAAGTTGGCAACAAAGTTGGCAACAAATCTGCCAGCAAAATTGCCAACAAAATTCAGCAAAATTGCCAGCAAAATTGCTATCAAAATTGCCAGCAAAATTGCCAACAAAATTGCCAACAAAGTTGCCAACAAATATGCCAGCAAAATTGCCAGCAAAATTGCCAACAAATTTGCCAGCAAAATTGCCAGCAAAATTGCATACAAAGTTGCCAACAAAATTCAGCAAAATTGCCAGCAAAATTGCTATCAAAATTGCCAGCAAAATTGCCAACAAAATTGCCAACAAAGTTGCCAACAAATTTGCCACCAACAAAATTGCCAACAAAATTGCCAACAAATTTGCCACCAACAAATTTGCCAACAAAGTTGCCAGCAAAATTGCCAACAAAATTGCCAACAAAGTTGCCAACAAAATTGCCAGCAAAATTGCCAGCAAAATTGCCAAGAAAGTTGGCAACAAAATTGCCAGCAAAATTGCCAGCAAAATTGCCAGCAAAATTGCCAACAAAATTGCCAGCAAAATTGCCAGCAAAATTGCCAGCAAAATTGCCAAGAAAGTTGGCAACAAAATTGCCAGCAAAAATGCCAGCAAAATGGCCAGCAAAATTGCTATCAAAATTGCCAGCAAAATTGCCAACAAAATTGCCAACAAAGTTGCCAACAAATTTGCCACCAACAAATTTGCCAACAAAGTTGCCAACAAATTGGCCAACAAAATTGCCAACAAAGTTGCCAACAAAATTCAGCAAAATTGCCAGCAAAATTGCCAACAAAGTTGCCAACAAATTTGCCACCAACAAATTTGCCAACAAAGTTGCCACCAACAAATTTGCCAACAAAATTGCCAACAAAGTTGCCAACAAAATTGCCATCAAAATTGCCAGCAAAATTGCCAGCAAAATTGCCAACAAAATTGCCAACAAAGTTGCCAACAAATTTGCCACCAACAAATTTGCCAACAAAGTTGCCAACAAATTGGCCAACAAAATTGCCAACAAAGTTGCCAACAAAATTCAGCAAAATTGCCAGCAAAATTGCTATCAAAATTGCCATCAAAATTGCCAGCAAAGTAAAGTTGCCAACAAATTTGCCAACAAAGTTGTATGAGTGTAGATTTAGTAATACAAATATAGGAAAAGTCTGAAATCCAGAACAACTCCAATTTATACCCCTAAAAAGAGTAACCAATATAGATTACCTGCCGTTACTGATTGGTCATAAAGGAGTGTATTAATGAAAAATTAAATGAAAACTTGTAAAGCATCGAGGTGTTTTTCTATTAAGCTCGCTTTCAAATGCTAAGATTACAATAAGAATAATTTAAGCTTAAAACTAAGTACAATAAGTAAATAAATGCAAAGAATACATATAGTTAAAGGAATATATATGTAGATACAGATATATAGATAATTATTATAATTTTAATGAACGGGTGAGTCTGTTTGTATGTGTGGGTGAGTGAGTTAAAGTGTGTGTGTGTGTGTGTGTATGCGCGTGGGGGTATGTAGTATGCGTGAGCTATTATGAATTTATGATTTATGATAATTTATGATTGTTTAGGGAGTTTTAGGGAGATAACAAAGTCTTCTGTTTCTTCGTAGGAGAGGGATAGGAGTCATTTCTTATATATAATTTTGCAGTGATAATGTGTTAGGGGGTAGATATCAAGAAGTTGTAAGTTGTCAAATCATACAAATACGTCAAATTTAAACATGGTTAGTCGCAATCCAATAAAAATATCTTATATTAATATGAAATAATATATAAACTACGAGAAAATTACTTCCAACCATATGAGTCATCTAGAAAACTAATCTAGGTAGCCTTGAATAGCATCGAACAAACACAGCTAAAGATGAGCTTCTGTGTAAAGGATTTCATTGGCCTAGTCTGTTCTGCAACCACTCAGCTCAGTTCTGGCTTAGAGTAAGCCTGGATTACCAGGAAACTAATGAAGATAATGGTTGTTTGTTACATACAAGCTAATGACGACCACCGTGGCATAGTGGGCGACTAGCCGCGCAGGAGGTGGCGGGCTCGATTCCCGCCGCGGAACAAATGTTTGCATGATCTACAGATATTTGTTCCGGGTCTGGATGTTTTTCTATACATAATAAATATGTATTTACAAAAAATAAGTATATTAGTATTCTATCAGTTATCTGGTTCTCATAGTACAAGCTCTGCTTAGTTTGGGGCGGGATAGCGCTGTGTGAAATATCCAGCCAAATTTATTTATTATTTTATAACGACGTGTTTTGTTGGATTTGATGTACTGTCTTGCCTGATGTAACTTTAGGACCCCCAGTCTATCTGTCAGTTTGTTACGTTTTTATCTTTAAACGCCTAGACCGATTTCAATAAATCTTGGTCTATATATAGGGTGTTTGATAATATACGCACAAAAATTAAAGAGGTTATTTTGATGAGCATAATCGATATATTTGTGAAATGTTTACCATAGAAACGTGAAATTTATTTTGGTATGTAAAAACAAACAATTTATTGAATTTACAAAATTCACAGGGTACACCAGTGACCCCACAATGCTGAAATTTGGTATGCCCGTAGCTTTAGTGACACAAATATAGGCAAAAGTCTGAAATCGAGAATAACTGCATTTTGTACCCCAAAAAAAGGAACCAATTAACATGAACTCCCGTTACCTGTAATTTGAATGAAACTGTAGGTCATGTAAGGTGGTTGTTTATATCGTGTTTTGAGACTATTTTGAGAGTCAAAAATTACGAATAATATATTTTTGTTTTAATGGAAGACTCACGAGATCTCAGTTCGGGGCGAACCGCTACTTATTAAAGTTCAGTAGACTCAACTGCAGTTTACAAGCAAGTAAACAACTGTAGTCCATCAACTTAGTTCGTATTATTTTAATCGGAGACTCGGAGTGGTTCTCTCCGAAGATCCCGCGATCTCAGTTCGGGGCGAACTACTAGTTATCAAGATTAGATTAGAAAATTCTTTTTTGCACTAAAAAAATAATAGATAGTCAAACTTAATACTAATTAGCATTTTCTTCTAGCTAACTCTTGTGTAGTGCAGATTAAGTGGCATTGCTTCCCAGAAAATAGATTCACAAAAAAGTTTAATTTAGAACATAGGTACCTACTATAAAAAAATTTAATAACAATAATACACATACATAAATACACACGAACCGCTCAATTTTGTGTGCAATTTTGCTGGCAATTTTGTTGGCAACTTTGTTGGCAATTTTGTTGGCAATTTTGCTGGCAATTTTGCTGGCAATTTTGCTGGCAATTTTGTTGGCAACTTTCTTGGCAATTTTGCTGGCAATTTTGCTGGCAATTTTGTTGGCAACTTTGTTGGCAACTTTGTTGGCAAGTTTGTTGGCAACTTTGTTGGCCAATTTGTTGGCAACTTTGTTGGCAAATTTGTTGGTGGCAAATTTGTTGGCAACTTTGCTGGCAATTTTGCTGGCAATTTTGATGGCAATTTTGTTGGCAATTTTTTGAATTTATTTTCTGGGAAGCAATGCCACTTAATAAATGCAACAAATTTGCCACCAACAAATTTGCCAACAAATTGGCCAACAAAATTGCCAACAAAGTTGCCAACAAAATTGCCAGCAAAGTTGCCAGCAAAATTGCCAACAAAATTGCCATCAAAATTGCCAGCAAAATTGCCAACAAAGTTGCCAACAAAATTCAGCAAAATTGCCAGCAAAATTGCTATCAAAATTGCCAGCAAAATTGCTATCAAAATTGCCAGCAAAATTGCCAATAAAATTGCCAACAAAGTTGCCAACAAATTTGCCAACAAAGTTGCCAACAAATTGGCCAACAAAATTGCCAACAAAGTTGCCAACAAAATTCAGCAAAATTGCCATCAAAATTGCCAGCAAAGTAAAGTTGCCAACAAATTTGCCAACAAAGTTGTATGAGTGTAGATTTAGTAATACAAATATAGGAAAAGTCTGAAATCCAGAACAACTCCAATTTATACCCCTAAAAAGAGTAACCAATATAGATTACCTGCCGTTACTGATTGGTCATAAAGGAGTGTATTAATGAAAAATTAAATGAAAACTTGTAAAGCATCGAGGTGTTTTTCTATTAAGCTCGCTTTCAAATGCTAAGATTACAATAAGAATAATTTAAGCTTAAAACTAAGTACAATAAGTAAATAAATGCAAAGAATACATATAGTTAAAGGAATATATATGTAGATACAGATATATAGATAATTATTATAATTTTAATGAACGGGTGAGTCTGTTTGTATGTGTGGGTGAGTGAGTTAAAGTGTGTGTGTGTGTGTGTATGCGCGTGGGGGTATGTAGTATGCGTGAGCTATTATGAATTTATGATTTATGATAATTTATGATTGTTTAGGGAGTTTTAGGGAGATAACAAAGTCTTCTGTTTCTTCGTAGGAGAGGGATAGGAGTCATTTCTTATATATAATTTTGCAGTGATAATGTGTTAGGGGGTAGATATCAAGAAGTTGTAAGTTGTCAAATCATACAAATACGTCAAATTTAAACATGGTTAGTCGCAATCCAATAAAAATATCTTATATTAATATGAAATAATATATAAACTACGAGAAAATTACTTCCAACCATATGAGTCATCTAGAAAACTAATCTAGGTAGCCTTGAATAGCATCGAACAAACACAGCTAAAGATGAGCTTCTGTGTAAAGGATTTCATTGGCCTAGTCTGTTCTGCAACCACTCAGCTCAGTTCTGGCTTAGAGTAAGCCTGGATTACCAGGAAACTAATGAAGATAATGGTTGTTTGTTACATACAAGCTAATGACGACCACCGTGGCATAGTGGGCGACTAGCCGCGCAGGAGGTGGCGGGCTCGATTCCCGCCGCGGAACAAATGTTTGCATGATCTACAGATATTTGTTCCGGGTCTGGATGTTTTTCTATACATAATAAATATGTATTTACAAAAAATAAGTATATTAGTATTCTATCAGTTATCTGGTTCTCATAGTACAAGCTCTGCTTAGTTTGGGGCGGGATAGCGCTGTGTGAAATATCCAGCCAAATTTATTTATTATTTTATAACGACGTGTTTTGTTGGATTTGATGTACTGTCTTGCCTGATGTAACTTTAGGACCCCCAGTCTATCTGTCAGTTTGTTACGTTTTTATCTTTAACGCCTAGACCGATTTCAATAAATCTTGGTCTATATATAGGGTGTTTGATAATATACGCACAAAAATTAAAGAGGTTATTTTGATGAGCATAATCGATATATTTGTGAAATGTTTACCATAGAAACGTGAAATTTATTTTGGTATGTAAAAACAAACAATTTATTGAATTTACAAAATTCACAGGGTACACCAGTGACCCCACAATGCTGAAATTTGGTATGCCCGTAGCTTTAGTGACACAAATATAGGCAAAAGTCTGAAATCGAGAATAACTGCATTTTGTACCCCAAAAAAGGAACCAATTAACATGAACTCCCGTTACCTGTAATTTGAATGAAACTGTAGGTCATGTAAGGTGGTTGTTTATATCGTGTTTTGAGACTATTTTGAGAGTCAAAAATTACGAATAATATATTTTTGTTTTAATGGAAGACTCACGAGATCTCAGTTCGGGGCGAACCGCTACTTATTAAAGTTCAGTAGACTCAACTGCAGTTTACAAGCAAGTAAACAACTGTAGTCCATCAACTTAGTTCGTATTATTTTAATCGGAGACTCGGAGTGGTTCTCTCCGAAGATCCCGCGATCTCAGTTCGGGGCGAACTACTAGTTATCAAGATTAGATTAGAAAATTCTTTTTTGCACTAAAAAAATAATAGATAGTCAAACTTAATACTAATTAGCATTTTCTTCTAGCTAACTCTTGTGTAGTGCAGATTAAGTGGCATTGCTTCCCAGAAAATAGATTCACAAAAAAGTTTAATTTAGAACATAGGTACCTACTATAAAAAAATTTAATAACAATAATACACATACATAAATACACACGAACCGCTCAATTTTGTGTGCAATTTTGCTGGCAATTTTGTTGGCAACTTTGTTGGCAATTTTGTTGGCAATTTTGCTGGCAATTTTGTTGGCAATTTTGTTGGCAACTTTCTTGGCAATTTTGCTGGCAATTTTGCTGGCAATTTTGTTGGCAACTTTGTTGGCAACTTTGTTGGCAAGTTTGTTGGCAACTTTGTTGGCCAATTTGTTGGCAACTTTGTTGGCAAATTTGTTGGTGGCAAATTTGTTGGCAACTTTGCTGGCAATTTTGCTGGCAATTTTGATGGCAATTTTGTTGGCAATTTTTTGAATTTATTTTCTGGGAAGCAATGCCACTTAATAAATGCAACAAATTTGCCACCAACAAATTTGCCAACAAATTGGCCAACAAAATTGCCAACAAAGTTGCCAACAAAATTGCCCGCAAAGTTGCCAGCAAAATTGCCAACAAAATTGCCATCAAAATTGCCAGCACAGTTGCCAACAAAATTGCCAGCAAAATGGCCAACAAAATTGCCAACAAAATTGCCAGCAAAATTGCCAACAAAATTCAGCAAAATTGCCAGCAAAGTAAAGTTGCCAACAAATTTGCCAACAAAGTTGCCAACAAATTTGCCAACAAAATTGCCCAAAAAGTTGCCAACAAAATTGCCAGCAAAATTGCCAAGAAAGTTGCCAACAAAATTGCCAGCAAAATTGCCAGCAAAATTGCCAGCAAAATTGCCAACAAAATTGCCAACAAAGTTGCCAACAAAATTGCCAGCAAAATTGCCCGCAAAATTGCCAGCAAAATTGCCAAGAAAGTCGGCAACAAAGTTGGCAACAAAATTGCCAGCAAAATTGCCAACAAAATTCAGCAAAATTGCCAGCAAAATTGCTATCAAAATTGCCAGCAAAATTGCCAACAAAGTTGCCAACAAATTTGCCAGCAAAATTGGCCGAAAAATTGCCAGCAAAATTGCCAACAAAGTTGCCAACAAAATTCAGCAAAATTGCCAGCAAAATTGCTATCAAAATTGCCAGCAAAATTGCCAGCAAAATTGCCAACAAAATTGCCAACAAAGTTGCCAACAAATTTGCCACCAACAAAATTGCCAACAAAATTGCCAACAAAGTTGCCAACAAATTTGCCACCAACAAATTTGCCAACAAAGTTGCCAGCAAAATTGCCAACAAAATTGCCAACAAAGTTGCCAACAAAATTGCCAGCAAAATTGCCAACAAAGTTGCCAACAAAATTGCCAACAAAATTGCCAACAAAGTTGCCAACAAATTTGCCACCAACAAATTTGCCAACAAAGTTGCCAACAAATTGGCCAACAAAATTGCCAACAAAGTTGCCAACAAAATTCAGCAAAATTTCCAGCAAAATTGCTATCAAAATTGCCATCAAAATTGCCAGCAAAGTAAAGTTGCCAACAAATTTGCCAACAAAGTTTCCAACAAAATTGCCAGCAAAATTGCCAACAAAATTGCCATCAAAATTGCCAGCAAAGTTGCCAACAAAATTGCCCGCAAAATTGCCAACAAAATTGCCAACAAAATTGCCAGCAAACTTGCCATCAAAATTGCCCGCAAAATTGCCAACAAAATTGCCAGCAAAATTGCAAACAAAATTGCCCAAAAAGTTGCCAACTAAATTGCCAGCAAAATTGCCAGCAAAATTGCCAGCAAAATTGCCAAGAAAGTTGGCAACAAAATTGCCAGCAAAAATGTCAGCAAAATTGCCAGCAAAATTGCCAACAAAATTGCCAACAAAGTTGCCAACAAAATTGCCAGCAAAGTTGCCGGCAAAATTGCCAGCAAAATTGCCAAGAAAGTTGGCAACAAAATTGCCAGCAAAAATGCCAGCAAAATTGCCAGCAAAATTGCCAACAAA
Source organism: Philereme transversata (assembly GCA_963924445.1). Taxonomy (NCBI): domain Eukaryota; kingdom Metazoa; phylum Arthropoda; class Insecta; order Lepidoptera; family Geometridae; genus Philereme; species Philereme transversata. The sequence goes on from OZ004355.1 coordinate 11,008,225, forward strand.
ATTGCCAACAAAGTTGCCAACAAAATTGCCAGCAAAGTTGCCAGCAAAATTGCCAGCAAAATTGCCAGCAAAATTACCATCAAAATTGCCAGCAAAATTAACAGCAAAATTGCCAACAAAATTGCCAGCAAAATTGCCAGCAAAATTGCCAACAAAGTTGCCAACAAAATTCAGCAAAATTGCCAGCAAAATTGCTATCAAAATTGCCAGCAAAATTGCCAACAAAATTGCCAACAAAGTTGCCAACAAATTTGCCACCAACAAAATTGCCAACAAAATTGCTAACAAAGTTACCAACAAATTTGCCACCAACAAATTTGCCAACAAAGTTGCCAGCAAAATTGCCAACAAAATTGCCAACAAAGTTGCCAACAAAATTGCCAGCAAAATTGCCAGCAAAATTGCCAAGAAAGTTGGCAACAAAATTGCCAGCAAAATTGCCAGCAAAATTGCCAGCAAAATTGCCAACAAAATTGCCAACAAAGTTGCCAACAAAATTGCCAGCAAAGTTGCCAGCAAAATTGCCCGCAAAATTGCCAGCAAAATTGCCCGCAAAATTGCCAGCAAAATTGCCAACAAAATTGCCAGCAAAATTGCCAGCAAAATTGCCAACAAAGTTGGCAACAAAATTCAGCAAAATTGCCAACAAAATTGCCAACAAAGTTGCCAACAAAATTGCCAGCAAAATTGCCAGCAAAATTGCCAAGAAAGTTGGCAACAAAATTGCCAGCAAAATTGCCAGCAAAATTGCCAGCAAAATTGCCAACAAAATTGCCAACAAAGTTGCCAACAAAATTGCTAGCAAAGTTGCCAGCAAAATTGCCAGCAAAATTGCCAGCAAAATTACCATCAAAATTGCCAGCAAAATTGCCAGCAAAATTGCCAACAAAATTGCCAACAAAATTCAGCAAAATTGCCAACAAAATTGCTATCAAAATTGCCAGCAAAATTGCCAACAAAATTGCCAACAAAGGTTCCAACAAATTTGCCACCAACAAAATTGCCAACAAAGTTGCCAACAAAATTCAGCAAAATTGCCAGCAAAATTGCTATCAAAATTGCCAGCAAAATTGCCAACAAAATTGCCAACAAAGTTGCCAACAAATTTGCCACCAACAAATTTGCCAACAAAGTTGCCAACAAATTGGCCAACAAAATTGCCAACAAAGTTGCCAACAAAATTCAGCAAAATTGCCAGCAAAATTGCCAACAAAATTGCCAGCAAAATGGCCAACAAAATTGCCAACAAAATTGCCAGCAAAATTGCCAACAAAATTCAGCAAAATTGCCAGCAAAGTAAAGTTGCCAACAAATTTGCCAACAAAGTTACCAACAAAATTGCCAGCAAAGTTGCCCGCAAAATTGCCAGCAAAATTGCCAGCAAAATTACCATCAAAATTGCCAGCAAAATTGCCAGCAAAATTGCCAACAAAATTGCCAGCAAAATTGCCAGCAAAATTGCCAACAAAGTTGCCAACAAAATTCAGCAAAATTGCCAACAAAATTGCCAACAAAGTTGCCAACAAAATTGCCAGCAAAATTGCCAGCAAAATTGCCAAGAAACTTGGCAACAAAATTGCCAGCAAAATTGCCAGCAAAATTGCCAGCAAAATTGCCAACAAAATTGCCAACAAAGTTGCCAACAAAATTGCCAGCAAAGTTGCCAGCAAAATTGCCAACAAAGTTGCCATCAAAATTCAGCAAAATTGCCAACAAAATTGCTATCAAAATTGCCAGCAAAATTGCCAACAAAATTGCCAACAAAATTCAGCAAAATTGCCAGCAAAATTGCCAGCAAAATTGCCAACAAAATTGCCAACAAAGTTGCCAACAAAATTGCCAGCAAAATTGCCAGCAAAATTGCCATCAAAATTGCCAGCAAAGTAAAGTTGCCAACAAATTTGCCAACAAAGTTGCCAACAAAATTGCCAGCAAAATTGCCAACAAAATTGCCATCAAAATTGCCAGCAAAGTTGCCAACAAAATTGCCCGCAAAATTGCCAACAAAATTGCCAACAAAATTGCCAGCAAAATTGCCAGCAAAATTACCATCAAAATTGCCAACAAAATTCAGCAAAATTGCCAGCAAAATTGCCAGCAAAATTGCCAGCAAAATTGCCAACAAAATTGCCAACAAAGTTACCAACAAAATTGCCAACAAAGTTGCCAACAAATTGGCCAACAAAATTGCCCACAAAGTTGCCAACAAAATTCAGCAAAATTGCCAGCAAAATTGCTATCAAAATTGCCAGCAAAATTGCCAACAAAATTCAGCAAAATTGCCAGCAAAATTGCTATCAAAATTGCCAGCAAAATTGCCAACAAAGTTGCCAACAAATTTGCCAGCAAAATTGCCAGCAAAATTGCCAACAAAATTGCCAGCAAAATTGCCAGCAAAATTGCCAGCAAAATTGCCAACAAAGTTGCCAACAAAATTCAGCAAAATTGCCAGCAAAATTGCTATCAAAATTGCCAACAAAAATGCCAACAAAATTTAACAAAATTGCCAACAAAGTTGCCAACAAAATTCAGCAAAATTGCCAGCAAAAGTGCCATCAAAATTGCCAGCAAAGTAAAGTTGCCAACAAATTTGCCAACAAAGTTGCCAACAAAATTGCCAGCAAAATTGCCAACAAAATTGCCATCAAAATTGCCAGCAAAGTTGCCAACAAAATTGCCCGCAAAATTGCCAACAAAATTGCCAACAAAATTGCCAGCAAAATTACCATCAAAATTGCCAACAAAATTCAGCAAAATTGCCAGCAAAATTGCCAGCAAAATTGCCAGCAAAATTGCCAACAAAATTGCCAACAAAGTTGCCAACAAAGTTGCCAATAAAGAAAGAACTTGACAATTACCGAAAACCCATCGCGTAAATACTTAAATCAGAGAAATTCCACACACACACAATACATAGGCAAACTTAACGCTAATTAGCATTTTATTTCAGCTAACCTTAGTGCAGTGTAGATTATCGTAAATAATGTAATCGTCTTCGTTATTATCGTGATCGGCATATTCAAAATTGCCAGCAAAATTGCCAACAAAATTGCCAACAAAGTTGCCAACAAAGTTGCCAACAAAATTGCCAGCAAAATTGCCATCAAAATTGCCAGCAAAATTGCCAGCAAAATTGCCAACAAAATTGCCAACAAAGTTGCCAACAAATTTGCCACCAACAAATTTGCCAACAAAGTTGCCAACAAATTGGCCAACAAAATTGCCAACAAAGTTGCCAACAAAATTCAGCAAAATTGCCAGCAAAATTGCTATCAAAATTGCCATCAAAATTGCCAGCAAAGTAAAGTTGCCAACAAATTTGCCAACAAAGTTGTATGAGTGTAGATTTAGTAATACAAATATAGGAAAAGTCTGAAATCCAGAACAACTCCAATTTATACCCCTAAAAAGAGTAACCAATATAGATTACCTGCCGTTACTGATTGGTCATAAAGGAGTGTATTAATGAAAAATTAAATGAAAACTTGTAAAGCATCGAGGTGTTTTTCTATTAAGCTCGCTTTCAAATGCTAAGATTACAATAAGAATAATTTAAGCTTAAAACTAAGTACAATAAGTAAATAAATGCAAAGAATACATATAGTTAAAGGAATATATATGTAGATACAGATATATAGATAATTATTATAATTTTAATGAACGGGTGAGTCTGTTTTTATGTGTGGGTGAGTGAGTTAAAGTGTGTGTGTGTGTGTGTATGCGCGTGGGGGTATGTAGTATGCGTGAGCTATTATGAATTTATGATTTATGATAATTTATGATTGTTTAGGGAGTGTTAGGGAGATAACAAAGTCTTCTGTTTCTTCGTAGGAGAGGGATAGGAGTCATTTCTTATATACAGATAATGTGTTAGGGGGTAGATATCAAGAAGTTGTAAGTTGTCAAATCATACAAATACGTCAAATTTAAACATGGTTAGTCGCAATCCAATAAAAATATCTTATATTAATATGAAATAATATATAAACTACGAGAAAATTACTTCCAACCATATGAGTCATCTAGAAAACTAATCTATGTAGCCTTGAATAGCATCGAACAAACACAGCTAAAGATGAGCTTCTGTGTAAAGGATTTCATTGGCCTAGTCTGTTCTGCAACCACTCAGCTCAGTTCTGGCTTAGAGTAAGCCTGGATTACCAGGAAACTAATGAAGATAATGGTTGTTTGTTACATACAAGCTAATGACGACCACCGTGGCATAGTGGGCGACTAGCCGCGCAGGAGGTGGCGGGCTCGATTCCCGCCGCGGAACAAATGTTTGCATGATCTACAGATATTTGTTCCGGGTCTGGATGTTTTTCTATACATAATAAATATGTATTTACAAAAAATAAGTATATTAGTATTCTATCAGTTATCTGGTTCTCATAGTACAAGCTCTGCTTAGTTTGGGGCGGGATAGCGCTGTGTGAAATATCCAGCCAAATTTATTTATTATTTTATAACGACGTGTTTTGTTGGATTTGATGTACTGTCTTGCCTGATGTAACTTTAGGACCCCCAGTCTATCTGTCAGTTTGTTACGTTTTTATCTTTATACGCCTAGACCGATTTCAATAAATCTTGGTCTATATATAGGGTGTTTGATAATATACGCACAAAAATTAAAGAGGTTATTTTGATGAGCATAATCGATATATTTGTGAAATGTTTACCATAGAAACGTGAAATTTATTTTGGTATGTAAAAACAAACAATTTATTGAATTGACAAAATTCACAGGGTACACCAGTGACCCCACAATGCTGAAATTTGGTATGCCCGTAGCTTTAGTGACACAAATATAGGCAAAAGTCTGAAATCGAGAATAACTGCATTTTGTACCCCAAAAAAAGGAACCAATTAACATGAACTCCCGTTACCTGTAATTTGAATGAAACTGTAGGTCATGTAAGGTGGTTGTTTATATCGTGTTTTGAGACTATTTTGAGAGTCAAAAATTACGAATAATATATTTTTGTTTTAATGGAAGACTCACGAGATCTCAGTTCGGGGCGAACCGCTACTTATTAAAGTTCAGTAGACTCAACTGCAGTTTACAAGCAAGTAAACAACTGTAGTCCATCAACTTAGTTCGTATTATTTTAATCGGAGACTCGGAGTGGTTCTCTCCGAAGATCCCGCGATCTCAGTTCGGGGCGAACTACTAGTTATCAAGATTAGATTAGAAAATTCTTTTTTGCACTAAAAAAATAATAGATAGGCAAACTTAATACTAATTAGCATTTTCTTCTAGCTAACTCTTGTGTAGTGCAGATTAAGTGGCATTGCTTCCCAGAAAATAGATTCACAAAAAAGTTTAATTTAGAACATAGGTACCTACTATAAAAAAATTTAATAACAATAATACACATACATAAATACACACGAACCGCTCAATTTTGTTGGCAATTTTGCTGGCAATTTTGTTGGCAACTTTGTTGGCAATTTTGTTGGCAATTTTGCTGGCAATTTTGCTGGCAATTTTGTTAGCAATTTTGCTGTCAATTTTGCTGGCAATTTTGATGGTAATTTTGCTGGCAATTTTGCTGGCAATTTTGCTGGCAACTTTGCTGGCAATTTTGTTGGCAACTTTGTTGGCAATTTTGTTGGCAATTTTGCTGGCAATTTTGTTGGCAACTTTCTTGGCAATTTTGCTGGCAATTTTGTTGGCAATTTTGTTGGCAATTTTGTTGGCAAATTTGTTGGCAACTTTGTTGGCAAATTTGTTGGCAACTTTACTTTGCTGGCAATTTTGCTGGCAATTTTGCTGAATTTTGTTGGCAATTTTGGTGGCAATTTTGTTGGCAATTTTGTTGGCCATTTTGCTGGCAATTTTGTTGGCAACTTTGCTGGCAATTTTGATGGCAATTTTGTTGGCAATTTTGCTGGCAATTTTGCTGGCAATTTTGTTGGCAACTTTGTTGGCAATTTTGTTGGCCAATTTGTTGGCAACTTTGTTGGCAAATTTGTTGGTGGCAAATTTGTTGCATTTAAGTGGCATTAAGTGGCATTGCTTCCCAGAAAATAAATTCAAAAAATTGCCAACAAAATTGCCATCAAAATTGCCCGCAAAATTGCCAGCAAAGTTGCCAACAAATTGGCCAACAAAGTTGCCAACAAACTTGCCAACAAAGTTGCCAACAAAGTTGCCAACAAAATTGCCAGCAAAATTGCCAACAAAATTGCCAACAAAGTTGCCAACAAAATTCAGCAAAATTGCCAGCAAAATTGCTATCAAAATTGCCAGCAAAATTGCCCACAAAATTGCCAACAAAGTTGCCAACAAATTTGCCACCAACAAATTTGCCAACAAAGTTGCCAACAAATTGGCCAACAAAATTGCCAACAAAGTTGCTAACAAAATTGCCATCAAAATTGCCAGCAAAGTAAAGTTGCCAACAAATTTGCCAACAAAGTTGCCAACAAAATTGCCAGCAAAATTGCCAACAAAATTGCCATCAAAATTGCCAGCAAAGTTGCCAACAAAATTGCCCGCAAAATTGCCAACAAAATTGCCAACAAAATTGCCAGCAAAATTGCCAACAAAATTCAGCAAAATTGCCAGCAAAATTGCCAACAAAATTGCCCAAAAAGTTGCCAACAAAATTGCCAGCAAAATTGCCAGCAAAATTGCCAAGAAAGTTGCCAACAAAATTGCCAGCAAAATTGCCAGCAAAATTGCCAACAAAATTGCCAACAAAGTTGCCCACAAAATTGCCAGCAAAGTTGCCAGCAAAATTGCCAGCAAAATTGCCAGCAAAATTACCATCAAAATTGCCAACAAAATTCAGCAAAATTGCCAGCAAAATTGCCAACAAAATTGCCTAAATAGTTGCCAACAAAATTGCCAGCAAAATTGCCAGCAAAATTGCCAAGAAAGTTGCCAACAAAATTGCCAGCAAAATTGCCAGCAAAATTGCCAACAAAATTGCCAACAAAGTTGCCAACAAAATTGCCAGCAAAGTTGCCAGCAAAATTGCCAGCAAAATTGCCAGCAAAATTACCATCAAAATTGCCAGCAAAATTGCCAGCAAAATTGCCAACAAAATTGCCAACAAAATTGCCAACAAAGTTGCCAACAAAATTCAGCAAAATTGCCAGCAAAATTGCCAAGAAAGTTGCCAACAAAATTGCCAGCAAAATTGCCAACAAAATTGCCAACAAAGTTGCCAACAAAGTTGCCAACAAAATTGCCAGCAAAATTGCCAAGAAAGTTGCCAACAAAATTGCCAGCAAAATTGCCAGCAAAATTGCCAGCAAAATTGCCAACAAAATTGCCAACAAAGTTGCCAACAAAATTGCCAGCAAAATTGCACACAAAATTGAGCGGTTCGTGTGTATTTATGTATGTGTATTATTGTTATTAAATTTTTTTATAGTAGGTACCTATGTTCTAAATTAAACTTTTTTGTGAATCTATTTTCTGGGAAGCAATGCCACTTAATCTGCACTACACAAGAGTTAGCTAGAAGAAAATGCTAATTAATATTAAGTTTGACTATCTATTATTTTTTTAGTGCAAAAAAGAATTTTCTAATCTAATCTTGATAACTAGTAGTTCGCCCCGAACTGAGATCGCGGGATCTTCGGAGAGAACCACTCCGAGTCTCCGATTAAAATAATACGAACTAAGTTGATGGACTACAGTTGTTTACTTGCTTGTAAACTGCAGTTGAGTCTACTGAACTTTAATAAGTAGCGGTTCGCCCCGAACTGAGATCTCGTGAGTCTTCCATTAAAACAAAAATATATTATTCGTAATTTTTGACTCTCAAAATAGTCTCAAAACACGATATAAACAACCACCTTACATGACCTACAGTTTCATTCAAATTACAGGTAACGGGAGTTCATGTTAATTGGTTCCTTTTTTTGGGGTACAAAATGCAGTTATTCTCGATTTCAGACTTTTGCCTATATTTGTGTCACTAAAGCTACGGGCATACCAAATTTCAGCATTGTGGGGTCACTGGTGTACCCTGTGAATTTTGTAAATTCAATAAATTGTTTGTTTTTACATACCAAAATAAATTTCACGTTTCTATGGTAAACATTTCACAAATATATCGATTATGCTCATCAAAATAACCTCTTTAATTTTTGTGCGTATATTATCAAACACCCTATATATAGACCAAGATTTATTGAAATCGGTCTAGGCGTTTAAAGATAAAAACGTAACAAACTGACAGATAGACTGGGGGTCCTAAAGTTACATCAGGCAAGACAGTACATCAAACCCAACAAAACACGTCGTTATAAAATAATAAATAAATTTGGCTGGATATTTCACACAGCGCTATCCCGCCCCAAACTAAGCAGAGCTTGTACTATGAGAACCAGATAACTGATAGAATACTAATATACTTATTTTTTGTAAATACATATTTATTATGTATAGAAAAACATCCAGACCCGGAACAAATATCTGTAGATCATGCAAACATTTGTTCCGCGGCGGGAATCGAGCCCGCCACCTCCTGCGCGGCTAGTCGCCCACTATGCCACGGTGGTCGTCATTAGCTTGTATGTAACAAACAACCATTATCTTCATTAGTTTCCTGGTAATCCAGGCTTACTCTAAGCCAGAACTGAGCTGAGTGGTTGCAGAACAGACTAGGCCAATGAAATCCTTTACACAGAAGCTCATCTTTAGCTGTGTTTGTTCGATGCTATTCAAGGCTACCTAGATTAGTTTTCTAGATGACTCATATGGTTGGAAGTAATTTTCTCGTAGTTTATATATTATTTCATATTAATATAAGATATTTTTATTGGATTGCGACTAACCATGTTTAAATTTGACGTATTTGTATGATTTGACAACTTACAACTTCTTGATATCTACCCCCTAACACATTATCACTGCAAAATTATATATAAGAAATGACTCCTATCCCTCTCCTACGAAGAAACAGAAGACTTTGTTATCTCCCTAAAACTCCCTAAACAATCATAAATTATCATAAATCATAAATTCATAATAGCTCACGCATACTACATACCCCCACGCGCATACACACACACACACACACTTTAACTCACTCACCCACACATACAAACAGACTCACCCGTTCATTAAAATTATAATAATTATCTATATATCTGTATCTACATATATATTCCTTTAACTATATGTATTCTTTGCATTTATTTACTTATTGTACTTAGTTTTAAGCTTAAATTATTCTTATTGTAATCTTAGCATTTGAAAGCGAGCTTAATAGAAAAACACCTCGATGCTTTACAAGTTTTCATTTAATTTTTCATTAATACACTCCTTTATGACCAATCAGTAACGGCAGGTAATCTATATTGGTTACTCTTTTTAGGGTTATAAATTGGAGTTGTTCTGGATTTCAGACTTTTCCTATATTTGTATTACTAAATCTACACTCATACAACTTTGTTGGCAAATTTGTTGGCAACTTTACTTTGCTGGCAATTTTGATGGCAATTTTGATAGCAATTTTGCTGGCAATTTTGCTGAATTTTGTTGGCAACTTTGTTGGCAATTTTGTTGGCCAATTTGTTGGCAACTTTGTTGGCAAATTTGTTGGTGGCAAATTTGTTGGCAACTTTGTTGGCAATTTTGTTGGCAATTTTGCTGGCAATTTTGATAGCAATTTTGCTGGCAATTTTGCTGAATTTTGTTGGCAACTTTGTTGGCAATTTTGTTGGCCAATTTGTTGGCAACTTTGTTGGCAAATTTGTTGGTGGCAAATTTGTTGGCAATTTTGCTGGCAATTTTGATAGCAATTTTGTTGGCAATTTTGCTGAATTTTGTTGGCAACTTTGTTGGCAATTTTGCTGGCAATTTTGTTGGCAATTTTGCTGGCAATTTTGCTGGCAATTTTGATGGTAATTTTGCTGGCAATTTTGATGGTAATTTTGCTGGCAATTTTGCTGGCAATTTTGCTGGCAACTTTGCTGGCAATTTTGTTGGCAACTTTGTTGGCAATTTTGTTGGCAATTTTGCTGGCAATTTTGCTGGCAATTTTGCTGGCAATTTTGTTGGCAATTTTGTTGGTAATTTTGTTGCCAACTTTGTTGCCAACTTTCTTGGCAATTTTGCTGGCAATTTTGCTGGCAATTTTGCTGGCAATTTTGTTGGCAACTTTGTTGGCAAATAAATATATATAAATTAAACTTACAAATGCTAATATTACAATAAGAATAATTTAAGCTTAAAACTAAGTACATATTTTTGGCTCATTTAGTCACACCAAAATTGTGCCATCACTACCTATGTACTAAAATTCATGATAATCGGATAAACGCTTCAAAGTTGCCAATTTTGTTGGCAATTTTGTTGGTGGCAAATTTGTTGGCAACTTTGTTGGCAATTTTGTTGGCAATTTTGCTGGCAATTTTGATAGCAATTTTGCTGGCAATTTTGCTGAAATTTGTTGGCAACTTTGTTGGCAATTTTGCTGGCAATTTTGCTGGCAATTTTGCTGGCAATTTTGCTGGCAATTTTGCTGGCAAATTTGTTGGCAACTTTGTTGGCAATTTTGTTGGCAATTTTGCTGGCAATTTTGCTGGCAATTTTGATAGCAATTTTGCTGGCAATTTTGCTGAATTTTGTTGGCAATTTTGCTGGCAATTTTGTTGCCAACTTTGTTGCCAACTTTCTTGGCAATTTTGCTGGCAATTTTGCTGGCAATTTTGTTGGCAACTTTGTTGGCAAATAAATATATATAAATTAAACTTACAAATGCTAATATTACAATAAGAATAATTTAAGCTTAAAACTAAGTACATATTTTTGGCTCATTTAGTCACACCAAAATTGTGCCATCACTACCTATGTACTAAAATTCATGATAATCGGATAAACGCTTCGAAAGTTATTCTCGGACAAACCAACATACATACATATATACAAAAACGCCGATTTACCTAAGTTGCTTTAGAGATCTCGCTTCGTTCGATCAAATATAATGGTTTTTAGAAATATATAATAGTAGTTTAATAAGTCTTTACTCTTTATTGCATACAAATTGATTACAGACATAAACAGCTTACAAAACTGACAATAATTATATTAAAATATTCGTATGTCTTCCATTTTTCAAATCAAATCAAATTCCGTTTAATGAATTACAAATTTTGATGTTCACTTTGGTGTACAAATTATTTTACTGAACAAGATTGGAAAACAATATTGCAAAAATCTGTTAATATAATCATGTACGTGTCAATTGTTTTAGGTTGAATGGTAACAAGGTTGATCGCCATTTTAAATGTATATCTACATATTTAACGAAAGCCTTATTTTTACAAAGTCTTATTCTAATAATATTCTACGAAGGTTTTCTTCGAATTAACCCGTAATTAAATAAACGCAAATATTAGCGTAATCCAATAATTAAGGTCTTTATAACGTATAAGCTTTTGTTTTACGAAAGGGATCCTACGAGTAGTAAAATTACTTACTTGAGTCGTGATTTGACAAATTATAAAAATAAAATAATAGGGCATTTATTTACACACACACACCTCTTATGCTAACAGAAGTTGGTAGGTACAATAAGTACTAAATAAAGCTAGGTAAGTTAAATAGTAGGCCTAATTCTAAGTAACTTTAGTACATTATCGTAGGTAGCACTAAGGTAGAGGGTGGTGGTAAATAGGTCGAGGGCTCAGCTACGCTGGTTTGCAGCCTCGCCTTGGCAGAAACATCTGCTGCTGCCGCTCCACAGATAGGGTTCTCGGGAACTGTCAGCTTTATGCACTGAATTAAAAAGTAGTAATTAAAGAAAGAACTTGACAATTACCGAAAACCCATCGCGTAAATACTTAAATCAGAGAAATTCCACACACACACAATACATAGGCAAACTTAACGCTAATTAGCATTTTATTTCAGCTAACCTTAGTGCAGTGTAGATTATCGTAAATAATGTAATCGTCTTCGTTATTATCGTGATCGGCATATTCAAAATTGCCAGCAAAATTGCCAGCAAAATTGCCAACAAAATTGCCCACAAAGTTGCCAACAAAATTGCCAGCAAAATTGCCAGCAAAATTGCCAGCAAAATTGCCAACAAAATTGCCAGCAAAGTTGCCAACAAAATTGCCAGCAAAATTGCCAGCAAAATTGCCAGCAAAATTGCCAGCAAAATTGCCAACAAAATTGCCAACAAAGTTGCCAACAAAATTGCCAGCAAAATTGCCAACAAAATTGAGCGGTTCGTGTGTATTTATGTATGTGTATTATTGTTATTAAAATTTTTTCAATTTTGATGGCAATTTTGATAGCAATTTTGCTGGCAATTTTGCTGAATTTTGTTGGCAACTTTGTTGGCAATTTTGTTAGCAATTTTGCTGGCAATTTTGTTGGCAACTTTGTTGGCAACTTTGTTGGCAAGTTTGTTGGCAAATTTGTTGGTGGCAAATTTGTTGGCAACTTTGCTGGCAATTTTGCTGGCAGTTTTGATGGCAATTTTGTTGGCAATTTTGCTGGCAATTTTGCTGGCAATTTTGCTGTTAATTTTGTTGGCAATTTTGCTGGCAATTTTTTTGGCAACTTTGTTGGCAAATTTGTTGGCAACTTTGTTGGCAAATTTGTTGGCAACTTTACTTTGCTGGCAATTTTGCTGGCAATTTTGCTGAATTTTGTTGGCAATTTTGCTGGCAATTTTGTTGGCAATTTTGTTGGCAATTTTGCTGGCAATTTTGTTGGCAACTTTGCTGGCAATTTTGTCAACTTGTTACTTTTACTCGGCCATATTGTTGTCTCACTTGCTCGGCCATATTGTTGTCTCACTTGCTCGGCCATATTGTTGTCTCACTTTTACTCGGCCATATTGTTGTCTCACTTGCTCAGCCATATTGTTGTCTCACTTTTACTGGGCCATATTGTTGTCTCACTTACTCGGCCATATTGTTGTCTCACTTGCTCGGCCGTATTGTTGTCTCACTTGCTCGGCCATATTGTTGTCTCACTTTTACTCGGCCATATTGTTGTCTCACTTGCTCGGCCATATTGTTGTCTTACTTTTACTCGCCCATATTGTTGTCTCACTTGCTCGGCCATATTGTTGTCTCACTTTTACTCGGCCATATTGTTGTCTCACTTGCTCAGCCATATTGTTGTCTCACTTGCTCGGCCATATTGTTGTCTCACTTGCTCGGCCATATTGTTGTCTCACTTTTTGTTGTCATATTGTTGTCCCACAGTTGTAGTCGTGCACGTCAGAGTGTACGTACTAGCTCTCGGTCTTTACTTATAAATTAATTGATTATCGCATAATAAAGTGAAGGTGCGCCGTATAGTTGTGTTCATCATATTATAAATATTGAGTGTAATTATTATCTCGGCTTGAAACTGGATAATTAACTAAATAAAGGCAAAAATATATGTGCTGTGCTGTGTCTACCCACATTATAATAAAAAAAAAATCATACATACAGTGATTTCTGGTCTTAAAAATAAACTTACTTGGCAAAAATGGCTAAGTGTGGAGCCTGCGGCAAATATTCGTCTTTATCAGAATGTGTCAAATGCACAAAGTGTTCGGTTGCATTCCACCGCGCCTGCGTTTCACTTCCCGTCTCTGCCAACATAAGTGCTACATGGCTATGCCCTGGATGCAAGGTTAAAGTTCCGAGGGAAGACAACTCCTCCACTCCAGTGAAGGGTATTGAGATGACCTACTGTGTCGATCAGCAGCTGGCCTCCGCCGCCGGCAGTACGTGTGCCAGCAGGGCTCAAGGAACACTAGTTCCCGATACACAGAGCACTACACAAGTGAAGGATGATTTGGCAACTGAGATTCGAGCTTTCCGAGTGGAGCTAAGCGCAGTCAGGACTGAGCTGAGGGAAATGCGTTCTGAGCTTGCTGGTTTCCAGTCCTCTATAAAACTTTGCAACGACAGGATTGAAGGTGTCGAGGGCAGACTGTCGGTACTTGAGCAGAAATTTGAGGAAAAAGTTCCCAGTAACGTAGATGCTCTTGAGGATACGATAAGTGCACTAAGGGAGGAACTGAACACCAGAGACCAAGAGCTCCTGCTCAATGACGTCGATATCGCGGGAGTTCCTGAGGGCCAAGATGACAACTTGGTCCACATCGTCAAGCTCTTGGCTGTAAAATTAGGATCCGAAATACAGGATGGAGACATTGTCCATGTAGAACGAGCTGGACACGTCCGCCGGAACACTCGTGAAAAGGACAGCACAGGGGCCATCGTACCGCCGCGACCGCGTAACATCGTCGTGAGGCTGGCTCGTCGGGTTACTCGCGATCAGCTGATTGGTGCCGCTAGGGTACGCCGTGGGTTCTCGAGCGCCGACCTCGAGCTGCAAGGAGCACCACGGCGTATATATGTCAACGAGCGGTTGACACGCACTAATCGGCTGCTGTTTGCGCGGGCCGGGGAAGCGGCCCGGCGCTCCCACCACAAGTACGTGTGGACAAGAGAGGGGAAGATCTTCGCGCGTAAAGAAGACGGTAGGATGGCGGAACGCGTCCGGTCTGAGAAGGATCTAGCCAAAATTTTTGGTACATCCTATGTTTGACTTTGAGTGAGTTAACAGGAGCTAGTGTAATCTACTTCACCTTAGCTAGTAGTAACGTATTTATGCATAGTGTATTGTTTGTGTTTTATCTTGCCGATAGTTATGTCTGGTTTTGTTACTTGTATACTTGTTGTTTGATACAGGAATATCTTGCGCAAATACCATATCGAATCATGGCAATTACGTATTTACGACATTGCCATCGAAGATGGTTTTGTATGGTGCCAAATATCTGTAGCATCATAATGCACAACGGGATTGAGTTCACGTACCTTACTAAGCTACAACTTGTAGTTTACGTATTTATTATAATATCAAAACCATCACACTATTATCTAATTATAAAAATAATGTTTTTCTGTATTTATTATATACCTACATTTGTACTAATAATATTTATTTGTATTTGTTTACATATGTTTAAATTATTTGAATGCCATCGTGACCTAAATAATTTTAATTTATGGGATGTAAATGTTTTGTACGCTGTTACAACTACTTATAGCGGTTGCTCGTGTCAAATAAACTTACCTAAGTATCACTACGTTTTAGATGAATCCGTATACGCTTTACACAGTTATGGCCAATGCAAGTCTAGAAATACTAAGTCACTATACAATTATATATTAAGTTCTCGTTTGCTATTTTGTAATGTAGTAATTTTATCAAATAAAAATGATTAACAAATTTTTAAAGGTTGGTTTGTATAATCCCGGCTCATTAGGTACCGACCACGATGATTTTATAGCGGCTATGGAAATGCGTTCTCCGGACATTATGGCTATAAATGAAACTTGGATTAAGGATGGCGAGGAGGGGCGCGCACCCGTTGTTCCAGGTTACAAACTGAGGTATTCGCCTCGTCATATCCAACTTTGTGAAGGCCGCGGTGGCGGAGTAGGTTTTTATATTAAATGTGGAATTAAAGCAAGATTATGGACCCATCCCGTTGATCCACGAAACAGGTTTGTGGAACAAATGTGGCTTACACTCTCTGTCAATGGCAAGAAGTTGGCTATTGGAACTGCCTATCGCCCGCAAAGGACGAACGTAGATACGTTTCTGGATGCAATGACTGACACCATTAATGCAGCATCGAAATGTGATAACGTATTGCTTTTGGGAGATATGAATATTAACTTGCTTAATGTTAATGATGGTGATACGAAAAAGTTTTATACCTTTGTAAACTGTCTGAGTTTACAACAATATATCTTTTCCCCAACTCACTTTACTGAAAATCGCCAAACATTAATTGACCTGATATGTACAGATTTGCGTGTTAGAAACGTGCTTGTTGAGCCTATAGGGAAACTATACGGTCATGCTTTCATCACCTGCGAATTGAGTATTAAACGGGAAAAAGTTGAGCCTCATAAAATAGTGTATAGACCGATTAACAATATAATTACAAATTCGTTCGATGAGGACCTACTGTCAATTTGCTGGGATGTACTTGGGTCTATAAGTAATATAGATGAGATGGTAGATTTATTTAATCAGTGTATTGTATTACTTTTTGATAAGCACGCTCCGGTTAAAACTGCCATCATTAAGTCACGTTCCTATCCCTGGATAACCGACACTATTAAATTAATGATGAAAGAGAGAGACGAAGCACTGATTAACTTTCATAAACATAAAACAGAGGCTAAGCGAGAATACTATAAACCACTAAAAACTTTGGTAAATGTTTCTATGTATTACGAAAAGGCAGCGTATTTTAGATTCAACATAAATAACAAAATTAAGGACACAAAAACACTTTGGAAAAACCTAAAGACTACAATTCTACCTCCCAAAAAACAAACATCCCTACCAGCAAACTTTACCGATCCAGATGACATAAATGATCATTTCTTAAATGTCCCAGGTAGTTTAAATGTTTACATAAGCCAATTAACGTACTTTGAATACCATAACTTTAGCAACACAGTTTTTAGCTTAAATACAGTGGGCTATGATACTATGATCAAAGTTATAAGAAAACTAAAAAGTAATGCTGAGGGAAATGATCATATTACTCTTAAAATGCTTTTAATGACGTTTCCTCAATCGTTGGATGCTCTGATCCGTATGATCAATTGTTCTATCACCTTGTCGACATTCCCGGACGAGTGGAAAATAGCAGTCGTACGTCCATTGCCTAAAATAGATAACCCAAGTGAAGTTAAACATTTAAGACCCATTAGCATACTTCCTTGTATATCCAAAATATTGGAAAAAGTGGTATGTATGCAATTGACATCTTATTTAGAAAATAATCATATTTTACCTGATGTACAATCCGGTTTCAGGCAAGGTAGAAGTACATCAACTGCATTACTAGACGTTACTGACAACATCCTATGTGCACAGGATCAAGGGTTATGTACAATACTGATACTGCTTGATTTTTCGCGGGCATTCGACTCCATAAACACCACGCTTCTGCTGTCCAAGCTAAGTTACTACGGTTTCGACCACGCATCAGTCAAATGGTTTGATAGTTACTTGAGTAATCGTCGCCAATTTGTCGAAATCTGTTCAAGTAATGGGGTACCAAAAAAATCTAAAGTTACTCCTGTACGTCGAGGTGTGCCTCAGGGATCAATTCTGGGACCAACTCTCTTCAGCCTATACTGCGCCGATCTAGTCAGCTGTATCGAGAATTGCAAATACCATATATACGCTGATGACGTGCAGGTATACTACTCGTTCAAAGCTGCAGATCTAGACAAAGCCACTGCTCTTGTAACTGAAGACCTTAATAGGATTGCAGCGTGGTCAAAGAACAATAGCCTAATATTGAACTCTTTAAAGACTAAGTTTATGATCTGTGGAAGTTCTCACAATCTAGAAAGACTTAATTCTAATTCAGTAAGTGTGTCAATAATGGGTAAACCTATAGAACGGGTATTTGAGGCTCGTAATCTGGGTCTGTGTGTAGACTCAAATTTGCGGTACGAAAAACACATAGCTGATAGCGTGCGGAACTGTTTCTATAGATTAAAAATATTGTATAAAATCCGACCCTACTTAAGTGAAGAACTTAGACTGCAGCTAGTGGAGTCGTTGGTCCTTTCAAAACTGAACTATGCTGACACAGTGTTCGGTCCAAGACTCCTGGCTCGAACACAGAAGCTTGTACAAAGGGTACAAAACGCCTGTGCTAGGTTTTGCTTCACGATTCCGCTAAGAGGTCACGTTACTCCTTTCTTAAATAATCACTTTGTTTTAAAGATGAAGTCCCGTCAAAAGTTACATTTAGCGTGTCTCCTCTTTGGCGTTATCTACGAAAAATTGCCTACATACCTATATGACAAGCTCAAGTGGGTGACGAACCAACGAATGGGCATGGGAAGACAGTGCGCTGTGCAGCTGGCAACGCCGCGTCATAAATCTGCTGCATTCCGAGGTAGCTTCCGATACGCAGCCACTAAGTGCTGGAATAACATCCCTCCACCCATCAGAATCCTAAAAAGTAGGTTTGGTTTTAGATCTAAGCTAAAACGCTTTATTCTCGATGAACAGAGAAGGCGTGAAGGCACAAATAATGACGCTTCAATTATATAAAGGTCTATCTAGTCATATATTTTAAGTTATTTTAATTTATTTTTTATTTTTATCATAGATTTAATTATAATCTCATATGTGATAATATATATGTTAATTAAACTACACATCTCAGGCATTCGCTTTAATTCATATGAACGGCATGACCTCCTCACTGATAATTTTTTCCTCAGATTAGGTTATAGTACCAATATGTTTTTTTTGTTTATTTGTTATTTAGAATCTCAGTTAGGATTATAAATTAGTGTTTTTGTATATACGTAAAATACTAGGCTATGTAAGTATGTAATTATTTAAGTATTTTTAGTTTTATAATATGTTATGTAGTTATATTTTGTAATTTTTATCTCACCCACACGACTAACAAACAATAAAAATTATTTATGTGGGTAGGTAGGTAGGTGCTATACATACCTACCTTCACTCAATCCCCGAGAGCAGTGCAGGCTTCTGACGTCCGTGACGACACTATTTGGGGTCAGCAGAATACCAGCGTTAAGTAGCTAGGTTCTAGCCTTCCTACTTAGCACATGCTGAGCTGACGCCATTTTGGCATGACTGGAATTTGCAATTATGATGGAAGTTGCGTGAGATATTCCTGTATTTTTTGATTATCCTGTAATCTTTGACTTCTGGCATTCTTGTTACATATCCTTCTATCTACACCCACTCTTAGAGCCAGAAGTCAAGATTCGTCATTACTTGAATGTCACCATCTTCTTTTGTGTTATATTTTGTAGTGTGTCGTGTCAAATAAATGTTTTCATTTCAAATGTTTTCATTTCATTTCATTTCACTTGCTCGGCCATATTGTTGTCTCACTTGCTCGGCCATATTGTTGTCTCACTTGCTCGGCCATATTGTTGTCTCACTTTTACTCGGCCATATTGTTGTCTCACTTGCTCGGCCATATTGTTGTCTCACTTTTACTCGGCCATATTGTTGTCTCACTTGCTCGGCCATATTGTTGTCTCACTTGCTCGGCCATATTGTTGTATTACTTTTACTCGGCCATATTGTTGTCTCACTTGCTCGGCCATATTGTTGTCTCACTTTTACTCCGCCATATTGTTGTCTCACTTTTACTCGGCCATATTGTTGTCTCACTTGCTCGGCCATATTGTTGTCTCACTTGCTCGGCCATATTGTTGTCTCACTTGCTCGGCCATATTGTTGTCTCACTTTTACTCGGCCATATTATTGTCTCACTTGCTCGGCCATATTGTTGTCTCACTTTTACTAGGCCATATTGTTGTCTCACTTTTACTCGGCCATATTGTTGTCTTACTTTTGCTCGGCCATATTGTTGTCTCACTTTTACTCGGCCATATTGTAGTCTCACTTGCTCGGCCATATTGTTGTCTCACTTTTACTCGGCCATATTGTAGTCTCACTTGCTCGGCCATATTGTTGTCACACTTGCTCGGCCATATTGTTGTCTCACTTGCTCGGCCATATTGTTGTCTCACTTTTACTCGGCCATATTGTTGTCTCACTTGCTCGGCCATATTGTTGTCACACTTGCTCGGCCATATTGTTGTCTCACTTTTACTCGGCCATATTGTTGTCACACTTGCTCGGCCATATTGTTGTCTCACTTTTACTCGGCCATATTGTTGTCTCACTTTTACTCGGCCATATTGTTGTCTCACTTGCTCGGCCATATTGTTGTCTCACTTTTACTCGGCCATATTGTTGTCTCACTTTTACTAGGCCATATTGTTGTCTCACTTTTACTCGGCCATATTGTTGTCTTACTTTTGCTCGGCCATATTGTTGTCTCACTTTTACTCGGCCATATTGTAGTCTCACTTGCTCGGCCATATTGTTGTCTCACTTTTACTCGGCCATATTGTAGTCTCACTTGCTCGGCCATATTGTTGTCACACTTGCTCGGCCATATTGTTGTCTCACTTGCTCGGCCATATTGTTGTCTCACTTTTACTCGGCCATATTGTTGTCTCACTTGCTCGGCCATATTGTTGTCACACTTGCTCGGCCATATTGTTGTCTCACTTTTACTCGGCCATATTGTTGTCTCACTTGCTCGGCCATATTGTTGTCTCACTTGCTCGGCCATATTGTTGTCTCACTTTTACTCGGCCATATTGTTGTCTCACTTTTACTCGGCCATATTGTTGTCTTACTTTTGCTCGGCCATATTGTTGTCTCACTTTTACTCGGCCATATTGTAGTCTCACTTGCTCGGCCATATTGTTGTCACACTTGCTCGGCCATATTGTTGTCTCACTTGCTCGGCCATATTGTTGTCTCACTTTTACTCGGCCATATTGTTGTCTCACTTTTACTCGGCCATATTGTTGTCTCACTTTTACTCCGCCATATTGTTGTCTCACTTTTACTCGGCCATATTGTTGTCTCACTTGCTCGGCCATATTGTGGTCTCACTTGCTCGGCCATATTGTTGTCTCACTTGCTCGGCCATATTGTTGTCACACTTGCTCGGCCATATTGTTGTCTCACTTTTACTCGGCCATATTGTTGTCTCACTTGCTCGGCCATATTGTTGTCTCACTTGCTCGGCCATATTGTTGTCTCACTTTTACTCGGCCATATTGTTGTCTCACTTTTACTCGGCCATATTGTTGTCTTACTTTTGCTCGGCCATATTGTTGTCTCACTTTTACTCGGCCATATTGTAGTCTCACTTGCTCGGCCATATTGTTGTCTCACTTTTACTCGGCCATATTGTAGTCTCACTTGCTCGGCCATATTGTTGTCACACTTGCTCGGCCATATTGTTGTCTCACTTGCTCGGCCATATTGTTGTCTCATTTGCTCGGCCATATTGTTGTCTCACTTTTACTCGGCCATATTGTTGTCTCACTTGCTCGGCCATATTGTTGTCACACTTGCTCGGCCATATTGTTGTCTCACTTTTACTCGGCCATATTGTTGTCTCACTTGCTCGGCCATATTGTTGTCTCACTTGCTCGGCCATATTGTTGTCTCACTTTTACTCGGCCATATTGTTGTCTCACTTTTACTCGGCCATATTGTTGTCTTACTTTTGCTCGGCCATATTGTTGTCTCACTTTTACTCGGCCATATTGTAGTCTCACTTTTACTCGGCCATATTGTTGTCTCACTTTTACTCGGCCATATTGTAGTCTCACTTGCTCGGCCATATTGTTGTCACACTTGCTCGGCCATATTGTTGTCTCACTTGCTCGGCCATATTGTTGTCTCATTTGCTCGGCCATATTGTTGTCTCACTTTTACTCGGCCATATTGTTGTCTCACTTGCTCGGCCATATTGTTGTCTCACTTGCTCGGCCATATTGTTGTCTCACTTTTACTCGGCCATATTGTTGTCTCACTTTTGCTCGGCCATATTGTTGTCTCACTTGCTCGGCCATATTGTTGTCTCACTTTTACTCGGCCATATTGTTGTCTCACTTGCTCGGCCATATTGTTGTCTCACTTTTACTCGGCCATATTGTTGTCACACTTGCTCGGCCATATTGTTGTCTCACTTTTACTCGGCCATATTGTTGTCTTACTTGCTCGGCCATATTGTTGTCACACTTGCTCGGCTATATTGTTGTCTCACTTTTACTCGGCCATATTGTTGTCTCACTTGCTCGGCCATATTGTTGTCTCACTTGCTCGGCCATATTGTTGTCTCACTCTCTCGGCCATATTGTTGTCTCACTTGCTCTCCCATATTGTGTATGGCCGAGCAAGTGAGACAACAATACGGCCGAGCAAGTGAGACAACAATATGGCCGAGCAAGTGAGACAACAATATGGCCGAGCAAGTAAGACAACGATATGGCCGAGTAAAAGTGAGACAACAATATGGCCGAGCAAGTGAGACAACAATATGGCCGAGTAAAAGTGAGACAACAATATGGCCGAGTAAAAGTGAGACAACAATATGGCCGAGCAAGTGAGACAACAATATGGCCGAGTAAAAGTGAGACAACAATATGGCCGAGTAAAAGTGAGACAACAATATGGCCGAGTAAAAGTGAGACAACAATATGGCCGAGCAAGTGAGACAACAATATGGCCGAGTAAAAGTGAGACAACAATATGGTCGAGCAAGTGAGACTACAATATGGCCGAGTAAAAGTGAGACAACAATATGGCCGAGCAAGTGAGACTACAATATGGCCGAGTAAAAGTGAGACAACAATATGGCCGAGCAAAAGTAAGACAACAATATGGCCGAGTAAAAGTGAGACAACAATATGGCCGAGCAAGTGAGACAACAATATGGCCGAGCAAGTGAGACAACAATATACAAAAAAAACTTGTTTCACAAAGCGCTTAAGTAGCCTCCGACGCACGTCGTACTATCGACTATTCATTTGATTTAAGGGCTATATTGTCCAGTCAAATAGCCCCAAAATGACATAAAACGTATCTAAGTAAATGACAGAACGTAAAATATTCATGTCTCACATTAATATACCCCCCAAACCCCTCCCGTCTCTCAAACGCTGGAGTAGAGGGGGCGCCACATCAAGAGTCTGCCCCGGTTCGGATATATCGTAGATCCGGTGCTGAGTGGAAGACATTTTCAAATAAAAACGCAACGTACAGCGCTGATGAGCAATTCTTAAAAATGGAAGTGTTCTATCCAAATTATTTTGATCAATCGACTTTGATATTTTTTCGTTTCTTTACTTTAGATAGAAAAGTAGTTTATTAATACTGTTTAATATTAGGAAACCCATTAACCGTATCATCACAAGTATTACGAAATTATAAAGGTCATAGGTGGGGTCGATAACGCACGAGCATTTCATCAATCACGTTCTCATAAACCATTACTGACTCGCTTCTGTACATGGCTTGGCTAACTTGGATAAATTAATAAATTAATACGATAAATACACCACGGCTAAACATCAAGACATTCCATCTATACGAGTATATTTCCAGTATATGTTGACCTCTAATTGCACGGAAAACGTACACAATGCGAAGATACTGGAAATGTATAGCTTGTGTAGCCGTGTGTGTAGTTCCAGTTACTATTAAAAACCATAGCTGCCTCCGTGGCGCAGTGGGCGTATAGCCGGCTGAGACGCAGGAGGTAGCGGGTTCGATGCCCGCCGCGGAACAAATGTTTGCATGATCTACAAATATTTGTTCCGTGTCTGGGTGTTTTTCTATATATTATAAGTATGTTTAACAAAAAATTGTATAAGTATTATATCATTTATCTAGTTCCCATAGTACACGCTCTGCTTAGTTTGGGGCTATATAACGCTGTGTGAAATGTCCAGCAATATTTATTTATTTATTATTTATTTATTATTCCGTTGTAGAGAAGTGCGGTGGTATAATCTCGACGACGGGATCAGATCTAATAGCTCCTCGGAACATTCCCCATTATACAGGGTTACAGGAAAAATCGTGCTAGATCCGTTAAGGGCGTGGAGTACCCATCATTTCTGACTTATTTCACTATGAAACACCCTACCCTAAACTTAACCCTTTTCGAGATATTCGACTTTTAATTTTTTTATTGAAAATTGCCGATTTTTAGGCTACTAAATTTATTTTTGTTTATTTTGTGTATCTTATTATTATTATTATTGCATTTTTACATGTGTAATAAGATGCTTTAGGACGTCTATCATTAAAATAGTGCATAAGTTAATTGAATAGACCGTAGTAGACAAGTGAAAGTTAAGAAATAAAAAAAAATATTAGAAAGTTTATTTTTCTCTAAGGGATATCTAAAAAAAATATTACGGCAATTGTTCGGCAGATGTTTTTTAAAATATCTACGTTTCATCAGCTATCTAACGAGGTATAATAATCTAGGGTTTTATTCAAATGCATTGAAAAAAATTTAGTTTTATAGGCGACAGTGGAGAAGAAAATTTATACTTAGCCCTAAAAAGTAAAATAAAATAATAGGTAAGCATGAAATGTCATTTATTAAAGATTTTCACACAACTTTTTCTTATTCTACAGTTCATGTTCAACATGGCCGCCTCTATTTCTGATACATTGTCGCATCCTTCTACGGAGACCAGTCTTTACTACTCCAGTGGTTAACGTGGTCCTCATTTTATTGGCTGCATCCACAATCCTTTCTCGTAAGTCTTCCACAGACGAAACTGGATTCGGCTCGCTGTACACAAGACTTTTCATGCACCCCCACACGTGAAAATCCATGGGGGTTAGGTCCGGACTTCTTGCTGGCCATGGCAACGGTCCACCTCATCCTATCCATTTGTTTGGATAATTTGTGTCCAGCCAGTCTCTGACACTTCTCCTGAAATGGGCAGGGCAGCCATCGTGTTGGAACCACATGTCCCTGATCAGGTTGAGTGGCAGATCATCCAGCAAATCACTTAAGTCTGCTCTCAGGAAATTTTCGTAGCTTTCCCCATTTAGATTATCCGGGAGAAAGTAAGGTCCAATCAAATGATTGGAGATAATGCCCATCCACACATTCACGCTGAATCTTCGTTGGGACCCCTTCACTCTTTTCTTATTGGGATTCCTTAGCTCTTTTGGGGCCCAGTAATGGGCGTTGTGATAGTTAGTTATGCCATCTTTATCAAATTTGGACTCATCCGTCCACAAGATATTTCTTAGAAAATCTGGGTCTTCTACGTCAGCATTTAGCATAAATCTGCAAAAGTCCAATCTTCTCGCGGGGTCTCCTTCTTCAATAACGTGTACCGGCGTGTAATGGTACGGGTATAGGCCAGCAGTATGCACTGTAAACCACACTCTCCATGCTCCAAGCTACGAAAATTTCCTGAGAGCAGACTTAAGTGATTTGCTGGATGATCTGCCACTCAACCTGATCAGGGACATGTGGTACCAACACGATGGCTGCCCTGCCCATTTCAGGAGAAGTGTCAGAGACTGGCTGGACACAAATTATCCAAACAAATGGATAGGACGAGGTGGACCGTTGCCATGGCCAGCAAGAAGTCCGGACCTAACCCCCATGGATTTTCACGTGTGGGGGTGCATGAAAAGTCTTGTGTACAGCGAGCCGAATCCAGTTTCGTCTGTGGAAGACTTACGAGAAAGGATTGTGGATGCAGCCAATAAAATGAGGACCACGTTAACCACTGGAGTAGTAAAGACTGGTCTCCGTAGAAGGATGCGACAATGTATCAGAAATAGAGGCGGCCATGTTGAACATGAACTGTAGAATAAGAAAAAGTTGTGTGAAAATCTTTAATAAATGACATTTCATGCTTACCTATTATTTTATTTTACTTTTTAGGGCTAAGTATAAATTTTCTTCTCCACTGTCGCCTATAAAACTAAATTTTTTTCAATGCATTTGAATAAAACCCTAGATTATTATACCTCATTAGATAGCTGATGAAACGTAGATATTTTAAAAAACATCTGCCGAACAATTGCCATAAAATTTTTTTTAGATATCCCTTAGAGAAAAATAAACTTTCTAATATTTTTTTTTATTTATTAACTTTCACTTGTCTACTACGGTCTATTCAATTAACTTATGCACTATTTTAATGATAGACGTCCTAAAGCATCTTATTACACATGTAAAAATGCAATAATAATAATAATAAGATACACAAAATAAACAAAAATAAATTTAGTAGCCTAAAAATCGGCAATTTTCAATAAAAAAATTAAAAGTCGAATATCTCGAAAAGGGTTAAGTTTAGGGTAGGGTGTTTCATAATGAAATAAGTCTATATATATATACTTTATTTTTATATAAATTATCTTTGGGAGATAATAATAATATTATCTAAAAATAATATTATCTCCCAAAGTTAATTTTATTCATAAAATGTTGACCACTTTTCTGACATAAAAACTCTTTGCTAAAATTTAAAAAAGTACCGTTCGTTTTAGACGGAGCATCTTGACAAACCGTACGTTTTACCTTATTAAAAAGAACTCGTGCGTTTTACATTAAATAACGCACAAGTACGTAATGACATCATACATTACAATATTGAAATTGGTGAAATAACAGACCCTTTACGAGCAAATGTATTATAAAATAAATTAAAACACATGTTCAATAAGTTTTATAAGAGTAGTAGAGTTTCTTGTGAAAGGGCTCGCTCGGGGAAGTGCTACCACCATACCTATTTCTACCGCCAAGCAGCATTGCTGTGTTTCGGTTTGAAGGTTATAGTTGCCGGTGAAATTACAGGCACATGAGGCTTTACACCTGTATGCCTCAAGTTGATGGACGCAGGGAAGTGCATCGCAGGGCAGTAGGTAATAATTAAGAATTCTGGCACAAGGTCATTCACTTCACTCGTGAATGGACCTTTTGCCAGAATTCTTAATTATTCCATGAATATTGGTATATTCAATTATTCCATCGAATATTGGTATATTCAATTATTCTATTGAATATTGGTATATTCAAATATTCCATTGAATATACATCTTATTATAATAACGATTTACTCATCAATTAAAATTTTGGTAGTATACTCTTTTTTGAAATAGAATCAAAATTCACTTTACTAATGAATTATATATCGATTCACTAGTGTTTTACATACTACCTTACACACATTACTACCTACTTGGAGTATTTAGTATTGAAATGAAACACCAAGTTATGTTTAAATTTTAGATAGCTTACTTTATTCGAAGTTCATAATCATAATCATTTATTTTTCTGATGAAATTTACATAGATGCCTAGACACAGAAATTACAGATACATCTAGAAATTAAATTTAAGTAGAAGTGTATAGAGACATCATCATCGAAGATCAATTCAAACAATTATTTAAATTATGTCTAACTATTGATTAAATGTACATACTTAGGAAGATATTATTTATAAAATATCTCACACACTAGATGAATAGGCATTATTTGATATTGAATGCTGTATTTTTGAAATAATTTCCCTTGTGCTGGTATAAATTTCATCGAATAGTACACCTCTGACGACGTGTTGAGCGCATAACTCAGCTTTGCATTTACAAAAGGTATCTTCTGTGTTTTCAAAATTTCTTGCATCATGAATTTCAATACGTATGATTTTGTATCCATATGCGGGTTTCTTCACAAATGAATAGTTGGTGGTAATGGGGCCCTCATTAATAACTCCTTTACGCTGTTCTGCTGCATTCCTGTTAATAGCAGAGTCGTCGACAACAAAGTTGAATAAGTCTTCAGAATCCTGAAACAAAAAATAATATCTTTTACTTATGAATATAGGTAGGTAGGCACATAACAAAATTACGAAATGGCATTCACACAATCGATTCGACTGATTAGCCTACATATTAAAATAATTTATTTAATAGGTACATACTTACCGACATGTCTTTCAGTTAATTTATTTGGAGAGGACGGAGATGCAGGCTTTCCAAACGCAAAGTGAACGTAGAATATTTTTATTTCTTAATTTATACTTTTTTAGAAGTTGTCTAATTCTTCAGCATAAGATTTGAAATGATATAACAATTTAAAAATGCATGTTAATGCTGAACTAGGTAGGTACACACTTCCCTACCATAAAAGTAACATTGACATACTACACCGCCTTACCACATTCCTGATACATGCACGTGCCTCACTCTCAGTACCTACCTAGAGACATAGTGCATTATTTAACTGCATCCGTTTATAACTATCTATTACAAATTTCATCGAAAGCATGGGCTATGGCCCAATTAATCAAATACCTACCTAAATCAATAGGTAGGCCTCAGTAAGAAAGTTTAATGTTATAATAGTGAGATGTTCTCTATGGTGTGGTGAGTAAATAGCCGGCTGAGATGCAAGAGGTGCGGGTTCAATTCCCGCTGCGGGCCATGGTTGAGTGATTCGCTCACTGAGCCACCGAGGTCATCGAAATATCAAACCTATAAGCAGTATTTGTCTGTCTGTTGATACATTTATTACTTTCGATGTAAGTAAAACCAGCAAGCAGTCATGGTAATAAGATTGTATTATTCTTACTAAGACGAATTAAACTGTAGAGGTTTGTAAGTTGATAACGTTTAATTGATTGTGTGCAGTTTCCCAGTAAGCATTTTTCTTAGTGTGTATCTGTGTTCACCAAAAATGGGCAAGAGTCACATGAATAGGATACTATAAAAGCTCCCTATTTCTTGATCAAACCACATACCACTTTCCTGGACGATACGCAACGCCTCTTCATCAACAGTGATTACCGAGCGAGCTGACAACCAAATAAAAATGTAAGTACCTACCTACCTACCTACCCTAACATTTAGAGTAATCGATCGAATCACGATTCAATTCAATTTCGATTCACACATTCATTCGCTAGATTCAGACAATCGTCGAATTTATATAATTCAATGGTAATCATTAAATTGATACTTAATTCAATCATTACTCAATTCATTTACTCATAGAATAAACTTAAATCAAATCTTTCAATGCTTATTTCACTATTCCAATAGTTTTAAATATGTATGCTCAGGTACCATACTAATCAATTATTTTTTGACAGGTCCAAGCAACCGTGCAACACTACCGCGGATACCCTGTTCCCGTCAGAAGATGAATCTGCTAGTGGTGGCTGCTCAGACGTAGAAATTCAAAAAGTGGATAAGCCGAAGAAGCGATCATCAGCTGCGGTACCTGAACCGGGGCCGTCCAAGAAGGCCAAAAAGCTGAAAATCAGCCCGGTAACTATCAACAAGCCCAGTGCTCACGACTTGTTCGGCTCGGACAGTGAGGAGGAGCAGGTGACGCCTGAATCAGTTAAGAAAGGTAAAAAGGCGGCTCCTGTGTATTCTTATTTCACGAGAAGGCTGGCGAACGGTTATTCACGCCAGAGTAATGAAACTAAAAGCAGTTCACATTATGTGGAGGTTAAAATTTACAAAACTAACGAAATCGAGAACATTTTGCCGGTGAATAGGTGGCGGCACTCAATTATAACTATAAAAAATCAGGTAGATGATGGGAGCGACACGTGGAGAGTATTAGGAGAGCTCGTAGCTGCTACACGCAAAGATTTTAAAAAGTGCCCACCTACATTCATTAGTCAGTATTATTGATTATTATCAATACCTATAGTATACCTATAACATAATACTTATGTTAATCAATGTTTAATCACTTATTCCATTATTAATATTGTTAGTAGTATCCTTATAATCATAGAATTAGTAATCATAGAAAATAGGGTTCCTATTAGCTAATAAAATGTTCTATTGTATCATTATTATTTTTGTTTTTTTTCAGTCCCAATTTCAAATGGAGTCGCACACTGTAAACAATGTAATATTGAATTACCGAGTAATTATTATCGATATCATATCAGAACTAATATGCACAAATCAAATTGCTTGCTCAAGTCTGGCTATGAAAATATTGATATAGTTGCTACTGCATTCAAGAATCGAATAATGACATATCGTTTGAATGCCTCGCAGGAAGTCGAGTACCTCTCAGCTGAGGCGTTCCTGCAGGATAATAAACGAGTCATTACAAAACTGATCAATGAATCTTTAATGAAAAACCATTGTATTAAAATGAATTGTGAACTGTTTGCTTATTTTGTACTGTTTAAATCAAATGAGCAACAATTGAAATCATTTAATACTAAATACGAAGTTATTTACCACAGTACAAACTTTGATGAACTGTTTATAAATATTATAGAGAAATTTAAACAGAAATTGACAGAGTTTACACAATGTGGGTCTGGGTGGTCTTTTCTTTCGATAAGCCACTTAGAGATAAATATCAATAAATATTCTCCTATGAGAGGTGGAAGTTATATTGAATTACCTCCAATCATAAAGAATACTAAAAGTTGCTTAAATGTGAAAAACTCTGATGATAACTGTTTTTTATGGAGTATTGTTGCGGGCATGTTTCCTGCCAAAAAAAGTGTATGCAGAACTACATCGTATCCGCATTACTCAATGGTTTTAAAAACAAATGGGTTATCTTTTCCACCTACGTATAAAGATATATCATTATTTGAAAGAAATAATTGTCATATAAGTGTAAATGTACGAGGCATGCCTTTTAAGTTCTGTCGTTCCCATATTTTCCGGCAATTTTGAATTTGGAACTGTTCTATATTCGAATGTGTTTACATTTTGAATCTCAAAACAGTTGAAAGTATTAGGATTAATGCTATTGTTTAGTCACAGTTTCGATTTGAATCTGTCAGGTCACGTACGAAAATGAATCTTTCTAAGGAAAATGTTCGTGCAATAATTTTCTACAACTTTAGAAGAGGCCTGACACGGCTTCAGTGTTTAGAAGAGCTAACATCTGTGTTCAGTGATGTAGCCTCATGTCTGCGGACTGTCGAACGCTGGTATTTAGAATTCCAGCGTGGACATACTAGTGTTAGTGACAGATTTCGCGAAGGACGCCCAAAATCCGCCTTCACTGAAGATAACATCATTGCTGTGAGACAACTAATTCTCGAAGATCGTCATGTGACGTATCGAGAGATAGAGGCTCTATTAGGCATCTCAGGGACAACCATTCAGAAGATCTTGCATGAAGCGCTTGGTGTGAGAAAGCTAGTTTGCCGTTGGATACCGCATCTGCTTTCCGACGATCACAAGGCGGCCCGCGTCAGATGGTGTAAGAAAACTCTGCAAAGGTTCAACCGAGGGGAGTCAAATCACGTCTACGACATCATAAGTGGTGACGAATCTTGGATCTATGCCTACGATCCTGATTCCAAACAACAATCTACAATCTGGGTCTTTCAAGACGAGCCAAAGCCGACTAAAGTTGTTCGTTCTCGAAGCACTTCAAAGAAGATGGTGGCCACGTTCGTTGGAAAAACCGGCCATGTTGCGACTATTGCACTTGAAGATCGTAGAACGGTTAACGCAGAGTGGTATACTACAGTTTGTTTACCACAAGTCATCGCCGAACTTCGAAAATCTAACTCAAAGCGACGCATCATCCTGCACCACGACAACGCAAGCTCACACAGCGCTCGTCAAACGATTGAGTATTTGAAGCAGGAAAAAGTAGAAATTCTTGACCATCCTCCATACAGTCCTGACCTAAGCCCTAACGATTTCTTTACATTTCCTAAAATTAAGAAAAGTCTTCGTGGTCAAAGGTTCCAGTCCGGTGAAGAAGCAGTCGACGCTTTCAAGTCAGCCATTTTGAACACCCCCACTTTAGAGTGGAATAAATGTTATAATAACTGGTTTGAGCGAATGGAAAAGTGTATTAAGCTACGCGGTGAATACTTTGAAAAACAATAAAAAGTACTATAAGGTTCTAGTTGTGTTTTTTTCTTCAAACGACAAAACTTAAAAGGCATGCCTCGTATATGGTTTGGACGATAGACATGTTGTGACAGGTTCTCTATATAAAACACTTTGTAAGAAGCCAAACCATTTTAATTTACTATATTGTTACGCCGAGGCTGTTAAACAATGAGTAATAATCGAACCTTCTCAAACGCTTTTGTCTTGCTGTGTTATTGTTGCTATTGTTTGTGGTTTCGCAGAATGGGGAGTGGCCATTGTGTCGAGGGTCCGACCCTTTCTTGGAAGGATCGACATCGTTTTCGAACAATCGAAATGTGTGCGATATAAATAGGCCGGAGAGATGGCCGGACAGTCAGTCTCGAGTCAGTCTTAGTGAGTGAGTCTCAGCGAGGCCCTGGAGGACTGACGTGGAGCAGGGTCTCGCGTGAACAGTAGTTGCTCGCGAGTCAGTCTGGATTAAGCTATACGTGCAAACATTTCGGTGACTATAAGTGGTGCAACAGTGGTGTGAATTAGTGTGTTGTGATTACGTGTGACCAAGTTCGTGTATTCATCGTTTAGTGTTGAATAAAAGTGTTATTTTGGTCAGACCGATTCCCATTATTTTATCCCGAACCCTCAGCTCGTAACAATTTGGTGTCAGAAGTGGGATAAAATAATGCCGGTTCTGCCAAAGGATAACGTGGACGGTGTCAGGACGAGAGGTCAACGACAACAGGAAATGGATGAAAGGCGGTTTGGAGATTCTCCGGTTCAAGAAGCTCGGCAGAGTCGTCAGCCGATGGAGATGGAATCAGCCGCCGCCGAATCATTTGGAGCACCATTATCATCATCCGTGGGTCAAGCTCCTGTGACAGGCGATCTTGCTGCTATTATGGCAACGCTTTGTCGTCAAGAAGAACAGCGTCGTCAGGATAAAGAAGAGCAGCGTCGTCAACAGGAAGAGCAGGCTCAGTTGCAAGAGGAACAACGCCGTCAGCATTAGGAAGAAAAGCGGCGTCAATAGGAAGAGCAGGCTTGGTTGCAGGAGGAACAACGCCGTCAGCATTAAGAAGAGAAGCGTCGTCAGCAGGAAGAGCAGGCTCGGTTGCAGAAGGAACAGCGACATGAACAGGTGGAGCAGACTCGGTTGCAAGAGGAACAGCGACGTCAGGATAAAGAAGAGCAGCGTCGTCAACAGGAAGATCAGCGACGTTGGCCATAAGAGCGTGCTCGACTGATGAGGGAATTGTTCGGTTCATCTGGAAAGGAATTCCAGGAAGTGAAAGAACAGATAGAAATCATGAGAGCCGTGTTTTGGAGGCTGGAATTGGGATCGCTGATGAGAAAAGGACTCTGGGTGTCCTGAAGTACTGGAGACGGCAATGTGGCTCCTCTAGTTGCTACATCTTCAGCGCGAGGTGCGCCTAAAATTGTTCGTGTTGATCGGCTGCCGCGATATGGGGCTAAGAATGCTCGGGACGAGCATGTTTTAGGAGGGGGCAGTGTTACGCCGAGGCTGTTAAACAATGAGTAATAATCGAACCTTCTCGAACGCTTTTGTCTTGCTGTGTTATTGTTGCTATTGTTTGTGGTTTCGCAGAATGGGGAGTGGCCATTGTGTCGAGGGACCGACCCTTTCTTGGAAGGATCGACATCGTTTTCGAACAATCGAAATGTGTGCGATATAAATAGGCCGGAGAGATGGCCGGACAGTCAGTCTCGAGTCAGTCTGAGTGAGTGAGTCTCAGCGAGGCCCTGGAGGACTGACGTGGAGCAGGGTCTCGCGTGAACAGTAGTTGCTCGCGAGTCAGTCTGGATTAAGCTATACGTGCAAACATTTCGGTGACTATAAGTGGTGCAACAGTGGTGTGAATTAGTGTGTTGTGATTACGTGTGACCAAGTTCGTGTATTCATCGTTTAGTGTTGAATAAAAGTGTTATTTTGGTTAGATCGATTACCATTATTTTATCCCGATCCCTCAGCTCGTAACAATATTTTGAAAGAAATGGTACGGCCCACTATTGTTTGATCAAAGACTTGGTACGATTAGTTCGTAGGCAAGTATCACGGAACAATAATAAAATGTATTTATGTGATACATGTTACAATTTTTCGCAAATGAAACCAAACGTAATTTACATGATCGCTCTAATGTTTTAACAATTTTACCAGATAAAAATAAATTTCTCAAATTTATGCACTATGAAAGACAACAAAAAATTAATTTTGTGATTTATGCTGATTTTGAGTGCTTATTGATGGATTATAATGAAATTAAAACAAAAAATACTGAGACAAATAAAGTACATGAACCTTCATGTTTTGCATATTATATTTGTTGTTCTCACGATGAGTCTTTGAACAAACTTGTATCTTATTGAGGGAAAGATTGTGTTAAAGTATTTATTAAATATTTATTGAATGAAGTTAAATACATCAACAAGATCTTGTGCACTATAAAAGATATGAACTCATTGACTGAAGAACAAGAAAATAGTTATCAATTTGCTAAGACATGTCATATTTGTAAACAAATGTTATTCGCTGATATAGTTCGTGAACATGACAATATCACTGGCGAGTATAAAGGGCCAGCTCACTCTCACTGTAATTTGATGCATAGAGTGTGCCCATTCATACCTGTCGTATTTCACAATCTGTCTGGTTATGATTCACATATATTCATCACTGAGTTGGCTAAAAATGCAGGAGCAATTACAGTTATACCAAAAACTAAACAGACGTACCTAACTTTCACAAAAGTGATTAAAACAAGTGATGGTACACGCCCAATTCAGATAAAGTTTATTGATTCATTTCAATTCTTAAGTACAAGTCTGGACACGTTAAGTAATAATTTAGGTGACAAAGATTTTGTACATTTGAAATCAGAATTTGTTAGTAAACTTAAATGTGATTTATTGCGAAAAAAGGGCATTTATCCATACGAATACATGGATTCTTGGCAAAAGTATGATGAACCAAAGCTTCCATCGAAAGAAAATTTTTATAGTAGTTTGAAAATGACCAACATTTCCAACGATGACTATGCTCGTGCAAAAACTGTATGGAAATGTTTTAATATTCAGTCACTTGGAGAATATACCGATTTATACGTGAAATGTGATGTGTTGCTATTATGCGATGTATTTGAAAACTTTAGAAAATTGTGTTTACAATATTATAATCTCGACTGTGCGTATTACATAACATCACCTAGTTTGAGTTGGGATGCTATGCTGCTTTACACTGGCGTAGAACTAGAATTGATTCACGATTTGGAAATTTATGAAATGTTGGAAAAAGGCATACGTGGGGGCTTAGCACAATGTGCAATACGACATGCTAAGGCCAATAATAAGTATGTACCTGCTTATGATGACACAAAACCGTCACAGTATTTGATATATCTTGATTGTAATAATCTTTATGGTCACGCAATGACAAAAAAAATGCCCATTTCTGATTTCAAGTTTATGTCAACGGATGAAATGAACCGTTTCAATGTGATGAGCATATCAGATGATGCTTATTACGGATACATTTTGGAAGTTGATTTAGCTTATCCTGATCACTTGCATGATTCACATAGTGATTTGCCCTTTGCTGCTCAAAAACTGATTCCTCCTGGAGGAAGAGCACCAAAACTCGTAGCAAACTTATATGATAAAAACAATTATGTTATACATTATGTTCATTTAAAAGAATGCTTAAAAAATGGGCTTGTGCTGTTGAAAACACATCGAGTATTAATTTTTCGACAAAATAATTTCTTACAAAATTATATCGATTTAAATACTCAGTTACGTCAACAGTCAACATCAGCATTCCAAAAAGATTTTTTCAAGCTTTTAAATAATGCTATATTTGGAAAAACTATTGAAAACAGACGAAAGCAAGTCGATGTAAAATTGATAAGTTACTGGAATGATAATGCTAACAGAACAAATAAGCATCTGAGTGCTGAAAAATTGATTACGAAACCGAATTTAAAAAGCATTTCCATTTTTAATGAAAATTTCATTGCTGTCCAGTTAAACCGCGAAAAGATTGTTCTTGATAGACCAATATACATCGGTTTCACTGTATTGGAATATGCTAAACAACATTTGTATCAATTTCACTACGACTTTATGAAAAAGAAGTATGGTGATCAAATTAAACTGTGCTATACAGATACTGATAGTCTTCTTTATTTAGTACAGACTGATGATTTTTACTCAGATATGAAAGACGATATTGCTAAGTACGATACTAGTAATTTTTCTGAGGATAATCCTTATGCGATGCCTAATGTTAATGCGAAGGTACCAGGCTTATTTAAAGACGAACTTGGTGGTGATGTTATAACAGAGTTCATTGGTTTAAGAGCTAAATTATACTGTTTACATTCCGTAAAAACAAAAATAATGAAAGCTAAAGGAGTATCCAAATCTGTAACATCAAGATTAAAATTGTCACAGTATGCAGAAACATTATATTATAACAAAAACTTGACATGTAAAATAAATATAATCAAATCAATCAAACACAAATTGTATTCACAACAGTTAAATAAACTTGTGCTAAACAGAAATGATGACAAACGGCAAATACTTTCAAATCAGATAGAAACTTTGCCCTGGGGTCACTACAGTTCTGTACACCAAATGTTATAATTGTTATGTGGAACAGATTATCAAAAATGTGTAAATCTATAATAAATTTAAACGATACTTAATAAGTTACATAAACATTTAAGTTTGATATTGTATTCATTTATATTTATGAACTTAAATTGTAATAACCTAATTAAATTATTTTAAAATGTAAAATAAATTATTTATGTTGAATACGTGTTTTATTTTTTTCCATTGTTATGTTATTATAACAAGATGACATTTTGGCTATTTCATAATAATGCTATTGCATGTAGTAAGGGATTATTCAAAAATTACTCATGTAATTAGACATGTGAATTAGCACAAGCGTATAAATGTATATAATACTAGTTTATGATATGAAAAAACAAATGTATGGGGTGCATAATACACAGGAGCCTCCCCGAGTGGCGTAAGCAAATCAATCCCTATGATTACAAAAACGTCCGGCGCACCCTGGACAGTTAGACTGTTTCTTTGCAGTTTTGCTGGCTAATCCTGTCATCACAATCTTCCAACTAACTAGTGGTCCTATAGTGGTAGAAGCATTCACAAACATAGAAAGCTAATGAAATGCAAACTTATATAAATACAGGAGCGATTACCTTTTCGTGACAGTTATCAACATGAAGGTGGTAAAGCAATCAGTATCTTTAGAAGTAGAAGACATTGCAATAAAAGAAAATGCCACGCATATAAAACATAGTATCCTGTTTCCTAACAATATTCGATGTATTATATGTGGTCCCTCTAATTGTGGTAAAACAAATACTATGATCAGTCTGTTAGTTCATAAAAATGGTTTAAAGTTTAAAAACGTGTCCAAAACTATATTCCAAAACTAGTTTTCAACCAAAATATTGGTATTTAAAACAAATGTTACAATGTGTTCCAGAAGTAAATTTTTTTATTTTTCATTCTGATGAAGATGTTATTCATCCTAATGATGCGTTACCAAATTCTGTTATCATTTTTGATGATATTGTTGGTGAAAAGCAGTCAAATATACGTAACTACTATACGATGGGAAGGCATAAAGAAATAGATTGTTTTTATTTATCACAAACATATTCAAAAGTCCCGAAGCAGCTGTTACGTGATAATGCGAATTTCTTAATTATTTACAAGCAAGATAGTACTAATCTTAAACATATTTATGATGAGCATGTCTGTTCCGATATGGAATGGTCTAAATTTAAAGAACTATGTTCAAATATTTGGATTAAGCCTTATGATTTCGTAACAATTAACAAGGATTGCGAACTAAACAAAGGAAGATATAGACAGTCGTTGCACAAATATATAACACTCGAGTAATTATACATATAATGTGATGTTATTGGTAAGTTAATCATTTCTACATACGTCTCCACATAAGTCGTACTATGGAGCACAGCATTACAAATCAGTTGGTGAAATCTGCGGACGTCATCAAAAGCAAAGTAAAGCAAATGAAAGATGACGAGTTTGATGCAAGCACCCGTCTTAATTATTTTTTTAAACCGATCGCAGGTCCCCTAAATAAAATTTTAACAACCAATAAACATGCACCTGCCTTAAAAAATGAAGAGTTTTGTGTTGATCAATTCAATAATCTGCAAAATGTTCCTAATATTTTAATGAGCGAGAAATATTCTGATATTAAAAAGTCTAACTCCGATACTACACTTAATTCACCAGATCAATTTTACTCGGATTGTGAATATGAACATGAATCTGGCGCTGAAGATACTAATGACGTATCTCTAAATAAGGAAGACCTCGTTGAAATATATGAGGATATGAATATCCCTTTTGGTATACGTAGTGAAAATAACAAGTTGATGATAGGAAATACAGTTGTTAAACTTTCCTCATCTACAAATTTTGGTGAAAAAACTTATTTCATAACCGTTGCTGATAACAGATACGAATTGACTCCTGGTTTGAAAGAATTATTACTGCGTAAGAAACCAGACCTAAAAGTGATCAATCGAGATGATAATCTTAACTATAAAAATATCCTTGAAACTACAAATGCTCATAAGAGGGATTATGATTCTTCTGCACAAATTAGGGGCGATAAGGGACCAAAGTATCGGGAAATAATCAAATCATTATTTGAATCTTGCAATATTATACGAGATCTCAAAGAAACTCACTCAGCTGAAAAAAAAGGTGCAGGATTGCCGAAACTGAAAAAATACTATAAAAACACTGAACTAGTTTATTGGGATGACCCTAATGAGCTGGTGGAAAGACTCAAACTTTTAATATCATCTAAAACTGCTGGCAATACTAACCTAGATAATGAAATTTTGTCAATAATTGAAGAATTAAAGGAGAGTGGGATCATAAAAGGATAAAAAGCTTTGTATCAAATACTTATGTTAGTTCAATTTATGTTATTGTACGAAACAACAAGTTACCATGAGTAAAGTGAAAAGAGATATTGTAAATGAAATTCATAAAAATGCAAGGAAAAACTTTCAAAGAAGACATGTTGTACAAAAAGACATAGATGATTTATGGCAAGCCGATTTAATAGATATGCAAAACATATCTTCACATAATAATAAACATAAATATGTATTAGTTGTTATCGATACCTTTTCAAAGTTTGCTTCGGCTTTCCCATTAAGAAAGAAAGATAAAGTAAACGTGTCTAATGCTTTTGATTATTTACTAAGCAAGCAACACCGCTGCTCCAAAAATTTGCAGACAGATTTAGGAACAGAATTTTACAATGATAAATTTAATACAATATTAAATAAATATTCAATAAATCACTATTCTACATTTTCTACAAAAAAAGCTTCTATCGTAGAAAGGTTTATCAGGACAATTAAAAATAACCTTTATAAAGAATTTAATTTTAAAGGAAATTATAAATGGGTTGATGGTACCCTTGACAGCATAATTGACAAATACAATCATACAAAACATAGAACAATTGGAATGTCACCAGTTAGTGTTAATAATACAAATAAGACAATATTATTAAATAAATACAAAAAAAAAAGTGAAATAAATTCAAAATGTAAGCGTATAAAGTTCAAAATTGGTGATTGTGTTCGAATAAGCAAGCATAAGGGTTGTTTTGAAAAAGGGTATACTTCAAACTGGTCTACCGAGCTATTTCGAATTAAAACCGTTCGAAATACATGCCCTGATACTTACTTATTAGAAGATGCTAAACAACAACCTATAATGGGAGCATTTTACTCTCAAGAACTTCAGAAAACTAAACATCCACACATTTACCTGGTTGAAAAAGTTATTAAACGAAAAGGTAATAACGTTTTGGTAAAGTGGTTGGGGTTACCATCAAATGAAAATTCCTGGATTCATAAAACGAATGTTGTCTAAAGGTAAAAAGTAAATATAAAATCATGTTTCTGATAATGTTTTCATTCAGCGCGCATAAATGAAAGGAGACAGTCATGTGAATTGTTTGATAAATAACTTACCATTTGAGCTCCACCTACCAGGTTATAACTATTGTGGCCCAGGAACAAGGTTATGCGAAAGGCTTGCTCGAGGTGATAAGGGTATCAATAAACTAGACGAGCATTGTAAAGATCACGATATTGCATACAATAAGTCTAACAACCTAAAAGATCGCCATAACGCAGATCTAATTTTAATGAAAATGGCAAAGAAACGTGCTATAGCTTCTAATGCAAGCAGTGGAGAAAAAATTTCTGCCAACTTGGTGAATAATGTAATGTTAGCCAAATTTAGTACCGGAGCTGGCATTAAAAAAGAATTTAAGCATATAGTATCTCACGCAAAAAACTTCATAAAAAAAAATAAACCAAAGTGTAAGAAAAAACTAATAGAACTAGCTTATCATGCAGCCAAGGAGTTGACTTCTGATTCTAGGATGAAGCTCCCTCGTATCATACCCGTGCCTAAATCGGGTGGTGTTTTACCGTTGATCCCTATATTTGCTGGTTTATCTGCGGCTGGAAGCTTAGCAGGTGGAATTTCAGGAATTATTAAAACTATTAATGAATACAAAGCTGCAAAAAAACACCTGAAAGAACTGGAACAGCATAATAAACAGTTAGAAGCTGTTAATATTGGGAATGGACTACAGTTAGATCGATACAAAGATGGATTAGGAATATTTCTAAACAAAAGGAAAAAAAACTAAATTGCTGGCTACCTAATCGCGCTCTTACTAATATAGATATTATAAAAAAATCAAGTAAGATACCAAATTTTCGTGGCGTATTTATGAGAGATAAGTTACCAAAAGTTCCATTTTCAAATGAATGTGGAATCATTAATTTGGATGATTCTAAGAACGCTGGTACGCATTGGGTAGCCTATGCTAAATTAAATAAATATATTGAGTATTTTGATAGTTATGGAAATTTAAAACCACCCATCGAGTTTATTCGTTATGTAGGTTCAAATATTAAATATAATTGTAATAATATACAGAAAAATAATTCATTCATTTGTGGTCACTTATGTATAAAATTCCTTCAAGAATTTTGGAAACAACATATTATGTAAAACATTCTAAGAGATCGGAAACATAAATTCCCAGTGCTACGGACAAAGAGAACAGTCTATTAGTGACTACCATAGTAATTGAATGTGAGTGATAATTTGTTACAAAACACAATGATTGTTTACAATATAAAATCAAATACTATTCAAAATAAAATCAATCCTTCACCAACAATCAAAAGACGAGGGCATATAAAAAGAGCAACGAAAAAACTCACAAAAGCTAATAAATTGTTTATGCAAAGTCTGGGATTTAAATTATTCGATAGTAAGTTATGAAATTCATGCTTACAATCCGTATAGCAATAGTTTTAATGAAAATGACGAGATAAGAATACCTATTCATCAGCAAGACATTTATGTGCTTCCATCTGCAAGTTACATTTACATCGAAGGCCGTGCTGATGTGACTTCAAAGGATCTAACTGCAAAACTAACCAAAAAAAGTGTTAATTTTACAAACAATCCAATATCTTATCTTTTTCAAGATATTCGATATGAAATCAATGGTGTTGAAATTGATCGAAATAAAAATGTGGGAATAACTACAACTCTTAAATCATATGTTTCTTTCAATGATGGTCAGAATGAAGCTGCTGCTATTTGGGGTTGGAAGTTAAATGGATTAAAAAATGAAAAGGGTATTTTTAGCGCCCTCATACCATTAAAAATATTTTGGGATTTGCAGAAGATTATAATAAAGTCATAATAAACAGTAAACATGAGCTCATACTTAATAGAAGCAACACCAATCTTAACAGCGTCACTCTTGAAAAAGATGATAAGATTGAAATCTTTTTAGAAAGGATACAGTGGCGGGTTCCTCATTTAAAAGTTTCAGATCGTGAAAGATTAATTTTGCTTAAACACTTAGAAAAAGATCGTCCAATTCAAATGGCTTTTAGAAATTGGAATTTATATGAATATCCTTTATTGCCTAAAACTACAAAACATTCCTGGGTCGTAAAGACATCTTCACAACTTGAAAAACCTAGGTACGTAATATTTGGTTTGCAAACGAATAGAAAAAACACGACATCGAGAGATTGCTCAGTGTTTGATCATTGCAAATTATCGAACGTTACTCTATTTTTGAATTCTCAATATTATCCGTATGAATCAGTAAATGCAAAATTTTCTGACAACAAGTATCATATATTATACGAGATGTACACAAAATTTCGTCAGTCTTATTACAACACTGATTGCGAACCCATGCTTGATTTTAATCAGTTTAAAGAAAAAGCACCTCTTTTTGTAATCGATTGTTCGCGAAAAAATGAAACATTAAAAACTGGAGCCATTGATGTGAGATTGGAAATAGAAAGCTCGGAAGATATTCCAGAAAACACTACAGCATGTTGTCTGATAATTAACGATCGTTTAATAGAATACAAACCATTGAGTAATATTGTGAGAAGGTTAATATGAAAATTGCTATAGTGGATCTGCAGGGATTTAAGACGGACAAGAATGAATTTATCGTTAAAGAAATAGCAATATTATGTGAAAATCAAACACTTGTGTTATTAGTAAAACCACCATTCTCTTTTTATAACTTAACTAAATCTGAAAAAATACAAGCCCAGTGGATAGAGAGAAACAGAAAAATATATTGGCGAGAGGGATTTGTACCATATTCAAACTTTAAACAATATTTCGATACTTATTTACAAGATAAACTAATTTTTGTCAAAGGATTTGAAAAAGCATTGTGGTTAAAAAATATTATTAATAATGATAACATTTTAAATTTAGATGATTGTCCCAGCCTAAAAACTTTGCATGAAAATTATTCTATGTCTAGTGATGTATTTAGTTGTATCTATCATTCTCATATATGTGCCTTAAAAAATGTAACCTGTATAAGAAAATGGTTGTGTAATAAAGATCATTTTGATTAATTTACTTTGAGTTTAATTTATCTACGTAACGATAATAATAAAAATCTAAAGGATAAATAATACACATTTTAAAAATTGGAATTACTATAACATTTTATTCATTTCTTAAAATATATTCCTCTCCATAATAGCATAGAATGAACACTTTTTATTAAACTTAGCATACACTAACGGACACCGACTGAACCATCGAAGATGTTCTTGCCAAGGATCATCATCCGTTTCCCAATTCTTCAGACCACCACCGCAATAAAAACACATAATTTTATCTTCGTAATCGGTGTAGAAGAAACCCGCATCTGCTAGCTCCTCTGGTTTTTTACACATGTTCAAAGGCCAACCACTGAAACTCTTCAATCGCACAATTTTTGAGGAATACCATGGAAACAAGGGCCCATTAATTTCCACCATTATCATCCTCTTTACTGATGCTACCTTCTAAATAGCACGAGTGCTCCATCCAACGATTCGTTTCAAACAACAATTTTATTACACTCAATATCAGCTAAATGTTAAAATTACAACAAAGTTATTATTATCTCCTTATTTACATCATAATATCCAGTTTTGATTTTTGATGAAATTTTAGTATATTGATTATAACTAGGATTGAGATGTGGGCTACTTTTTACCCGAGTTTAAAGAAGGGTTACGTTTTTATTGTAGGTATGTAAAAAACTAGTGAATTGATTCTATTTAAAAAAGAGTAGGTAAATAATCGATTATTGATGATTCAAAGAATATTACATTTTTTAAATACTACCTAAATTTTAATTGATGAGTGAATCGTTAAAATAAGATGAATAAACCATCATTCATATAAAATAATTGAATATACCAATATTTAATGGAATAATTGAATATACCAATATTCAATAGAATAATTGAATATAGCAATGTTCAATGGAATAATTGAATATGCCAATTTTCAATGGAATAATTAAGAATTCTGGCAATAGGTTCATTCACGAGTGAAGTGAATGACCTTGTGCCAGAATTCTTAATTATTACCTACTCAGGGCACATTTCCAAGGAGCGTGACCTACGAGGCAAACTTTGTTATAGGCGATGGTTACCACTTAACATCAGGTGGGCCATCTCAATAGTATAAAAATTATAAAAATAAAAAATAATAATGATAAAAATATATCTATACATATAAAATGCTTTGTCCTGAATGACTGACTGACGGATCAACGCACAGCCTAA
The DNA here is from genome assembly GCA_963924445.1 of Philereme transversata. Classification (NCBI taxonomy): domain Eukaryota; kingdom Metazoa; phylum Arthropoda; class Insecta; order Lepidoptera; family Geometridae; genus Philereme; species Philereme transversata. The sequence continues at coordinate 11,051,756 of OZ004355.1, forward strand.
ACCGCTGATCGTAGAGAACTGAAACTTGGAGGGTGTGTTCTTTGTATGAGTAGGCATCCGATACGAAAGGATTTTTCGAAATTCTACCCCTAAGGGGGTGAAAAAAGGGGGCAAAGTTTGTTGACAACGTGATTCCTTGGTCCAATCTACTTTAAATTTTGCATACACCCTTTTAACAGAATTGATGGAAGACGTGTTTCGTATTTTATTGAAATTCATCCCAATCCATCATTCATTCAGAAAATCAACGGGTTTAAAAAGTGGTAGTAAGTTATTTTGGTGGTGATTTGCTTCGAAGTTGATATCAATCCTACTCCTAATAATTTATTACTACTAATAATTTGATTTTTATTACAGTTTATTTTGACACATGTTTGAAAACTCAATCCGATTTTATTCAAAAAAAGGTTGAACTCACATAAAAACATAAGCAAATAGGGTAGTTTAGCCGGTTTTCGGCCAAATAAGCAAAATTTTGAGTCCAGGTGGATTTGTTAGGTAATATATTTAGCAAACCTTAGTTTAAGTATTATTTACAAATCTTAGACAAAATGTAGTTCCCTATTTCGTATCACATTTCACCATGAACAATATAGTTTTGTTTTTATAATAGAAAATATCAGAAAGTAACTACTAAGCTGGCCTTCGGCCACGTGTTTTGGTTTACGGCCATCTATTTAGCCAGTTCTCGGCCACTGTTATTTGTATTTTAAATGATCCTTATTTGAGAAACAATAGGTTTTCATTTTGAATAAAACAAAAAAGTAAAAATCTTAAGGCTAATATTTTTTTAAATTGTAGGAACATTTATTAGGAACACTCTTTTTCTTCTTATTGTGTACTTGCTTAGAACAACTTTTAATTGTTTAATTATCAAAAACTATCCCTTAAAATTAATTTAGGTATTTAAAATATGTTGAATTCTTCGTCATCGCTAACCAACGCAAACCAAAAAATCAACATTTTAACTTACCTTGAAGAAAATGGCGCGTACTATTTAGTTCATTAATTTTGACACACACCCACACTGCCTAAATTGCGTTGGCTGACGAGCCAATTTAAACGTTATTAAGCGAAAAAATTTAGGATGCGTCAACTTCAAGTGAATATGTGTGAAAACAGTATTTTTTTGAATGAGTGAGGTAAAATTTTCTTGTTATTTTAGTTTTACTGCGTAGAGGCCGAGAACCAGAGGGGGCCGGGAAACCGGCTAAAATACCCTACTCTTTAGAATTGGAATGTCTCGAAAGTCATCGTACTATATTAGTACCTCATTTGAAGGTTTCTAAGTTTAAAGAGGTTATGCACTTTTAGGACACGGCCTATAGGGACGTAGAGTTCGAAATTTGAAATGGTAAGGACTAGAACATTTTGGTCAGAAGAAAATAGTTTACTTTTAGTTTGTCTTAGAAGTTTATTTTTGTGTATATTGTTTTTCGCAATTTTTTAACATTACACTAATATTATAAATGTGAAAGTTTGAATGGTTGTTTATTTGTTTGTTTGTTAATAAATCACGTCGTAACGGCGGAACCGATTTCGATGAAATTTGGTATATACGTAGATTATAACCTGGATTACCACATAGGCTACTTTTTATCCCATTAATCAGTTTACATGGGATAAAAATGGGGTGTCAAGTCAAGTTGCAACAGCGAGTTTAGGTTACCTACACATTTAGAAGTGTAACGCGTACGAAGTCGCAGGCAACTGCTAGTGAATGAATAAAACTGAATATATACACAATTACGAATATTCTAACATGTAGCTGAATTAGGTGCCACAATATTGGGCAGTCAGCTTTATCAGCCAAAACGCGTAGGATAGTGTTACTGCTGCCGCGGCACAGCATCAAGGCGGCTCTCTTGGATAGAATGGCATGAAATCCATCCGTGTGAGCATCTGCAAATATGCCTGATGCACTGCAGTACCTCGGCAGCCCCAACAGCATCCTAAACGCGTTATTGTACTGGACGCGTAGGGCATTGATTGTCTTCTGCGTATAGTTGGTCCATAGACTGCACGTGTAAAAAGACTGGTAGCAGGCCCTTTACTGCTCCCGTGCACCGTGCAAATGTTATGATAGCACGCTTTTTGATTTGTTTCATAAACCCGACTAGAGGGGCAGCGCGGTGGACTTCTTGAAACTACTAACCCTGATTGCATGCAGGGATGCAGGGTACTTCTGAATAAGTATATATATTTACGAATATATCCGAATATACCCGAAAGGGATCACTGTTCTCACGAGAACAATGTTTGTTCTTTGAATTTTTGAAATAAGATTGACGAATGCCTAAGAACGTGGAGCCCAGATTCATACACTAAGAAATCACGCTCTCTTGACACAATATTTAATCAAATTACAAAATAAAATAACAATATTTTACTTTGTAATTAAAATTTAAAATAATATAAAAATTATACTCTGATTAATGGACAAATAAGACTGCCTTGATACCAAATATTTGGTTTATCAATTTTAGTTCATAACAAAAACTTACCTACTTAACATATTATTTATAGCGGCAGGCCATATTAGCTAAGAAAAAATAGAATCATGTGAAAAGTCGAATACTTGGGAAGCATTCAGCTGACACAATGAAGTGGCATCGAGGGCAGGCGGGCGGAGGCGTATCATTGGCCGCCGGACGCGGGCGGGAGGAACGCGTGAGCGGGGCGGGCGCGGAAGCGGTAGCGGGGCTCAAAACAAATACATATATACACAAGTCACAACTTTACACATACCTGACGACCTCGGTGGCGCAGTGGGCGAATAGCCGACTGAGACGCAGGAGGTAGCGGGTTCGATTCTCGCCAAGGAACAAATGTTTGCATGATCTACAGATATTTGTTCCGGGTCTGGATGTGTTTCTATATATTATAAGTATGTATTTACAAAAAAAAGTATTTAAGTATTCTATCAGTCATCTGGTTCCCATAGTACAAGCTCTGCTTAGTTTGGGGCTAGATAGCGCTGTGTGAAATGTTCAGCAATATTTATTTATTATTTATTTATTTACCTACATAATCAGATCTATAACTCAGAACGCAGTAGCTATGAAGTTATCCTACAAAGGGGTAGTCAGGGTCAAGCCCATACATTACGATTAATATGATGACACATGGCCATCGAATTTAAACGGGACTCAAACCTTTATAATAATTAAGAACGTAAGCAACAATTAAGTAAAATAATTAGTGATAAAGCGAGTTGGAATTTTATAGCAAAAAAGGTATGTATTTAAATTTTAAAAATAGTCTACTGTATAAAGAACTCAAAGGTTGAATACGAATACGAAACCTTGAATACGAGTAAGGATATATTACTTATACCTACACAACATTTAAGTAGGTCAGGTATTGGACCATTAAATATTTTATTAATACTTTGATTTATTTATTACCCTAGAGAGAAACCCATTTTTAAAAATTAATACTTTTAAATCTTTCCTTTCTTATATTAAAAAACATATACTTAAAGTTTTTTCAATCTACCATCACCCTTTTCCAAAGTTACTTCATCGATACTCGACGATCATGATTCAGAGTAACGAAAGAACATGAAAAATTACAAACAGATCCGATTGTTAAAATCGATTTGTAATTTATAACATAGCGTGTAAATATCGTTCCGCTTATGACTTGAACACAATCACCATGAGTTCTGTCTGGCGCTTGCCTCCGCTCGCATCCACCCCCGCTACCCTCGACCGCAGGAGTGTTGGTGCGGCCGTCGAGTCAGCCGGAGACCGTTGTGCCGCTGACATCGAACCACCACACAAATATACTCTAAAAAGTCTATGACAAAATCTTCTTTATTTCCAAAGTTATAATAAAAAATCAGCCATGGATGTCGAGGAATTCCGCGTCCGGGGCAAGGAGATGGTGGATTACATTTGCACGTATATGAATACGTTGAATTCGCGGCGGGTCGTACCCTCTGTGGAGCCAGGGTACCTCCGGGCTGCGCTGCCGGCCGAAGCCCCGCACTACCCGGAGGCCTGGGATGATGTGATGACGGATGTGGAAAAGAAGATCATGCCAGGGGTGACGCACTGGCAGCATCCAAGGTTCCATGCATACTTCCCGGCGGGGAACGCTTACCCGTCGATTTTGGGGGATATGCTGTCGGCTGGCATAGGGTGCATTGGATTCTCATGGGTAAGTGAGGATCAATTGATCATCGCTTAGTAGTAGAGCAGGTAGAACGATTATTTATCTTGTAGCAAACGGAAACCCCATAAGCTCTCCTGCTCTTGTTAGAAGGTTTATGTAGGACCTAACCTACTAGTCCTACTTTCGTTTCCGTGGTACCAAAAAGTGGTCTAATTAGAAAGACCGGTCAAAAACTATATTCATAAAATTTTATCCATGTAAGTGCAGCCGTTATCGGCAAAAACTCCCGATACAAAATCTTTTTGCATTTTAAGTACAATGCATTGATGAAACTAGATGTGGTATACATATGTAGATAACTAACTAGTCTCTAAGTGCTGTTTGTTTTCCTAAGAAATTAAAATAATTGTAAAACTATTATCGTTAAAAATTTGGTATTTTAATAGAAAAATTCCGTACCAGTTAAATAAATTCGTCATTAAGATGCTCTAGTTCATAAAATTCCATCCTATAAGTTAAAGTTTCTTCCATAAAGTCCTCTCCATCCTAAGGTGGTCTGTAAGAAATCCCTTTAATCGATAAGACCACCCATTTTTTTGTTTAGTTTTAGTATTTGGCCCTCCTTCTCCGTTAAACTCCTCCGTGCACGCAATAAGCCTAAAAAAGGGTACAAAGTTCACGTATTTATTGATTGAGCGAAGCGAGATCTCCAAATCAACTTGGACAAATCAGGGATGTATGATATCGTCGTTGATCCGATCATCGTGAAATTCGGTATATAGGTAGGTAGTAAGGGCACAATTTTGGTGTGGCTACATGAGTTAAATATGTCGGGGGGTTGTTGAGATATTGGGGTTCAAGTGGGGTAAAAAAATCAAAATGAGACTATTAGGTCAAATGGGACGTCTAATGAAAGTTCTTCATTGGTACATTTCAATCATTTTTTTTAGTTTATTTCTTGTAGTTTTTGAGTTAATAAATAATAAAAACTGAACTTTGACAAAATTCACAGGGTACACCAGTTACCACACAGTGCTGAAATTTGGTATTCGTGTAGTGACACAAATATAGAGAAAAGTCTGAAATCCAGAATAACTGCAATTTCTACCTCTAAAATGAGTAACCAATTTACATGAAGCCCCATTAACATTATTTGAATGAAACTGTAGGTCAAGGTTTTGGTTTGTCTATTATGACACTACTTTATTAGTCAAAGATTATGAGTAATATTTTTTTTGGGAGAGTCGCGAGATCTAAGTTCGGGGCGAACTACTAGTATTATATAATAGGTGTAAATTATGGAGTTCATCTATCTCTAGAATAAAATATGCAGTAGATTCAATCAAATGCTCTTTAGATTCGGTTCCAGCTTCCTCTTATTCGATGTTTTTATATGGTCGTTAAGTCGAAGTTTCTTTGCAGTGATTCTAGGAAAGGCAGTCGTAGCATAAATTGCAGAGTTAATTCGCCATAATTAGTCACTTATCTAAGGGTTGCATTTTATTAATGGTAGTACTTCGATTGTATCTTTATATATATGTATCTTCTTTAAAATTTAAACTTTATATGATACCAAAACCAGCCAGATACAAATAGTATAGCCAAAGATATTTTATTACAAGTTCATACATACTATAATGCGAAAAGACTTTTTCCCCAACCTATTATATATATTGCTGGACATTTCACACAGCGCTATCTAGCCCCAAACTAAGCAGAGCTATGGGAGGCAGATAACTGATAGAATACTTATATACATTTTTTTTGTATATAGAGAAACAACCAGACCCGGAACAAATATCTGTAGAGCATGCAAACATTTGTTCCGCAGCGGGGATCGAACCCGTTACCTCCTGCGCTTCAGCCGGCTATTCACCCACTGCACCACGGAGGTCGTCAAAAACGGAACGAAGGTTTGACAAAATGTTGTTGTCACCTTAAGGTTGTTCGATTACTTACAAACAATCAGTTGCGATTCAAATCAAATCAAATGTACATATTTATTGCTTCAAATATATAACATGTTACAAAGATCTCAGTAGTAAATACTCGTACAGAATCAATACATTTCTGCCTTTTAAGGCATCCAATATTATAGTCTACAAAGACATATCATAACACTTAATAATAACACCTAAATAAAATTAATTATAATAATTATATAAAATAAAATAGAACTAATAAATACATAAAATTAAATTATGCATCATTTTAGTCATTTTTTTCATTTATTGTATAGTAAGATTTATTTAACAGTACAGATTTAACTTTTTCTGAAACATTGAACAAGGTTCTCTCAGCTACCTTGTTCAATGTTTCACAAGATAACTGCAGTAGAAATATGCGTTTTATGTTATATTTATGTTATTTTATGTTACATAAAAAACTGCAATACCTAAAGTTTATATTTCATAGACACGGTATGTATTACACGATTTGCACGCTAAAATAGCTCTTATCAAAATTAGTCGAGTGAATAAACAGTGAAATAAGGGTGGTAAGCCGATTCTTTGCACGATATTTGAATTAATGTTTGTTTTTCTTTCCGGCCGATGTAAGGAGATTGGCAAATGTGGGGCTGGCCCGTTCACAAAGAATCACTCATTCTTAACACAATATTTTTTAGCATTTTCTTGGACTAAAAGCATACAAACATACTTAATAAGTCTCAGATTTTTTTTTAATTTATTTACTACAATGTAAGTACATATAACCTTAAAGGAGTATTATACCCTAAAAACCGTGCAAGGTTTGTCTGGGTACTCACATTCGTCGATATTATACGTATACATTTTACACATTACGCAAGACAGTACTTGAGTAAGTACAACCAAGACAATATAGTACATCAAACCGCTTGTGACACCTGCCACCACCTAAGCATTTATACATTCTTTCGTCTTTCGGCTGAACAAAAGTTCTCGATTTTTCGATTTACTAGTATTAAGACTAGATTTTGTTAGTAGGCAAACAGCTGGTTGTTAGTTTATTTTCCAACTTATAAAAATATAATACGTTGAATAAATAATCATGGACATTTTACACATCCCTACCTAGCCTCAAACTAAGCAAAGCTTGTACTATGGGAACCATTTAAATGATAGAATACTTAGATACTATTTTTTTTAATACATATTTATGTATTATGTGTAGAAAAATAACCAAACCGGAACAAATATCTGTAGATCATGTAAACATTTGTTCCGCAATCGAACCCGAAACCTCCTGCATCTCAGCCGGCTATTCGCCTACTGCGCCACGGAGGTCGTCTTTGCTATTACATTTATCCCAGAATAAAGAAGTCTGGTTATCTCATTTAAAAAGTATAAATGTTGTTGCTTCTATTCCAAGAAATAAAATGCCGAGTAAAAGCTTTTGTATGCTCCAGATTTCCGCATGTCAAGCTATGATTGATCGAAAACTAATTGCAAACTAAAGTGTCTTCGTATATATATTGTATTCGGTACTTTAAAATGCATTTGTATCACGAAGTAATTTCTTGTCTTGAAGTAATTTGTTTCATTTCAAAATCTTATTCGCTTCATTATCAAAAATAATGGTAAAGAAAGAAAGAAAATACATTCATTCATCTTATATGGTAGGTGTATTTTGACGAGTGGTGATATAGATATACAGTATCTCCCAGAACTAGTATGTAAACCGATTCTCGACACTTACGAGAAAAACAAATGTTCTGAGAATCTTTCCGAAAATCGATGATTTTCATTGAAGAATCACTTGGTAAAAAGCAGATGACTTCTGTTAAAAATCTATTTATCACTGTTTAGTTCTTTGGAAGGAGCAAAGTCTAAAAAAACTGCTGATTTAAATTCAAATTAAGTACAAGAATGAAAAATAATACAGAATATTCAATGAAAAGTTGTTAATTTTTATGGTCGGAATCACCACGTTTAGGATTTAAATACTAGTTAATTTCAATTAATTAGTGATTCGAAATACTACTCTCATACGTTGCGACGCGACAGCACGATATGTATGAAACGGTGAATTTTTTATTGGATTGAAATAAACAAAATTCTGAATTACCCCGTAGATATGTACTAAATCAAATATTTTGTTATTGCGAGCGATATTATGATTAAATTATAGACGTAGCGAGTGATGCCATATTCCGCCCGAGAAGGTCTAAAGAAAACCCAATATTTTTACTTGCACTATGACCTATGTAATTATTGGAGCAAAAATTTTATTAATCTACTAAAGCAAATAATGAAAGTGAAAAACGGTTACGGGTCTTTGAAAATTATTGTTTTATAATAGTCTAATTTCAAAAGTTCTTTTAAAACCTATTTCAATTCAACAAATCCGAAGAATTTAGTTTCATTCCAATATAGGAAAGGCTATATCTTTTTATCCTGTATTTTGATTCATTAGCCATCAACGAAAATGATGAACAGTTATATCCCCTAATTGTTTTATGATTGCTCGTAATAAGTAACATTTAAAAGCACAAAAGAACCCATATTTGAATAATTATTTTAGAAACTCTACATTGGCTTACGATTTTTCTATTAGTTCACGTTTAGCTGTAACAAAGCTAAGTGCGGTATCAACAAAGATCTAACAAAGTTTTTATTAACGCTTTGTCAGAATTTTTTTATATTCAGTACCTATACAAGTTGATTCATATTCATTTATTAACAGACTTCATAAAAAGGAGGAGGTTATTAGTTAGTCGGAATATAGTATTTTTTTTATGTATGTTCCTCGACCATCTGGCTGGTGATGGTGGTGGTCTGCCAACTGGTCTGCGCCCTTCTTGTGGCCACCACTCAGTTGCTGCCCGCGTCCATCTTCCGTCTTTCCTCCTTGCCAAGTGTCCAGCCCATCTCCACTTCGCTTCTTCTTACGACATCACGAGAATTGCGGGAATGCAATGGATGCGCTTTGCACAGGGCCGGAAAGAGTGGCTTGATAACGAGAAGGCCTTTACCCAGCAGTTGGTGGATGTGGGCTGAGATGATGATGATGATGATATTCCCCGATTACTCGAAGACGCCTGGACCGATTGGAGATTTTTTTTTGTTTAAAAGTCCCATTAGGACCACCCATTATTATGCTATTATTATTTTAGTGCTAATGGGACTAGTCAGGATCTGATGGTGGGATCTCAAAAAAATCAAGGGCAACCTTCAAATTTTATAGGGACGCAATTCAGTTTTCAGTTTTTACCTCAGAACTCCGTAATTTATGAACCGATTTGGAAAATTCTTTTTTTATTTGAGAGGATATACTTTGATTTTGGTCTGATAGAAATTTAATCTAAATCAGTTCTGTAGTTTTGTTATATTTTTGTTAAAAAGTTACTTGTTATTTACAAGTATAGACATTATTTATAGCTTAGATAGTATATGCACCCTCCCACGCATACAATATAGGCTAAGTTCATATGAACGCGTGATACCGCGCGGTACAAGATCAAACTAAATAGTGTTTATCGTCTACATTACCGCGCGCTGCCTAATGAAAAAAGTCCCAATTTGGCCTACTCACAAAAATTCTCAATTATCTACATAGTAAGTATCTTCTTCTTCCTGCCCTCTTCCCCCATTACGTGGGGTCGGTACAACATGTATTTTTTTCCATACCTTTCTATCAGCCGTCATCTCCGTTGGCACTTTTTCTTACCCATATTGTTCTTCACACAATCAATCGATCTCTTCTCTTCTACTACGTAGTGAGAATATTAATTATTTATTAGTGATAATCATTTTGCTGAGACTTATTAAGTATACCTGTCGTATGAAGAAACTGAAGACCTTTTAAAAGTTGCTGTATAGACTGTAGGACACACACACACACACACACACACACACACACACACACACATACACACACACACAAGCACACACCCTCTCATACATACACACTAACTCACACACACACAAACTCATATACACATACGCGCACATAATCACACATCCTTATCTTGTATAATTTAAAAAATAATAGTAATAATGATAGTTGGAAATAATAAACTCTGGAGGGGGGCGTTAGTGTTCGCGACACAGTTTATAACTTCTGCGAATACTATCGTGTTCCAGTATTGTTGTACCATGTTTTTGTTCCAAAATAAAGTTATTTTGATTTTTGATTTGATTTTGATTTTGATACGATTTTAATCTCATAATATGTTTAAAAATATTACGTTAAGAATAGAAAAAGCGTGAGTGATTTTTTCATAAATATGTCTGGGTAGTATGTTCTTAATCTCCTTTCTCTTTACTTAATACTTTTTTAAATTCGCCAATCTCCTTTCTCTTTACTAAGCATAAACATAAGGTTAACGCTAATGCGTTACATAAATCCGTAATGAGCAGTATTATGGACAAAAATCATTACGAGTGGTGTGTACATTTGCCTTTATTGTGTTAAAAAAACAATTTGTATTCCTAGTAAAAGTACGTTGGTTTTTTAATACCACGAATTGTTAATTTGTTTAGGCCATTAACATAATATTATTAATAATATCAAGAATCATAGATACATTTATTATTTAATAGTTGCCAGTGCACAGATGTCGAAATTTGATAGTTTTTTGTTTTAGCTTAAATTTAGCTTTCGCCCCTTTTTCGTATGAACTTTAACTATGCCAAATCTCACACTTCTCCGTGCGCGTATTAAGCTTAAAAAAGGAATGAAAGTTTTATTTTCACGTATTAATTATAGATTTATAATCCATAAATATAACAAATAGTGAAACATAATAAAACGGTATTCAGTACTACATATTCGAGGAATAATACCTATTTATGGATAAGTAGATAGGTTATTTTCATTGCACATAGACATTCATGATCAGCCTATAGAGAAAATCATGGACATACTCTTTCGAGGCACGTAATGCTGGGATATACAGGCTGGGATTAAATAATCTCTTATATACCTAAGGTTTAACACGTATGAGGATTTTACTTGATGTATTCGTAATACATCCCTGAATAAATTTTGTTTGTTTATTACCTGATACAAAAACTGGTTTTACAAAAGTTCAATGATGTCTTAAAACCTATACTAGATTTATCTAGACACCAGGTTCTCGATAACGTGGGTTCTGGTCAAGAATATGTTAGTCTTAAAAATAAGTATTATAAATACCTATTTAATGGTTTAATCTAATGGCCTGCGAGCGTACACATGCACGCGGATGACAATAAACCCGTCAGGTGAGGTGAACTATTCGAAGCAGTACAATAGCCAATGCGGTAGTGTGATTTACACAGCTACTATAAATTTATTTATTTATTATTTTTTATACTAGGTATGCGAGTGTGCGTGCACTTGCACTATAAAGGATGCTCCATTTTATGATAGACTTTAAAAATGGTTTCGGTTTCGAATGATCTTTTTTTGCCCTCGGTTGAACTATGATGTGGTCATCACCTTTTGCAGAACTAACCAAACCCCAGGTTTCAAACATTTTCCATGTAGAAAAATCCATAATACGGGCAGGATTCGAACCCACAACATTAGTATCAGAGGTTACATCCTATTATTACTTACGAAAGTCTAGGTGAAGAAAAAAACGACCCTGCTAAAAAAAACGTGTGTGTTATGTACGCACGTAAGAAGTTATACTTCTTTGGCGTAACAGAACAAAACTAGCTAAAGATTTCATCCCGTACGCCACAATTCTTTGTTTGTAAAAGGAATGATAAATTAATAAATATAGTCATGAGTTTCCACGGACACTTGAGAGACAGTTATCAGCTAACTTCATCATGTCGCTTTTTGGATGTCGGTGTGCGCGCGTATGACACAGTTATCAGCTCACTTCATCATGTCGCTTTTTGGCTGTCGATGTGTTTCGTATCGTAAAACTATTACTCTCATAATTTTACCAAACGCACAAAAGAAGTATAACTTCAAAACTATCTATAACATTTTAATAATGTAAACAGTATGCCTACCTATTTAGGTAAGAAACCTATAAAACCTATAAGAAAGCTATGCCTTCCTATTGCTATAACGGTGTCAGGGTTCATATGTACAACTATCTGCTTACCATCTGTAAAAATTTGTAACCATATGCAAGCAAACAATGTATTGAGTATTTAGGCCAACACTAACACCAAACTAACAAATACTTGGAATAACAACTATTATTACGTACTGGTTAGTATTTAGTAAGCTATGGTAAGCCGTGGTTAGTATTTTAGTGATAGTGCTTAGCGCCCGGAGTAGCAAGACATGCAATCGATTGCAGACGTATTGATTTATCTGTAATTGCTGTTATTTAATGCAGTGTTTCGAGGCTTTTCAATATCCTATGCATTGTGTAATGGTAGTAACAGACGACTCAGACTAGACACAACCACTCGACGTGACGTCACGAGCAGACCACCAGCCCTACCAGCCCTACCAGCCCTACCAGCCTACACACAATGCAAAATGGTTGAACGTGACGTCAAATCGGCTGGTTGGCTGGACCCAAACTAGGTCGTCTGCAGATTGGTCAATAAAATCCGAGCAAGTTCTTGTATGATTATCTTCTAAATACTCGCAAAGTTGATGATGTAGCAAGTTGTAACCTAGATGATGGTCTCATCATGATACGTATTTTGAAGTCCGGTTATTTATAAGGTGTACTTTAAATTTATTATTGGTTTGTTCTATGCCTTTTCAAAATACTCAATGTCTTTTATTGAAAGAAATACTAGATAAAATGTGCAGTTTACGGACAAAATTAATTTAATCTGAATTTTTATGTGGTAAGTTTATTTACATTTATATTTTATATAGGTAATTCGAGATTATTTTCATAAAAGTAATTTACTCTCATGAGTAGAAAGAATCATTCATGTCGGGGTATTTTTTTATTAATTAGCTTTTGCGGATTTAGTTTCACTGCGGCCACGAGGCCTATCGTGATCACCACTTGCTTTATGTCACCACTAGTATAAACTAGTAAGCTGTTAAAAACTGTAGGATTCTTAGGGGTGATAACTGTTAGCTCCTTCGTGCTAAGAATGTGTTTGCCCAGATGAATGCTACGTTTGCGCATTAGTGGACCACACTCGCCTAACGGGGCGATGTTGGGGCGATTCTGCCGATTTGCAGGTTGGTATATCGCATAGCCCTATCTTGAATTAAATATGTGCTTATCAAGCCGACAGTGTCGAGTTAGGGCTCAGACAATAATGCGAAGGTTGTTTCTGTTTAGCGCTAAGATTCGGTCTGTATACAGTTTATCTTAATCTTTAATCAGTGATTTGGAATGGTTCATGCCTGAAGAGCTGATCCAAAGTTAGGACGATTCTTCGAAGGAAGAGTTCATAAGGGTTCTTTGTGCCAGGGTTTTTGGTATATCACAGAAAGGCTCAGGGCCCAGCTGTATTCAATTTGCCCCAGCTCGCACAAGTTCGTCAGCACATTCGTCGATATTTGCGTGTCCTTCCGGGTTACATATATATTCCGAAGCACCCTGCAAGTTAAATACCTTGAGACAAATTCCATTCATGAAAAATAAAAAACTAAGAGCCTTACAGTAGTCGCATATGATGTGAAACATCAGATCACTGCGCGCGCTCATTGGTCAAATCAAATAGCGCGCGCTTCCCCAGTTTCCTGTTACACATTTCCGCCCCTTTTGCCAAAATCACTCCCACAAACCGAGAGAAAAGATGTTACAAATCAATAACCGAAAATGATAAAACTGTATTATACCAAGAATATATAAGTAGATATAAAATTTTAGTCAGATAAATCCTATTTATTCTAAGACATCGGGAAATAGGGATAAAAGTCTAGAAATAGAATGAAAGTTTCAACCACAGCGATTTAGTTCAGTCAGCGTTTTCTCGTAGCACTACAGTGCACTACGCTACAGCGTAGCTCCTAGGCCTCGTAGCGGCGTAGCAAGTGTAGCTTTAGAATATCTTTTTTGCAGTTCCTGCAGCATAGTAGATTCAGATTCTTTTAAAAAGACGTTTGAAAAAAACGACAGATTATTTTAAGACCATAATTGTTGCAACTCTTAAGAACATGGACGAAAATGTTTAAGACGAAACTGTTCAGGTGAAGCTTGCGAAATTTGATAAAAAAAATCATTGCCCAATATAGTACAATAACAGATTTTGTATATTTTCAGGCAGCGAGCCCGGCTTGCACAGAATTAGAAATTATTATGCTGGATTGGATGGGTAAGATTGGTCGATCAGGATAAAAGTTACCAGCATTACACCCAAGTAAATAACAGAGTGCTAACATTCTAAAAAAACTTTCACAAAATTAAAAAGTTTACACATTTGTCATGTTAATTTTTCGTTGGCATGAAATCTCTCTATTATTATTCTCTCTCTCTCTTTATTATATATTATTTGCATTGTTTATTTGTATGTATATGCAACATTTGGATTTACAGGTAAAGCCATTGGTCTCCCACCATCATTCTTAGCATTTGAAGAGGGAAGCAAAGGCGGTGGTGTTATTAACGTAAGCATGTTCTATTATTTTTGTAGGTACCTATCTACATCAATTGTAGTATTTCTTCCATTTCTGATCATTAAAACTATTCCAGGGTTCCGCAAGCGAGTGTGTTCTTGTTTCAATGCTAGCCGCACGAGCCAATGGAATCAAACGCCTGAAGCATCAGTTCCCAAACGTGGACGAAGGTCTTCTGCTCTCGAAACTGATTGCATACTGTTCGAGAGAGGCGCATTCCTGCGTTGAAAAGGCTGCGATGATATGCTTCGTGAAGCTTCGTATTTTACAACCGGACGAGAATGCCTCGTTACGCGGTGAAACTTTGAAGGAGGTAAATAAATTCTAATCTAGATTGAAGGCTGGTGTAATAAATCAGTTTGTCACTTTTTAACACGAAGAAAGTTTTAATTTCGTTTCGAAATGTTTCTGTCCGTAATTAATTTGAAGAGTGTACAAGACACAAGCGGAGTTTCCTTTTCCGTATCCTGAACCCTTTTACGGTCACTATTGATAGATGTTAGATTGTTTTATGAAGATCACTTCGGGCTCCGCGTATCCTATACATTTTTAATCGAGATCGGATTGAGATTAGTTGGAATCGTTCTTTGGAAGGGTGCAGATAATCGGGCGGTAATTGAAGAAACTGGGTGTCCCGTCGCCCGTATTTAATGACTCTGTGGAGCCGGCTCCGGGATGCCGGAAATACGTAGCGCGCCGAGCGGTAATGGAGCCGCATTGTGTGCCACTTTCTATGCCGTGAATATTGAAATTACGCGATACGACCCTCTTATGAGTGACCCCTTAATTGCGCTCCATTTTCATGGAATTTTAAAAGCAGTTGGATTGGTTTATAATGTTTATTCGCGGTTAGAATGAAAATGTAGGTCTCCAAAGCCAGTAGATTCTTCAAAGGCAAGTTGGATATTCAGAAGTCGCATTTTAAAAATGAATTGGGAAATAACTTGTTGATTGTTGATCAAACAGGTACCTCTAGGTACTCTAATTTTAAAATATAAATGAACACATTTATACCTACAGATAAATCATCCGGCGGAACACTCGCGTGATAACATATCTATCTAAATGTAAAGTGACTTCATTTGAATTTTCAGGCAATGGAAGAAGACGAAGAAGCCGGTCGTGTACCGTTCTTCGTCGCAACTACACTGGGCACCACATCATGCTGCTCTTACGACAACTTGCCAGAGATAGGGCAAGTCGTTCGCAAGTTCCCCTGCGTCTGGCTCCATGTGGATGCCGCTTACGCCGGCAGTTCATTCCTCTGCCCGGAACATAAGCATAGACTCGCCGGTGTTGAGCACGCAGATTCATTCAATACCAATCCTAATAAACTGATGCTGACGAGTTTCGACTGTTCGCTTCTCTGGGTTACCAACAGATATCTGTTGACATCTGCACTCGTGGTCGATCCACTTTATCTGCAGCACTGCTATGACCACACGGCTATAGATTACAGACATTGGGGTGTGCCGCTGAGCCGACGATTCCGATCACTCAAGGTGTGGTTTATGCTGAGGAGCTACGGCATCAGCGGTCTCCAGAAATATGTACGAAGGCATTGCGAATTAGCCAAGTACTTTGAGAAGCTCGTCAAGAAGGACGATAGGTTCGAAGTTTGCAATGAAGTTACGGTAAGTGGATTCAGTGGGTAGTTAATGGTTTCTGGTTCTGAAGTTGGTGGTTGGGTAGCTATATATATTTTAAAAACTATTTGGTTTCGCAGTTAGGATTGGTATGTTTTCGTCTTTGCGGAGGTACAGACGAAACAAAGGAGCAGATAGATGAAATAAATAAGAAGCTATTGACTAATATCAACGCTTCAGGCAAGCTGCATATGGTGCCTGCTTCGGTGCGTGAATACTTCGTCATCAGGTTTTGCGTGGTTCACCAACACGCTACACGTGAGGACATTGGTAAGATAATACATTTAAAGAAAACGCTGTATTTTCAAGAAATTCTCGTGAAACTGAACTCCAAAAATTTGTTTTATTTCCATTGCAGAGATAGCCTGGGATATCATCACGGACTTCGCTACTGAACTTATAGAAGGGCCAGACAAGGAAAGGGTATGTTTCTGGTCCCATTTTTACTGTTTGACGTTATCACCTATGTAGGTATATACGAAGCATGAGAGAAGTGCTTTGAGTCCGAACAATCATAATAAAAACTTAAGCACCTAATCGGGTTAAAGATTATGTTTATTTCATAAAGAATTTTATCACATCGACATCATCTGTGTGTGTCATTTGTTTTCGCATCCCGATCAGTTATTTTAGGACTAGAATAGAATAGAAAACGCTTTATTGTATACTTAAATTAACACATCATATTTAAAACATATAACTAGTTTCACTATAGTACAATTGGTGGTCTTATCGCTAAAAGCGATCTCTTACAGACAACCTTTGTATGACCGAGATTTTACGATTTTATTTTGACTATCATCACCTATTACTTGTTTACTCTCGCGTTACTCTGCTGGTATCAGATATTTCTAATCGTAGTTTACGGCTTGTGAGATTGGGTTGCGTTGCGAGTCAGTCCGATCCACACCAAGGCCACTTCCAGTCGTCGAGTGTGCGACCGAGCGAGTGAAAATATAAGAAGCCTGCCCTTTTTAGGCAGGGGGTGAAAAGCTGTTATCTCATAATAACATACAGGAGAAATAAAAAATGTTTACACTGGGCTCGAGCGTTACAAAGAACAGATTTGCCGTATTTAAATGCTCAGAATGAGTGAGTTCATAATGCTTTTAAACATACTTAGGAGACCGTTAACTTAGGTCCAAATTCAGAGATCGCTCTCAGTGCAAGTCCGACTCAAATGAAGATACATGATTGTTAGCGTTGGTAAAATGGTAGCGTTAAATTTATTTTCTAAAAACTTTAGACGAACTTGGAGAACAATCTATGAATTTACGATATGATGCTTTTTCCAAATCGGAATGTTCCTCTTGATATCTCTTCAGGATCTCAACGAGGAGCGCGCTCGCCGCAACCGCGCTGCGCTAGCTCACAAGCGCTCATTCTTCGTGCGCATGGTCAGCGACCCCAAGATCTACAACCCTGCCATCAACAAGACCCCGCCGCCGATCGCTACGTCCCCCACCTCGCCACTTGGGGCCGCTGTGCCCACCACTCCCGATACTCCAGGACAAGATATGCAACTGTTGCCACCTACTCCGTAAGTAACAATTAAATTATCCGCCATATTATTAAACTTGAACCGCATTATCTTTGGAACAGATACACGATGTTTTGTCTCTTACGGTCGGATTTGAAACTTGCTGTCCTGTCCCTAGAAGACGAGTGTTGCTGATAACCCGTTTCTATTCATCGCATTTGTTTAGTCTGTTATTGCAGCGAAAATAAGCAACGCGACGAACAAGAGCTAACATTATTATCAAAAAATCTAAGCTCTCATTTCTTACAGGAAACAATCTTCGTGGATAAGCTGGCCCCTCGGTTTCTTCTTCCAAAGTGTCGACCACGACGCCAACGATTTGCCACTAAGGTAATAAATTACAGTTGTGTTTAGCGTAAGCCTACCAAAGTCTTTTTGAATTGTGTTGTCATTTGTAAGTGTGTTGATTCGTTATACCTAAGTATTTCCTAGTTTGTAAGTTTTATAAATGGTTTTCTATTGTTATATTTAGTTGTAGAAAACTATTTATAAAGCAGGGTTAACATATTCCGAAACAGCCTCTATAGTTTCCATACATCTGCCTTGTCTTTCTAGATTTCGTCACCTCGACACGATGGTGCGCCTGAAAAGCCCCGGCAACTCGAGCCGCCGAGGCTCTTCGCCCTGCGCCTCGCCGGAGCGCCGCGCTCCCTCCCCTAACCACTGACTCACAACTTAGGTAACGCACTGTATTTATTGTTCACTCCAATACATTCTTGAGCATTTACAATTGTTTTATTTCATAAATTTGAAAGTCCTTTGATCATAGACCATAGAGCGTTAGCATAGATATTTTTTTTATTATGAATCATAAAGTACCATATACTTATAAAATAAATACACTAAAAAACCCTTAGAAGGAAGAATTATAGGAGTAAGAAAAAAACAAAACGTGTACGGTAAAGGGACTAGGTACGTAATTACGTAATACAGACTTTTCGAGAAATACTGTTTGCTAGCCTGCAGAGTGCGACGACGATGAGTTGTGTGGTCTTTACCCTCGTTAGAATACACTGCCTTTGGTTCTTAGGTAATAAAGATTTTCTATGCTTGGGGCGATGCTTTTAGATATTTTTTTTATACATTATAGGCTTGCGTTTGACCACGATCTCGCCTGATGGTGAGCGATGATGCGGTCTACGATGGTATACGCTTGCCTAGAAGAAACCTATTCACACGCGACTTAAAGATACCCAGGTTATAGCTATCAGGATTTGTTTCCTGTTTGTAAGTTCGACTGGCAAGGCGATCCACTCTTTGGCAGTGCGCATAATAAAGGTCGAAGAGAACCGCTTTGTGCGAATGGGAGGTATTTCTACCATATAGCGATGGCGCACCGCAGAGCGTCTGGGTGTCCGATGATAGAACGGAGATGGTGGGATTAGGTTGAAAAGTTCCGTCACACACTCCCCGAAATGTACTCGATAAAAAACCGAGAGGCTAGCAACCTTTTGTCGATGCTCCAGGCTGAGGAGCCTTGCATCAACTAGCACATCGTTGCAAAGAGCTTCTTGGCTCTTCTCTCAATTGATTCCAGAGCTTCAAGTTGGTACTTCGCTGATTCGTCCCAGAGGTGAGAACAGTATTCCAAACACGATCGGACTTGTGCTTGGTACAAGTTGAGCAACTGTCCCGGTGTGAAGTAGTGCCTCACATTTGCGAGATTTCAACTTGGTATCTTGGCTTACAACATAAGTCGATGGCTAGCTACTTGTGTAACCGAAAACAGTCATTTCAAATAACTGGTGAGCGAAGAAGATTCTATAAATTCTGGTGTGTCCCAAGGGAGTACCACGGGACCGACCCTATTTTTAAAATACAATAACCAACTGTGCAATCTTCCGCTACAGCATATTCAAATAGGTACCTTATAACTTTCGCAGATGATATTACGATCTTCAATTTGCTGGTAACGACTGGAGTGAGTGAAATGCGTATGAAGGTTTAATTAAACGAAGGTGTTCTTGGTTTCGAACTGGGTGAACAGTAACTTTTTAACACTCAACATAGCTAAAACGAAATTCACACCTTTTAATATAGGAGAAACGGTCAACCACCTGTTTACTCAATTAAAATCCGTGCACATCATTGTAGTTCTAACGATAAATGCCATCGGACATAGGTCAGTAACGTAAAATACCTGGCTGTTTATGAGGACTGCAATCGAAACTCAATACGAAAAATATACATATCAGGAATCAAGTTATTCTAATGGCTTCACCACAAAATCATAACTATACGTAAGAAAATTATTAAAATCATTGAAAATTTCAAAATAAGCCGTTAATGATAACCTCCGTGGCGCAGTGGGCGTATAGCCGACTGAGACGCAGGAGGTAGTGGGTTCGATTCCCGCCACGGAACAAATGTTTGCATGATCTACAGATATTTGTTCCGTGTCTGGGTGTTTTTCTATAAATATAAGTATGTATTTACAACAAAAAAAGTATATAAGTAATCTACCAGTTATCTGGTTCCCATAGTACAAGCTCAGCTTAGTTTGGGACTAAATAGCGCTGTGTGAAGTGTCCAGCAATATTTTAAGATCTTTTTGAATGAATGTCTGCAAATATTTCATCCGTTTTTTCAGTCTTAACATCAAGTCGGTCGGTTATTACGAAAATTACTTAAATACACGCTTTCTCCTATTTACCGCGACTGCACAAGGAGGTGGATGGAGGGTTATCGATGGTTTTCGTATGGACCACATGAAACCCGACATTCTGTATAAGAAATATGCATTTTCCGACCGTACATTTTCTTTTAGTAATAGATAATTTAAGTACATGACTATATTTTTCATCATCAGAATTTTTTAAAACTACGCGCGTTGAGTGCAACATCAGATACAAGTAACTTTTTAACAAAAATATATCCGTCTTAACCGATTTTATTGAAATTTCTACGGGACCAATCTAAAAGAATCTGAAGAATTTTCCAAATTGGTTAATTTTTTATTTGAATATACTTTCAAATTTGTCTTATTGAAATTTCATCAAAATCGGTTCAGTAGTTTGGTTTTTTCTGTTATCTGAAGTCAGTTAAATTATTTGTTAAAAAATACTTTTTGTTAATATAAAATGACTGGGGAGTTTTTCTTCGTACTAATTAAGTACTTAATAAAAAATAAAATACGCATGTAAGAAATAAATTTCCTTGTAATAAGTATTAACTATAGTATATTTAATATAGAATTAAAAGAGAATATAGAATGAGAATAAAGAAAAATCTTCTACTCAAACATTTGGTTAAATACACATTAATGAATAGTCACGGACGAATTAAAAAAGACGGGACGTCGGCGTCGACTACGCTTACTGAATCGATGTGTGTAATCTAAAGGCCAATAACTATACAGACGTACACGCTGCACAATGGCTGCTATGCGTCCATTGGCTGCCGGATCGGTACAGGTGTTTTAATTGTGTGCATAAAGTAGGTACCTATACCTACTATACTATCGAGCGCGCATACTTTGCGTGCTTCACTTTTAAATTAGAGGCGCTCCATCTTTTTTATTAGTCCGGGTGAATAGTATACAAATAGAAAATTTGATACATTTACGCTTACCGCTTACTTATGTACATAATATCTTATATCGTACTAAAAAAAGTCCCTTAGGTGGTATTCAATCACATTTATTTACATTTCTGTTACAAGTTAGTTGAGTGCCTTTTCAATCAATCGTTTCTATCGATTGTAGAGATATTTAAAGCTGCAATTGCGTGCCCCTCTACCATGTTGATTTGGAGCTTTCTCACAATAAGGCATTTGCTATTGATAACAATGACTTTTTACATGCTTTTTACTATATAATAAGTCGCGAGCTGTCGATGGTTCAGACTAGCGAAAGATTGTGGTGGATGGTACATACTTAGGAGGCTTATACCCACCAGTGGGTCAGTTTGTAGAAGATCATGATGCTGATAATGATAGCAATTAGCTGACGCTCGCTCTCTCTCTTTTCCTGTTCTCTATTTCTAATCTTAAATATACCAGTGAAATGTTATGTAACCATGTTTGTTGATTTAATCCTATAAGGTGCTAAATTTTGTTGTTATGGTATGTATTTTGTACTAGCTTCCGCCAGCGGCTTCGCACGCGTTGTTTGTTAACAAGAAGTAGGCTATATGTTAATCCAGGTTATAATCTACATACATACCAAATTTCATCGAAATCGGTTCAGCCGTTACGATGTAATTGCCTAACAAACAAACATCTAAACTTTCGCATTTATAATATTAGTGTGATGGTTTGATTTGATTTTAGCAATAGTTGTTTTATTACCCTTGATCAAGATGTGCACACGGCTTCACATCAAGCTATACATTTCCAGTATATGCTGACCTCTCATTGTACGGAAAACCTACACAATGCGAGGTCAGCTTATACTGGAATGTTTGAGTATACCGGTTACCATCAGGTGAGATTGTGGTCAAACGAAGATCTATACAGTTAAAAGAAATGTACCTACGCAATAAAATATAGCTGATAAAGTTACTTCTTATCGACACGTGGTATAATAGGCTCACGCTAATTTTCAACGCCCTATTACGATAAAAGGTAAATGCTACGTTTGCCAGATAATGTAACAGGCATTAAGTCATTTAATAGTAACTGCCGCGCCGAATTCACAATTAATATATTTATATCTATAATCGGTTATATGTTCAGAAAAATCTATACTTACCATTATATTTCTTAGGAATCATTATCAAGTTAATTGGGGACTCGAAGCGCGGTAGTAACTATTCGTTGCACAAAATGGATCTTCATTTTAATGAGGGATTTACAGACAAATAAATGGCGCTGTGTCCAGTATGTGGTAGTTCAAAAAACGTTATTTACCTACTGTAAATATACTATTCCGAGCGACGCTGCCGACTGCCAACTGCAAGTGCCGCAGCTGCTACTTTTTTAACAAGTAAAACGCTTATCAACTGCTTAAAGTCAATAACCGTTAAACGACCTTGAAATATTGACAAATCATTTACTCTAGGGTGACTTTATTAGAGAATAGGGGGGCGGGACCCTTAAAACGTAACAGTGAGTACCTATTTAGTCAAAATAGCTTCAATCAAAATACAGAACTGCAACATCATCTTTATGGGACTCTTAGAGAACTAGAGAGTTTGAAACCGCCTCATTGCGAATGTTTTTAGGAAATCTATTCAACAGTGTGTGATTGCACTACGCTGTCCCATCCAACAGTGTGTAGCACATCTGGGTTCTCCGTATCCCAAGCCATTCCTCTCACGAAATTAGTATGCATGTGCCTGTCGTGGTATGACACTCGACACGACGCCGCATCCATTTCGCATACAGAAACTATATTATTATCACAGCATACTGCCACTTTGTTGCGACTGCAAAGATAAAAAACATTTGTGTGTCAACATAACGCTCGCGGCAAGGTAATGGTTCATTGCCGTCACAAAACGATCAATGTATTCTAAGTAGAACAGACTCGGTTAATGCCGATTATCGATTGATGGGTGTGTTTTATTTTAAAATAGATCGAAGTGTTTTAACATAGAACGCAAGTACAGAGATAGAGAAAAAGTTAACTAGAAAAGTCTGAGTAAATACTTACGCAGCATTCAAGATGAGCTTGTGGATACCAGCAGGGAATTGAGCCAATTTTACCGAAGCAGGCTTTTGCCGGAAAGCATTTCTGATGTCCAGTAATCTGAGGACTCCCGCGTCGTCGCCGGTCACCATCCAGTATTCGTCTATCCATTGCAGTGCTCGAACACCACAATCGCTCTGTCCTAAATCTGGAAACAAAACTCTTTAAAATATGACGCTAAAATCTATATTAATATTATAAAGAGGAAAGATTTGTATTTTTGTATGTTTGTAACGAATAAACTCAAAAAATACTGGTACGATTTCAAAAATTCTTTCACCATTAGAATGCTACATCATTAAGTCACACCAAAATTGTGCCATCACTACCTACCTATATACCAAATTTCATGATGATCGGATAAACGCTATGAAAGTTATCCTCAGACAAACATACATACATACAACACCAATTTGCCCAAGTTGATTTGGAGATCTCGCTTCGCTCGATCAAAAATGTTCTAAGGTTATGAGAAAAGAGAGCAATGAAGTTAAAGAAATCAGTCTTATATTATGTCGTCAGTCTGATATTACATTCTGAGCCCACTACATCACGCTAGCAAAGTCTGACGTAAACCATATGAATGGTGGCCTTTGAGTACCAATAAGAATGGATTCCCCATTCTATCAAAAACTCACAAATCATGGTAAATATCCCGTTTTTAGTACAAATAGGATACTTAATCACACCAGCAAGCTCTGTTTATTCAGAAATACATACTAAATTCTGAGGCAAATTTGATTTATGAAGAAAAGCGCAACCAACTTGATCCCAATCGTGCAGAAAAACACGTTTTTTTCCCACAATCTGCCCCTTTTGGACTTTAAATATTAATTAAAAAGCCTAACTAATTAACTTCAACATGACATGCCTAATTTTTGGCTAACTTTTTATATTAATACTAAGTGAATTTAGTTTTAAAAAAAAATTAAGGTTTGTTTAATTTTAAGTCTATAGTTTTTTGTCCAGTAAAAGGTATTTTTCGAGTTTATTTATTCGCCGAATGTCGAACAATACTACTATTATTCGGTATTCGACGAATAACGAAAAAAGGAATAACGAATAATAAGCGAGTATTCGCGGCCTCTCTAGTATCTACCATGTTCTGTAAAAATGATCTTGCTTTTTACAGCTATTCAGTTAGCTTTATAGCTTTGTTGTGTGTTGTTGTTGTTGTTGTATAGCTTTATGATTTATAGACTGTTTAACTATGAATTGAACTGGTGACGAATTCTGTATGGCATAATTGTATGGTCTTGATTTTTTGTAAACCAAGTATGGTGTAACAATCTCCCCTATGATACTCACTTGTTGCTGGTGAATTGACATTTATATCCCATAAAGTGACATGTGTGTCAAATGAAGCTGTGGCAAACAGATTGGATGTGTCAGGCCTTACAGCTACTGCATGGATAGGTCGTGTGTGCGCTTCATAGGTCCTAACACAAATCAGGTCTTCCATATCCCATACCTAAAAATGCAACATCATAAAATTATGAGACTATTCTCTTTTTAGTCAC
Source organism: Philereme transversata (assembly GCA_963924445.1). Lineage (NCBI taxonomy): Eukaryota > Metazoa > Arthropoda > Insecta > Lepidoptera > Geometridae > Philereme > Philereme transversata. Next base: position 11,076,674 of record OZ004355.1, read on the forward strand.
ATACATCTACAGAGTTTTTTAACTGATTGAAATTATGGTTTAAATAAAATCTTCTTGTTAAGGTACCTCCTTCATGAATCCAACAAACCTTAGCATTTCCATCAGCACCGACAGTAACATACTCTTTCCCAGAATTGAGGCAGTCCACAGCTAATGCTCCATCATCGTGTTCAGCCACAGATTTGTCTTCCATCCATTCCTGCCATGGATTTTCTTTAGTCTTGGTCCAGATGCTAACAGCGCCATTGTCTTCACATATAAGTACCTGAAACATTGATTAATTTTTAAGAAAGGATATAAAGTAAAAAACGTTAAATTGCTCTTTTCTAAAATTAGATCTAAAACACTTTCTCCCTATCTTAACTCTTTCAGCAAAAATAAATGTCATTATTCTAAGCACTTGCACCAATTTATTGCACGGCAAAACAAGCAGATTAAGCAAGTCTCACAGTTTAACTTAATTTCAGGATCCTTTATTCCAGTAACTGATTGTATCATCTTTTACTGTTTGTTACAAACTAATGTATGGTTGCTTAGAGCAATGTTTTGTATTCTCTAAAGAATTTGGATGCTGAAGTTGCTGGTAGAGCCCCAGAGTTATATTCCAGAAGTCCAGATCAGTTGACAAACCTTTTCAGAATTCTCTACAAAGCAGCCATCAGCTGTTCCACTATTGAGGTTAATACTCCGCTTCTCATAAGCTTCAATGGTCTTCCCGTCCGCAGCTTTTTTGAAAATACTGGCACCACCATCCCAGTACCGCCCTGTTATCTCTGAACTACCAACAAGTGCAGTTCCATCTGAAAAAAGTTATAATGGTTTTTAGAATAATGCCAACACTGCAACATCTTCATAACGTCGTAGGGAGAACGAACCTGGATGAATCTTGATGTAATCTAAATAGGATACGATGCCATTGCCTGAAGTATCATTTCTATAAGCTTCTGCGTTGAGATGTGGTGGCACTATCATGTAATCGTCTAACTTTTCCATGTTTTAGCACTTTTTAAACTTCCTTTAGGTACCCAGATTTGTAATTGCTTGCGCCGATCAATATTTCAATACCAAGATTCAAGCAAAAAAGCTTGCTTTGCTTGATGCCGCACATGAATGAAGTAGAAGTAAACAACAGAACAGAATCTAACCTCAAAATATTTTACTGTCATATGAATATGACAGCAAAAATGGAAATGCCATAAAATTTATTGTCATACAGTACTGTGTCAGTGCCACACTCTCTTACTCTCACTGTCAATGTCAAGTCATCAAAATCTCTGTAATTATTTCGTATCGTAGGTAGGTATATTTTACTATGTTTTAGAGCTGTTCTGACTCGTGAATTCATCTATTTTATCCAGGTTAGTCAAAGAAACGCTTTTATTAACTATTTACCGTGTACATCATAAATTAAGGTAGAATCTAAGTACATAAATAGGTTATCTTTAATATTCTTTTACTACAATAGAATTGGCTCTCAGTTCTACTAAAGGGCATTAGAACTATTATTTTTACATTCAGAACTCCAGCAAATCAATTGCACAACAGCAATCATGGCTAAATTAGAGCTGTCTCAAACCTTATCCGGGCACAAAGGAATTGGGTGGAATGTGTCCTGGCATCCTTTAGGAACGGTATTTGCATCTTGCGGCGAAGACAAAACCATAAAGCTATGGAGCAAAGAAGGCCAGGATTGGACGATAAAGACAGTACTTGTTGATGGCCATCAACGGACCATTAGAGAAGTGGCATGGTCTCCATGTGGCAACTTTTTGGCTTCAGCCAGCTTTGACGCTACCACCGCAATATGGGATAAGAAGAGTGGTCAGTATTTTTTAAACTCTTGAATGAGATTATGAATCTAAACAAGTATTTTATTGATAAAACTTTTGATAGGTCAGTTTGAATGCAATGCAACACTAGAAGGCCATGAGAATGAAGTCAAAAGTGTTGCCTGGTCACCCTCCGGACAGCTGCTTGCTACCTGCGGCCGAGATAAGTCTGTCTGGGTGTGGGAAGTAGCAGGAGATGATGAATATGAATGTGAAGCTGTACTCAATGCACATAATCAAGATGTGAAGAAAGTATGTTAATCATTCTGACAAAATTACTCATACAACGAATATAGCAGATAAATTATGAATTATTCTGTTTGTAGGTTGCTTGGCATCCTTCATTAGACATCCTGGCTTCAGCATCCTACGACAACACTGTTAAAATGTACAAGGAAGACCCCGCCGACAATGACTGGACCTGTGTTGCCACTCTTCAATCCCACGAGTCGACTGTGTGGAGTCTAGCTTTTGATAAAACAGGAGAAAGGCTGGCTACAACCAGTGATGATAAAACTGTGAAGATTTGGAAGGAATACAAACCTAACAATCAGGAAGGAGTCATAGTTACTGATAATGAATCAGTTTGGAAATGTGTCTGCACCCTATCTGGCTACCATACTCGTTGCATTTATGATATATCATGGTGCCACAAAACTGGTCTGATAGCTACTGCATGTGGGGATGACATTGTGAGGATATTCAAAGAAGCTGAAGATTCTGACCCTAATGCGCCTACATTTGACCTCATTTGCACCAAACTAAATGCACACACTCAGGACGTCAACTGTGTGACATGGAACCCTACTGGAAATCAAGAGTTGCTCTCGTGTAGTGATGATGGAGAAATAAGATTATGGAAGTTTTCTGAGTAGTGTTTATTTTGTGAACAAATATTAGTTAAGCATACACCATGATCAATAGAAATAAAAATAAAGATCAATGTATGTAAATAAATCAATAATATTGTTATCTTGTTTTAGTTACTAGATGTGGGTTAGTGATAAGTGATATTTCAATATATGGGAGAATATTTGAATACTAAGGCTTTAACTTGTTAAAATATATACAGTGTGGCCCTGGATAAAGTGCAACCCCGAAAGGGGGTGAAACTAGATCAAAAATTATCGACAAAAAAATAGAAAAAAAAATTTAAAAAAAAATCGTATATACTTTATTGATGTATTAAAATTTTTATTGCTCACTAATGACTCTATTTAATAAAAAAATTATTTCTTCCAAAGTAGTAGGTCTATTTTGTTAAAATAAAAACCATAATCATGTCAGATATGTGACGATGACGATAAAATAACAAATAACTGACAAACAAGTGGCTATCGTGACTTAAAGTTTAATTTTTGTATTAAAATTAAATTTTTTAGGCTGTTTTTTTCCAATAAACTCCAAAAATCTTAAAATTAAGCCTATAATACTAGAAATTTTTATGACTTTTTATTATTGTCTATCATAATAGCTTTTAAATAAAATAAAAACCTACGTTCTAACATAAAAAATGTGCTGGCTAGGAGCATTTAAAGTTGACCACTGACGGTCAGTGGTCAACTTTAAATGCTTATTAATTTCCAATAAACTCCAAAAATCTTAAAATTAAGCCTATAATACTAGAAATTTTTATGACTTTTTATTATTGTCTATCATAATAGCTTTTAAATAAAATAAAAACCTACGTTCTAACATAAAAAATGTGCTGGCTAGGAGCATTTAAAGTTGACCACTGGGTCAGTGGTCAACTTTTTAATTTTTTTAAAATTTTTTTTTCTATTTTTTTGTCGATAATTTTTGATCTAGTTTCACCCCCTTTCGGGGTTGCACTTTATCCAGGGCCACACTGTATAAACATATAAAATATAATATATGTATAATGAAATAACAGGTAAGAATAACAATTATCATAATGGACAGCAACTTCCTAAAATGAATATAATCAATTTGTCTTATTTTATGTGTTTCAGATAAAGTGTAATGGTTCTTAAATTGGTAAGAATAATACATTGTAACAGAGCAAGCATTGCCAGATTGTACTCTTCAACATCTTTGAAAATGTCCACTGGGGTAAAGGTTGGTGTGTCCTTGGAGAAAGTGGTGGCTGTTTTAGAAAACTTTGCACCTAAAGCGCTTGCAGAGAGCTGGGACAATACTGGACTTCTAGTCGAACCTTATACTCCTAGGTATGTGATTATTTAACTTTCTAATTTCATCTTCGTTTTCACCCACTTGGTCTTCTTCTTGTTTTCACCCACTTCGTAATTGCCTCTTTTAGTTTATGCTATGACCTTGATTCTGAGCCAATTTCAACAAGTCCTCAACACACTACTTTCTACAATTTAATAAAAAAAGAAAATTAATGTGTATTTTATATGTTATAGACCAAGTGATAAATGGATCATTTATCATAATGCCTGGGAATTATAAAGAAATACCAATATGAGATGGCAATTTGATAATAACTATTCAAATAATTAAATTGCCCGGGCATTATACATAATGTCTATCACCTATTGGGCAGAGTAATAAAAAACATGTTTCATTATTATTATTTTTATTTTTGACATTAAACCTAAATTAAAAACGCAAATAACATAAAATTCCTTCGTTTCCTAATATGCATTTACCTATGATAGTAAAACTTAAAATAAACGAAAGTTTATAAATAAATAAAAAAATAAATATTGCTGGACATTTCACATAGCGCTATCTAGCCCCAAACTAAGCAGAGCTTGTACTATGGGTACCAGATAACTGATAGAATACTTATGTACTTTTTTGTTTTGTAAATACATACTTATAATATATTGAAAAACACCCAGACACGGAACAAATATCTGTAATCATGCAAACATTTGTTCCGCTGCGGGAATCGAACCCGCTACCTCCTGCGTCTCAGCCGGCTATATGCCCACTGCGCCACGGAGGCAGTCAAATATTTTATAGTTATATAATTTTGGTTCCTGGTTAGGTTAGTTTTATTATATTAGTTTATTAAACAGTGAAGTATTTGACGTCCGCACGCTGCCATCGCGGACTCTGGTTGGTCAACGTGTGCCACGCGTTTGTTTCCCTCCCCACACCCCATCCAATGTATCTTTTATCAAATTGCTCAACGATCACGTAGCAATATTCATAATGACCAGACAATGTTATAAATAATATAATAACATATAGTTTAGATAATAATTATTCATTTGGCCCGCTATAGCTTGCCATTATTCACAATGCCCGGGTGTTATAAATAATGCCCTCATTAATCACTTGGTACATAACATATCTTTTTTACTATAATTTAAGTAAAAAAAAAATTATAATAATATTTTATCATCAATTTATGTACTAAACCCATTTGGTCTATTGGTCTGGTTTTCTGGTTATTAAAAATTTAATCAAGCTTGTAATATTAGAACTTAATAATTATCTGATTATCATAAAGGTTTGCAGGCAGCAATTACTTCAGAATATTTAAGGATTTTTTTTTTATGGTCTTTAACTGTTTAATTATTTGGTGATTTGTTTTGTTTGCTTGTATTGTTGTATGTTATAAATAAATAATTAATAATAACTACTTGAGAATATAAAAACTGAATTGAATACGCCTCTAAATATATAATTGACTTAGATCAAACTAGTTTGCTAATAATAAAAAATGTTTGTTGATTTCAGGAAAATTACAAAGATATTGCTTACAAATGACTTAACGGAAGATGTGGCTGTGGAAGCAAATAGCAACAATTGCGAAATGATAATTTCATACCACCCTCCAATATTTGCACCAATGAAATCAGTTGTGAGGAGGTGAGTTTTAAATAATACTACATTAAATGAGATGAGTTATTGAGAAAAATAATGACTACAATGACTCGTCGCGCCATCTGGTAAAATCAACTTCCTTTACTTGTACAAATATGGGCATGAAAAACTATGTGCAGTAAGTTTAATATGTGAAGTCAAAATTTACAATCAAAATCAAACTGTCAAACTGCTGCAGGCGATTTTGACCCAGCAATTATGAAGCCTGACTGTATAACTAAAAAATACTAACTGTTACCTGTCCTATTAATATGTAAAGGAATGACAGAGACGTCACCTAAGTTGTTTTGTTTGTCACGGGTATAACTTTCACCTGTGGTGCCACCTAGCGTGACTAACCAGAAATAATGTAATATATGCGTGCATTTCAATACATATTCCTAATATTTTGGTTTTAGTGCTTGGAAAGAGCGAATCGTTGCATTTTTGCTAGAAAATCGTATATCGCTGTATTCGCCTCACACAAGCTGGGATTGTGTACAGGGTGGAGTGAACGACTGGCTGGCGTCCATCTTTCCTTCTACAGAATCACGCCCTATCATTCCTGGGGATAATCCTAAATTTGGAGCTGGCAGGTAAGCAACAAACTTTTTTTAAGCTTACTTTCTATCATGTTGAGTGAAAGTTAGCCCAACATCCCATTCAAAGTCATCAGATTATTGATCGAGCGAAGCGAGATCTCAAAATCAACTTGGGCAAATCAGCGTTGTATGTATATTATATATGTATGTTTGTTTGTCCGAGGATAACTTTCGAAGCGTTTATCCGATCTTTGACAAAATTCACAGGGTACACCAGTGACCCCACAGTGCTGAAATTTGGTATGCGTGTAGCTTTAGTGACATAAATACAGGGAGAAGTCTGAAATCTAGAATAATTCCTTGCAATTCCTTGCAATTTCCTTGTTTTAATGTTACCTGTAATTTGAATGAAATTGTAGGTCAAGTTAGTTGGATGTGGATTTCGTGGCACTATTTTGTTAGTCAAAGATTACAAATAATATATATTTGTTTGGGTGGGAGACTCGCGAGATCTCAGTTCGGGGCGAACCTATACTAGTATATGTGCGCATAAATTATTTTACTGGAAAATTTGCGTATCTACCTAAGTATAAATCTCTTTCCCCTACAAAATTTTTTAAGCATTGTTGTAGCTTTTTGCTCATAATAGTACTAATGTTAATTAATGTTGCAGAATCTTGACAATCCAGCCTGACTTTGGCAAGAATATAACTATAGCTGATGCTGTTGATAAAGTGAAGAGTCTAACAGGATTGCAGCACGTAAGGCTCTCCTTGGGAAGAGGAAAGTCTATAGATGGTGCTGTGAAAACCGTTGCTCTTTGTGCTGGTTCAGGAGCCTCAGTCTTGAAAGGGACTAGAGCTGATCTCTACTTGACAGGTAAGACGACGAATGATCTTTACTTCTGTTATAGGAGTCGAAGAGGTACTCTATTCCACTCCTATATTTTATTCTGCTACCTAATCATGAAAATCTACAGGGAAGCGTATATTCTGAATCTGAGTCCTATGGCTGTCCATGTAATGGCAAACTATAATAATAATAATAAATAATAAATATTGCTGGACATTACACACAGCGCTATCTAGCCCCAAACTAAGCAGAGCTTGTACTATGGGAACCAGATAACTGATAAAATACTTACATACTTTTTTTTTGTAAATACATACTTATAATATATAGAAAAACACCCAGACACGGAACAAATATCTGTAGATCATGCAAACATTTGTTTCGCGGCGGGAATCGAACCCGCTACCTCCTGCGTCTCAGCCGCCTATACGCCCACTGCGCCACGGAGGCAGTCAAAACTATCCTAACTTTGCTTTAATTAAAACGGAAGAAAAAAGTGTGTAAGGCTGGACGTGCATGGAAGTTAACTTCATCGGCCGCGCCGGCTAAACTATCGGTCAGCTACAACATAGGTGTTTCATGTATAAGCGCGCATGAAAGCTAATAATCGGACGGTTTTAAAATCTGTCGAGACACAAAATTCCGACTTGATCGCGATCGGCGGACGGCGTTACACCTATACTTTTCGAACAGCGTCCGCGCATGCGATCGGCCGAAAACGACAGCCCTATTGTCAGTCGGCCGATCGCACTTACGCTTTTTGTTTAATTTCGCGTGAAAATAGATGAAATCGACATCGATTCTGAAAAATTATTGTCCAATCGGCCGGTTACAAGTTATTAAATGCGCGCCAACTTTGATAAACCGACTACGTTCCATGCACGGCCAATGACCTTAGCTTCCATGCGCGCCTAGCCTACAAGACATGATGTACATTGCTAAATTGTTGCAATCAATTGTAACAATTTTTTGTTAGACATTGACTGTGAGATTGAAATCTAGAATTTAATGTATTTTTATTGTAGGTGAAATGCTTCATCATGATGTTCTGGATGCAGCTCAAAAAGGAATAACTGTTATTCTTACAAACCACTCAGACTCGGAAAGAGGATTTTTGAAACAGTTCAGAACTGAACTTCAAAAGAGACTAGAAGACAATGTTGATGTTATAGTTAGCAAGGAAGATAGAGATCCACTTGTCACTGTATAAGGTACTTAAACAAAACACGCTATAAATTAATATGTTATTTATTATTATTTCTTATCATTAGATTGTAGTATTGTATGTGAGATCACCATTAAAGTTATTCTATTTGTAATACTTCATGCATTGCACTGAGAATTATCCAACTCTATCCAATTTCTGTCTGTGAGACTAGTTATTATTCCATTTATAACATTTGGCAAGATCTCTCGTGCGCTTTCTTCTTTCTACTTCCGTTAACAGTGTTTGAATTCTTTTGATGATCTTCAATCTGCACTGAAAGGTTTTCATTTTTATAGATTTGTTGGTTTGGTTTTGTTAGAATTGTATTAGAGCATGCACACGACTACTTACGCAAAGCAGCTTTGTCTGTCGGCTTATGTTTCAAGTTTTCCTTGAATTTCTCTTTCACTACTTCTTTCGTAGTCTTCTTTCTTCTGGGTGAATCAGATCCAGATCTGATCTTGCATATTGATGATACTGTTCCGTTTTTGTCGTCGTAGTTGATGACGTATTCACGCCGACTCGCCCTGCTACCGTGTCTTGTTGCTGAATCTTTGTTGTAAGTGCTTTTAGCACTTGGGTTCGAACTAACTTTTGGTATTATTGTAGGTTTATCATTTATGGTGTTCGTTTTGTCTTTAGATGGATGTCGTTGATAAGCTTTTACGTCACTGCCAGAATTTTTATCGGAAGAATCTTTTGTACTATGTGAAGTAGTGATATGTTCTAATGTTCTTTCAGGTGCTGCTTTCGAGTGTCTGCGCAATGATCTGCTTCTATGTTCTTTCTTGTCTGGTGTGGAACTGTTTAGTTTGTGTGATTTTTTGCTAGCAGATGATTTATTTGTATCAGTATCAAATGAATGTTCATTGGACACCTTCAATTGTGCCTTTTGCGTTGAATGGTGTAATTTATCGCCTTTTTCCAAATTTTGCTTATCGAAATTTTCTTGATTATTTTTATGTGAAGTTGCTGTAGTTTTTTCTTCTTTATATTGCCGCCTTTTCGGTAAAACTTTACCATCTGTATCTTGGCTGGTGTTGGACTTCGTAACATCTAATTTACGATGTGCCTTGATAATGCTAGAATCATTACTTCTAGGAACTTTTTGTGTAATGCTATTGAGGGTGTTTACATCAGATTTAGAAATAGTTTCCTTTGTACTCTGATCGTTTGTTTTTTTGAGATTAACGTAAATAGGATTATCTTCATCCGATATTGCTCCTGGTCTGTAAGTTGGTGATTTTTCGGGATATATTTGTTGCTGATTTTCATTGACAGTTGATAAATGATTTTTCGTAACTCTGTAATGAAATACACGTAAATAAATATATTATACTTCAATACAGACCATTAGTCATTAGTAGTAGGAATAATGATGAATGATCTACATCTACTAATTATCATAAGTACCTACCTTGTTGATTGATCGAGTTGCCGTTGGGTTTTTTCAATAGAATTTAACTTATTTGATTTGCGCGGTTCCGATCGACTACGATTCTTAATCGAGTTCAATTCTTCTTGTTTTCTTGTCTTAGATCGACGATATGTTATTATATCATCGTGTGAATTTGTATCTGGCTCAATTATGGGTGTGAAGACAATTTCATCAATATGATTTGGTTTATCATCATACTTTGAACGTATTCGTGGGGTAGGCTTAGGAACATAATTTGAATTCATAGACATGTTCTGGTATTCCGGTGATTCTTCTGACTCGCTATTGCATACACTATTGGAAACTTGTTGAATCAATCTAACCGATTGAAATAATTCATGAAGAGCAGAATCGTCGTGCATTTCTCGATGTCTGATATGTGCTTGTTTGGGTTTATCAATATTTTTCGGGTTATTATCGACGCCGAAATACGTAAGATCGCTTTCTCTCAGTTCCCTTGTTTTTAGCCTTGCCGGTGTCGGCGATCTTGTTATAGCTGGTGTTCTTTTTGCTGAACCAAATTTACTTCTTTCGTCGTGAATTCTGACGATCTTTTGTGTTTTTCCCCTTTCAAAGTCATACGTCTCTCTTTTTGATGTTATATTTTCAGGAGGACCTGAAATAAAATGATGTTTATGATTATACGATAAATAGAATGAATAAACAATTTCAATGTAAAATAAAGTCTTATTTTTCATGCGATAAAATAAGTTGCAAAAAAGATCAAATACCTTGATTTACTGTCCGGAATTCATTGATTTTCGTCGAGACTGCATGACGGGAAAGGCTAGTCGATATTTCGCCATTACTTTGCTTTTCCGCTTGCAATTGCTTGTTTATAAGTGACACGGCTATTGGAACATACGACCTCTCATCTGCATTACTAACCTTTGGTTCATCATGAGACCCAAATGCCATGTTCTCTCCCAAGAGATATGGTTTGGGCTTCGGAATTTTATTCTTGAGAATACTTTTTGTAGCTGCTGTATTCTCATCGGTTTCGTTAAAATCACTAATTGTGTAACTCAGTGAATTACTTTCGTTCGAGAAATCGTTTAGTTTTTCGCCGAAAAGCGTTATAGGTTTTTCGGGCATATTGTGCATAGGAACAAAGGCACTTCTTCTCTTCCTGAAGTCGTTTGATGGCGGAGGTTTTTCATCAGTTGCAATAATATTCACTTTGCCAGTTTCTGCAGCAAAATGCAGTTCAGTTTTACAGAATTCAACTTTTTTTATTTTACGTTGGTGCTCTTCGTAGTTCTTTCTAGTTTCGTATTCTTGTTCCGTTTCAAGAGTTATCGGTAAAGTTATTGTGACCTTTCCTGTCGGTTGCAAAGTTATATTATTTTCTTTTGGATCTTCATTTACAACTTCGTGGTCGCGGTAGCTTTTGAATTTAGTCCCCTTGTAATAATTATTTTGCATGTTTTTAGAAAGCCAGCTTTCATACTTATTGTCTGGCATATAATCATTCTTTTCCTTGGATCCGAAGTACCTCTGATGGGGATTTTCATCTGCGTGATCATTGACAATTTCTGTCGACTTACAGATACCACTATCCGTTGAAGATTCCATCGCTAAAGTGTCATTGCTGTGAAGTATAGTTTCTGATAGTGGTGAGGTATCTTCAAAGCTGTAGCTTTTCCGTCTGTTATTCCAATCATTGTTTCCGTTTAGAAGAGATTTGAATTTGAGAGTGCTTAGAGCGGGGGCATCTAAAAGTGGCGATAATCTACTGCTTCTACCACTGCTGAGTGGAATATCACTATTTTCTGAATCACAAGAGTACTTTCGAAATACGTCTTTATGATTTCTGGATACGTCGATAATGCTTGCATTGTCTGTCGAAGATGACTCTTCACTGGGCATTCTGATCGACCCTCTGGCTGAACTTATCCATTTTGAAGGTTCAGAAATGTCTAAGTCATCAGGTTCTGTTACTTTGTAATTTTCTGTATCAGCGTGTGGGTCTTGTAACAGTGCTAATGGTGTTGAAGATATTTCTAAAGGCGCTGTTGGCAGTGACGGAGGCTCTAGGAATCCGGAATTGAAACCGGAAGAATATACCTGAAAGGAAATAGAAAAAGTTATTATTTTTGTCAAATAATTCACCGGTAGAGACAGTCTAAATAAAAGGAATTCCTAGATAATGTGCACGAAAAACCATTGTGGTGAAAAAATCAATGTCTTGAAGGGCATCAGATACAAGGCTCATTTTATGGTCCTCATAAATGTGTCATGCTCGGTCGGTTAATGCTTCCCCCAAAATGGAAGTGACTTGACAAATTAGGTACAAAATACAATTTGTAAAGCCTTACCCTTCTCGATGCGTGGACCATGTAGGAGGAAGCTGGGACCCCCGGGCCTGCAGTGGTGTGGTATGCAGCACGCATCACCTTCATGCGAGCGCCTGGTCCGCTGGCATGGAGGACTTCCATTGCACGTGCTATTCGTCTTGTCACGCCGCCTTCCACCACCTGAGGAATGATAAATATCGTTTTATTGGATTCTGTAGTACAGTCCTATTTTTTTGTATATTGTGTTAAAAAAAACATTTAACTTACTAACTGGGCTATCTTTATAACTCATTATAATTTTATCATTGTTATACATAAATTGTAAGAACTATCATTCGTTATACTACTTTTAGAGAGACTTAATTGGGTGTACCTATAATCTTAAAATCAATTTCAGATTTGTTCTATATTAAAATAAGATTTTAGAAAGTAGGTAAGTGTCAATTAATTCGTTTATTCAATGCAGCTCTCGTGCTGCCTATTCAAAAGACGTAGGCAAAATCGTATGAACTACTGTCCAGGGCCCGTAGCCAAATTACATTCGCTCCGAATCTATTCGATTTCTACATACATTTGTTGTCGCTACATCACGTGGTATTTCTATAGCATGTGTCAAATCCCATACATTTTGGGACTTATCGACTAGCGTCATCACTAATGGACTGTAACTTGGCTAAGCCCTCAGTAGAGTAGCGGTGTCGAAGTAAATTATAGGCCGCCAAAAAGCCTCCAGCATTCTTAAATACCACAACATACCGCGAAAGCTACCTCTGCCATGCATCCTAAATTTTCACTAGGACAGGCGCAAAATCATTAGTTTATGAAACAACGTAAATTCAAAATAATCCTTGATTTTAATATGATCCTTGTTGTGAGTCATAAATAAAAAACCGACCAAGTGCGAGTCGGACTCTCGCACGTAGGGTTCCGTACCTATATCTATAAAAACGGCAAAAAAATCACGTTTGTTGTACACGGGAGCCCCCCCCCCTTAAATATTTATTTTATTTTAATATTTTATATTATTTTAATAATAATTTATTTTTAAAGTGTAACTAAATATTCTATTTTTTTATATAATATCTAACTATTTTAATAATAAGTTGCCGTTATCAACGTCGAACAAAAACGAACGAAAAAATTACATTTGTTGTATGGGAGCCCCCTAAAATATTTATTTTATTCTGTTTTTAGTATTTGTTGTTATAGCGGCAACAGAAATACATCATCTGTGAAAGTGTCTAACTATCACGGTTCATGAGATACAGCCTGGTGACAGACGGACAGACAGACAGCGGAGTCTTATTTGAAATTGCTCCAACTCGTTCAAAATGTTATAATTTAGACGTAATTTATTTTCTGTATTATGTATTGTAAAAGGATCATTAAAAAAAACAACCAGCCTTGTTTCTTGCCTTTCTTTCCTGGCTTGGTCGCGAAGGAACAGGCAGTAAAATTGACATTTCAAAGTGATCCTTGTGATTTTAATGAATAAAAATATTTGACTTTTGACTTTTTTTTAGTAATAGGGTCCCGTTTTTACCCTTTGGGTACGGAACCCTAAAAACACTACGAAAAAGTTTATAAATATTATAAGAATGACTCAGGGGTAGAGCTGCCACGAATACCCGCTATGATTCGTTATTCGGCGCTACACGACGTTTTTTGTTCTCTAAAATAAATCGGGGATTAATCTGTATTCGACTATGTGTTCGCTATAACAACTATACTCAGGAGTAATCTACATTTATATATTTCTACATTTTCTACCTATTCCTGTTTTAACTTCTGATTAACTAAATGGCATATCTAGTGTTTTTAGAATTTGGAAAAGTGCGATAAATTATACTAGTGGTTCTGTGAGAATAATAGACCTCGCGAGCCCTCATAACCATATGCTTTATTATAATGCAAATACAAGTCCAAAAATATTATGCGCAACAGAATTAACGAAGAAAGTCAGAAAGTCCACATTTTACTTCGAATTTCAGGTTCTTGAATTTTCCAATAGGCTTACATGTAGACTTTTGAGCAAAATATTGGTATAAATTTTAGCGATTGCTCGTGTTCCCTTGGTCCTAGGAGGTCTAACATGGTATCTACGGGTTCGTCTCGTGAAGGCGGAGAGGACTGCGTAGTCTGATTGGTATAGGTAGATATACATTTTCCAAAAATTGAAATCCATCCATATACGCAGGTGGTATGTTTTGTTATGTACGACATTAATTTAAAACATCCGGAATCGTATTAACTTATGTTAGAGGTGGGATTAATGGACTTGTGTGCCAATATTCGTCAAAATCGTATGAAAAATGCGACCTGTAGGCGAGAATAGACAGACTGACAGACTGAGAAAAGCATTTTTTGGCCAATCTCGAAACTGAGACGCTTCGCTCGCTTTCAATTAGTTTCTATTGCTGTGAAATAATAAGTTTATCTTATATTCAAGTTCAAGAACTCTGAATTCTCGCGAAGCGCGGACAATGACGGTAGCGGAACGTGATTCATTCCACACCGTTATATTTCACAACATTATTTGGAAGTCTGCAGTTTTTATGAGTTCATTATCAACCTTGTCATGGTCATCATTTTATGTAGGGCTGTTCACCACAATGAAACAAACCTTTCTTTCCAAGGAGTATAATTTGTATGTACATATTAGTAATACTTATCTCTCAAAGGTAATAGGTACAAATGCAAATCTGTCTGATAGAGAAATCTTTAAAAAAATCCCAAGGCTGCGTTACCAGGAATGAAAGTTTTCTACCGAAATGAGTCAGACTTTTCAAGGTACTCTTAGCTTTCGTTCGACCAATTGATAATCACCAACCTCAAAGACCGTGGGCGGTCAATGCCAGCTGTTGTTATTTTATTTTCATTGCGAATTAATAAAATCGATCTTGATAGCTATATTAATAATAGGGAATAGTAACAGACTTATTCGTGTTGTCCCTCGAGGATCATAAATTCATAATTTATCATTTTACCACGTACACAATGCTAACCTTGTTTCAAATTCTGGTATTTGCAACATTTTACAAACTTTATTGCGGTTGATTGTGTAATTTGTAAAGTCATTGCGAACGGCTAAAAATAAGTGGATCAAGAATATTTGCCTTAAATCTTAAACAGTAAACTTCCCACTGATCATTCAACTGCTTGAGTAAATAGAGAATGAAATATACATGAGCACAATGTGACCTCAACTATTATTATAACTGTCTAGTGCCAGGTACCTACCTAGGCCAGGTTGCAGTGAAAATGTCGTTAAAATTCAAGCAATGCCGCCCGAATTCGCGGTAAGCTCACAGTGACATAATCTAATGGTGTTCAACAACTTATATTGTGATACCTGTTACTGAATATTTAGTACCCGTTTAACAGACGCAACGCCTGATTGAACTAAGCTTCAATAGGAACTTGGATCCGAATTCGATGATTATCTGCATCGTAAGACTTGTATTTACTACAGGTACCTTTGCTACAGCCTACATCCAATACATAATTACAATATTAGCTTTGATTTATCCACACTTAGACAGAATGACTATTTAGGCATTGATTTTTATTACTTACTCAAATAGATACAAGATTTATGTGAACTGCTCGCAAAAGCGGGGGCGAAACGAAATGGCGGAGCCTCGTGATTGCGATCTTTTCAATGAACACTTTTGCATCATGTAGGTGTTAGCAGATATCATCTGGCGGATTGATCATTCACAAGTCATTTGAATATGGAAATGTTCTCTATAGGCGGAATAACGGGACTGTAACCATGCAGGAAGTCTGATAGGCACTAACAAAACATAATTGATCTCTAACAAGCAACAGCTTATACATGTAACCACTTAGACCTACTTTAGTGTACATACGTAGTAAATAGGTAGGTACCTCAGACGTTTACCATTTAGAGCTAAGGATTAAACCACTTGAATAATTCGTGAAACTACTCTATGACATCAACAACCAAAATCGAATTGGTTCGTACAATGTGTAATCATGGCCAATTATATGTTTCCATTTAAAGAAAATAATAGTCGAGTGCTTTTCGTATGTGCGTAAAAAGGTTTACATGCTATGCTAATTCCCCATTGGTTGTTGTAACCGCGGTAGCCTTTTACTACCTTAATATTGGATCAAGGCGATTTAATTCAGAAGATAAAACTGACGTCACTGTTATAATTGAACACAAAGTAAAATCAAAAGTAAGGTCGCACTCGCGGCCCACAAGACTGTGCTTTATGTATGACAGAACAATGAGCTTTTCGAGCTACTGAGCTATTAAAATAGCAAACAGTGACAACCTTTTATTACACGCTTTAAAGTAGCTCTACTTTTATGTAAAATTTCGTATTAATTTGAAACTTTGCAAGCTACGGATGACAATAATTTGGTACAATCTAGCTGATCTAATTATGGAGCCATGAGGTGGAATGCCTCAATGGCTTTCTAGCTCAATAGGAATTTTTGTTTTGACGAGTGATATAACATTACGCTTGGTGACAAGGGCTTGATGATGGAGTTGGAAGGCGAAGATGGATAGTGGAACTCTTCAGTGATTATCGCTCGAGTTTGGACTCATTTGGTTTGTTGTGAGGAGTCCAATACTCTTTCGTAATTATCAGCAGTAAATAGCATGTTTTCAGTTTTTTGAAGTGAAAACTTCTTAAGGCGAGATGGGAAGAAACCATTGACCTCGCGACATTGTTACCGTTACCGACACCTCTGTATATGAAGTGACAACTTCTTTAGGCACGTTGGGCATTTTTTGAGATGGGAAAAAACCATTGAACTCGCGACACTGTTACCGTTACCGACACCTCTGTATATAAGTATCTCGTAATTGTTAAAGTTTTCACTTCTGTCGGCACTCCCGGAGTGCCACTTTTTTCAACCGACTTCAAAAAAGAAGGAGGTTCTGAATTCGACTGTATTTTTGTTTTTTTTTTTATGTGTGTTACATCATACCTTTCGACTGGGTGAACCGATTCTGATGATTCTTTTTTTATTTGAGAGCTGGTGCTTCCCATGTGGTCCCATTTAAATTTGGTCCAGTTCTGACAATGGCATCAATGAGAAAACCATATAAGTCTTAAATTTGCATTAAGTATGTGCGCGACAAATTAACGAATAACTCAATATCACGACAACCGATTTCGATGATTCTTTTTTTATTGGAAAGGATGTACTTCAAGGGTACTTTGATGAGAATTTGATTAGATTAACCGACTTCAAAACAGGAGGAGGTTCTCAATTCGACTGTATTTTTTCAGTGTGAATATTCCAGGTAACTTTGAAGTCGGTTGTTAGATTTTTGTAAAAAATATTATTTACTATAAAACATTTTTATATAGTACACTTACTTATAATTTGTTAGTAACGTTATTTAGTTTGCAAATTAAAAATTCTACATGTACAAATCAGTTACAATCAATTGTGTTTCCTAAAATTCTGTTATCTAATCGTAACGTCATAAACAAGCAGTTATCTAATTTGAGCGACGAGTATAAATTACCAATCAATCAACAAAGTAATAATGTAAGTAGGTGTACATAGCCCTCTTCATATTGAAAAATACACAGTTACCTCTTAAACTAGTGACATAAATTACATACTGTAAATATTTTAAGTGTTTGCGCAGTAAATTGTAATAAGACTAGTGGTTCGCCCCGAACTGAGATCTTGCGAATCTTCCAAAATAAATATTATTCTTAGGGCGACTTGCACAACGATGCCTAAACGTATTTAGTAGCAAATACTTCAAATTTAAAAATGCCGGCTTTAATCTTTGACTAATAAATTGGTGCCACGAAATTCATAACCAACCTACTTGACCTACAGTTTCATTCAAATTAGATGTAACGGGGGTTCTTGTTAATTGGTTATATTCTTTTGGGGTACAAATGGCAAAAGTTATTCTGGATTTCAGACTTTTGCCTATATTTGTGTCACTAAAGCTACACGAATACCAAATTTCAGCATTGTGTTTCACTGGTGTACCCTGTGAATTTGGTCAGTTTTGTTTTAATTATGGCTAATAACTCAAAAACTACCAAAATTAAACTAAAAATAAAAACGGTGCTTAAATGTACTAATTAAGACCTTTCATTTGACGTTCCACTTGACCTAATAGTCTCATTTTAATTTTTTTTACCCCTCTTGAACCCCAATATCTCAAAAACCCCCCAATATTTTTAGCTCATTGAGTCACACCAAAATTGTGCCATCACTACCTACCTATATACTAAATTTCACGGTGATCGGATAAACGCTTCGAAAGTTATCCTCGGACAACATACATACATACATATATACAACGCCGATTTGCCCAAGTGAACTTAGAGATCTCGCTTCGCTCGATAAAAAAAAGGTACTCGCAGTACTGAAAACTTTTAGAACATAAATAGCATTAATATTGCAGGTTTGTACATTACTAAAAACTGTTCATTATTTTATGTGCAGTCAAATAAGTATAGGTAGGTATATTATAGTATATAGTCATAGTAAGCAGGTTTATTAATAAATGTTTGCGCAGTAATATGACTGTTACAATTAATAAAAACTGTAATTCAAAATTTTCTGGGTTATTTACACTAGAAAGTTGCGATGTAGCTGAAAACAGTGCATTACAACCACAATTAAGACGATATACAAATTTAATTTCGGTGACGATTGCGCGGAGCATCCAGAAATGCAAAAAAGTGACAGTGCTATTTACTTGTTTATGTAAAGAACGAGACAAACATATATCATAGCCGCGCCGCATTGTCGCAGGAGTAAATAACGTAAGCGACAAAAGATAAAATCTCATGGCATAAGAACCAACAAATGAATAAAAAAAAATGCTTTTCCATTAATTTAGGTACCATAATTACCTACATAGCTTTCTGTAAAAAAAATTACTTTAAATCTTTTCTAGAGTCGGAGAATGAACGATATTAGTGTTTTAGAAGAGCCGATTTTGACAAATAATTGTATCGAGAAAAGTATTACCAATTGCGTTTCTAACTTTCATTTATGTAGTATAAATCCTCAAGTAAATATGTGTATATACATATGTAAAATCAGTACCATTTTAAGTTATTGAATACGACAGTTACTTAATGGCTCTTTTCTTTATATATATACCGCCTTAAAACCTTTTCATCACTCATGCTCTGAAAGTTGGTCATTGTAAACACGACAACGGCTCCGTAAATGTGACTTACAGCCCTAGGGCCGTAAGTAAATTTGAATATAGAATGAATATTTTTGCAGTCATAATAACCCACATGAAATACAATCTTTATGACAAATCCTTATTTCTATTTAAAAATGGTCATTTAGTCTAGTAGTGTAAAATAAAACAATAAAAACCGGGAACGCAAATTTTCTTTTTAGCAACAAACTGTTTCATAAAGACTTCTTTAATTTCCTCGCATTCGTGATGAAAAATTATGTGTTATACTCGGGTATAAGCGATCATTTTGGTAATATCTACAGCCCGTGTTTTATAATTTACCTACTATAGAAGCTTAAAAGCACAGTTTTACACAATACTTGAAAACTACGTAGGTATTTATGGTTTACTAGCTGTGTCCCGCGACTTCATACGCGTTGCACTCCTAAATGTGTAGGTAACCCAGAAATAAAGCTAAACTCACTGTTGCAACTTTTGACTTGACACCCCATTTTTATCCCATGATCATGATTTATGGGATAAAAGGTAGCCTATGTGGTAATCCAGGTTATAATCTACGTATATACCAAATTTCATCGAAATCGGTTCAGCCGTTATGACGTGATTGAGTAACAAACAAACAAACAAACAAAAGTTGTCTGGAAGAGATCGCTTTGTTAAGCGATAAGACCGCCCATTATGCTTACATTTATTTGTTTTATTTTTATATCTGTTGTGTTTAGCTTGTAAGGTATAATAAAGAATTTTCATTCATTCATTCAAACAAATAAATAAACAAACATCCAAACTGTCACATGTATAATATTACTAAGGTTAGTGTGAAGTGCAGTAAAATAGCAAACTTATTTGAATACAGTTCAATGTATCTTAATCTAATTAGTGAATTCTCTATCATAATAACTAACGGAATTTTTAATGATAAAGTAATTATGTAAATCTGGGTTAGATATTATTTTACTAAGTACCTACCCAACCTACTTGAGTTTGAGGTAATTTTAAATGTCGGCATAACTATTGATTACATACTTATTTATCGTTTAGGTATTCCATTAGAAATCTAAACAAGGGGAAAGCTAGAGATAATGTAATTCACCCAGCTACTTATGTACTGCACACAATAAAACAACATTTTCTCCGTGAGAAAATGTCTGCTTTTCGCTATTACGTGCTGTTGGATGTGACAGTTATTTTACAATGGGATACGGGACTGAGCTATCGGTGATTGAGTGGATATTATCATAGCGGAATG
The DNA here is from genome assembly GCA_963924445.1 of Philereme transversata. Lineage (NCBI taxonomy): Eukaryota > Metazoa > Arthropoda > Insecta > Lepidoptera > Geometridae > Philereme > Philereme transversata. The sequence goes on from OZ004355.1 coordinate 11,097,069, forward strand.
GTAGATGGTCTACCTACGGTAACACTCTCGGTATTTACTACTAGAACTTAATTGGTGTACTTCCTTTTTCCTTCCGTCCGTCTTCTAAATGCCGCATTTCGAACGCATCGTTGAATTCCCCTCGAATTTGTTTACTTACTTAATTACTTTTAACTTAGCAAGGAGGGAAGATGGACGAGGGAAGCAAGCAGAAACTGGTGGTGGCCACGTGAAGGGCGCAGACCAGTTGGCAGACCACCAGCTAGATGGTCGGACGACATCGAGCGGGTTGTTAGAAGGCAATGGATGCGCTTGGCACAGGACCGGAGAGTGGTGTGATAGATAACGAAGATGCGTATACCACTCATTAGTGGGCTGAGATGAGAAAACTGTCTCTTATGGAGATAAATTATTAACTTACAATTCAGTACCTACCTACTTAAGTTTTAAGTCAACGCACTTGAAGAGTACGCAAAAAAAAGTTTCCACTAAACCAACTGAAGCTTAAGGGTTTTCCTTGGACCACAGATCACCAAAAACATGGAAGTAAACAATGATATGATACACAGCTGGTTCTATGGCTACATAACAGTTCATGCCTTGTTAGTGCCAATTAAAATGTCTAATAGATGTGATGTACATGGAATATGTAGGTAGGTATGTTCCGTGAGACTTTCTTAGCTTAGATAGAGGGAAGTCTGACGTCTGGTGTGGGGTCATCGACTAGCGCGGGCGTCAAAGTTAAGTGTTTCACGAGAAACTCCCAAGGAAAACCCTCGAATAAACACAATATGTTTTTTTATGAATCATCTCGAGAAACCGGTCAAACTAAACGCCGTCTTCGCATCTATTAATTTACATTCGATGAGTGTACAATTATGCATACGGAAAAATATATGAATGTCAACAGGGTTTTGAGAATTATATACTTAGTGGACAACTGAACAATCCGGACATTCTCTTGTCGCTTCAAGTTATGAACCATTTCTAAATAGAAGTGGATAAATATCTAAGCTTTATTTTGACACTTCCACTAAATCATATTTATTCGAAGTCATCATAATTATGACAGTGAAATTCGAGGGTTTATCTGATGTCTGATGACAGCTTTATAAGTAGCTTGTTGTCGTTCAAATCAAGAGTCCTTTGTGTACAAATTGCTAGTCATTACACGACATCAGGTATCAACAAATGATGAGTTTGGTTACACAAATAACACGGTGCCGGGCGGATGGCGCAGGCGCAGCCTCGCGCGGGCCACGGCCTTTGCGCAGGATTTCCGGCAGTGTGCACACGAACCCGAATAAACAACGTTTCGCTTATTTATTTTGGAATTATGTAGGTACCTACTGTTTACCTTCGAGGATGACCACAAGTTATTAACACCTTAATTATTCACATCGACAAGTATTATGTGTTAGGTTGCGGAAAGAAGATTTTTATTTAAATGTTGATTAATGCTTGTGTACGTGCGCGTTGAAGTCTTTTGTATGGGCAGTCATTACAAGTTTTACACGAAATTTTTCAAGTTTCGTATTTTTTCTAACTATTACTAACACTAGCGTCTACTAGTGGATACATAAGTAAATCCTGATTCTGTCCTGAAAATCGTCCTGAAAATCGAAGCCGGGACAGACAGCTAAAGTGCCGTGTCGTAACATCGAATGTTCTTGTCGCATGTTCTTGTCGCATGTAGGCAAGTAATTTTAGGAGTAACCTCTTGTCTAGCAATCTAGTAGTTACCTAGTTCTTTCAATGATAGGAAATGAACATAGAATGAGCCGCTTAGCAGCTTCCTCACGTCTTGTCACTTTCACCATTGGATAATCAAGTAGGTAGGGTAGGTAACTACACCAAACATAATGTAATCGAGATAGATTTTTCTTTTATCAGCCTTACGACACTATAGGTACGTAACATTCAGAGTTCCAGTAGGTAATACCTAGTTAGTATTCTTTGGTTCCAGTCAGAGGTAAACAAGTTACTGACGAACTCTGAGGTGCGATGACAGAGTAGTCATCTGAGACGCAAGAGCTTGTGAGTTCGATTCTCGGATTATTTGTTTGGATTCTGAATTTTGTGGTACCATGGTATGTATTTGTAAATCTTTAGGTATTTAGATAGAAGACGTGACCAACTTTACGTGGTTTACAAAAGTAACCCGCCTGCAAAAATATAATAATTATGTAAACGACGCTCTGACTTGCACTCTATATTGTACACGCACATTTAAAGGTAAGATTCAAGTCTCAAGTCTCAAGAAGACTCAAGTCATCTTAGAGCGTTATGGGTGTCCAGGATTAGATATTATGTCTGTTGGGTGTTTTTTTAATACTGATACTGACAATAGGTACTTTAGGAAAAAATATTTCAAATAGGTACTGTATAATAGCTATAGGTAGGTAGGCTAATCCAGCGAGATACTTTCTCACACAAGCTTCGCAGGATGATTAAAAAAAGAAAATAAATAACGGTGATGTAATAATTTACAGATCTCAGTAGAGATGTTAAATCTAGTTTTTACAGTTTGCTAAGTGTGTTATAATAAGGCTACTTAGTCCAAGCCAAAAACTACCAAGACAAAGTCAACACTGCCTCCGTGGCACAGTGGGCGTATAGCCGACTGAAACGCAGGAGGTAGCGGGTTCGATTCCCGCCGCGGAACAAATGTTTGCATGATCTACAGATATTTGTTCCGTGTCTGGGTGTTTTTCTATATATTTTATGTATGTATTTACGAAAAAAAAAGTATATAAGTATTCTATCAGTTATCTGGTTCCCATAATACAAGCTCTGCTTAGTTTGGGGCTAGATAGCGCTGTGTGAAATGTCCAGCGATATTTATTTATTTATTATTATTATTAACTTTTGTACTTACTCACCTACTTATAAGCATAATTGTCGATGTTGATTTTACAGTTACTGTTATTTGCAAGTCTTGCGAACCTGGTTCAAGATAAAAACTAAAAAGAATACCAATACATATTGAAAAAAGATACCAAACTGGCTCAGACGGGTTTGGTAATTTTTTTTCACCAGCAACTTTAAACCTTATGTTAACGATGCACAAGTCTCAGTTTAAAACTGGAAAGATATAATAAAATCGCTTGACCCGTCTTGCCTCTCTGGGTTTTTAACTCCTTATTAGGATAAGACTACTTTAGCCTTTTGGCAATGACCGCCTGATCGAAATGCCACAAAGTTTTATTAAGCACATACCTACATACGCGACGCGCGATCGCCGTTCCAGATGCAAGTTGTTATTATTAAGATTAAATCAATGATCTTTGAAAGCACTTCGTGCCCTTCTTCAATTTATTTCAAGAAAAGCATGAAATTACACAACAAAGATGCTTTATTTCAGTATGTAGGTATTTTAAAGCTCTAAATTTTGATTTGAACGAACAGCTAGTAAAAGCTTACCTTCCCGTATTCAGCTGTTCCTGCCCACTCCCGTCGCCATTGATCTGCAACTTCCATGTTATGAGTCGCCTTTCTAATCGCTGCAGCTACACTCGGAAGCACTAGGGGCTCGTTCGTTAGAGTGCGCACACACGTTCGTCTTGCGCGCTGGCTCGAAGCCTACTGCCAGGCAGTAAACCAATCACCACCATCCGCCCGCCAGGCTTCGCTTACGCGATGCCTACAGATTCAACCCACAAAATAAATTTAAATATCGTGAATTCGTCATAGCCTTCCGCTGGCAAAAATCATACCTACTCTATGTTGACGCCCACTCCAGATTTAAGGTACTGGTGCTTACCAGACGTAGGTCGCATGCGCATCCCACGCGTGTCTTGCTTGTGTTATGAGGTAAACATACCCACTATCTACATATTGTAGCAAGAGGCCAAATGGTGAGCAACGTGGTTTATGATTGTCTGTTATGTTAATTCCACTTGCTTGGTACCTAAACCTAAAAACTGGCTGAGGCAATTGTTACTGAATTTTATTGGTTTATAATAACAAACCCTATGAACAGAGCAGAGCCAAATAAAACCACTGTGTAACATTTTTTTTTCAAAAAAAATATAATTAAGTACTTGGTATATTTATATACTTTACAACAATTTTACAATTAAGTTTACAATACTGTATAGTTTGGTAATTGCCATAAATCATAAATTAGTATATACATATGTACGTGCAAACAAATAAGTGTATCACTAATCCTTAATTAAAATCTAAAGACTTCCACCGTCAGCAGATGTGGCTGATTTAAGATAACTATAGGCACACTACAACAGACAAAAAAAATATTGTGTGAAGATGGTCACTTTAGCTGTGAATAATGGCAGCTCAAGTAAATTATTGAAATTGGGTGTGTCAAACCTTTCTTGTTTAGCCAGAAAGTTTTGATCAGAAAGAATTATGGCATTTGTTTTTTTTTACCACCCTAGAAAAGTTTGTCTCTATAGGAGAATTGAGTAAAATTATTTTTTGCCTAGAGAGTAGAATAACAACTATATTACCTAGTGTAAATAAAATACCTAGGAACTAAATAGCTCCAAGAAAAATGTTATGGAATCTGATTGAAAATCATGATACATTGATGTGATCCTCTCTGAGAAGACTTTTGTACAAATCTAAAAGGCAATCATCCATTTTCCTTAGATCGGCAATCTCAATGCATGCATCATTTTTAAAATTATTTCTAGTATTTACACATCTCAGGAATGTTGCAACAAGAGGTTCATTGCTCTGGTTTGTGGCACAAAATGTATAAAATAGTTTTTGTTCATAATTAAACTTTGAACTAATTCCATCTTTAAAGTTTCTATAAAAAAGCTGCTGTCCGGGATAGCATAACTTTTCCACCTCCTTCCATTCTTCAGCGTTTAGGGTAAACAATAACCCCACAGAAGATCCTTTCACAATGCAGGTTATCTGCCCAGATTTATCAACCACCCTTACAGTGGCGGCTGAAGAAACAACGCCATTTCTGTGGTTAATTTTAACTGATTCAAGATAATAATCAGTAAGTATTCCCCATCCTTTTGTGCTAAGTTTTATTCGACGGGCTTCAGTAAGCTTTATAGGTGGCACATTATTATAAAATTCATAATGACTGTGTCTTTGGTTCATAAATTAAGCACAATCCAAAGAATTCTGGTGAAAATAGATAACTTTTGTCGTATGTATATTAAGTTTATAACAATATATTTACGAAAACGAAAAATGTAAACAAAAAAATTTCTTCAGACAGCGAGTGAGTGCAAGCAGGGAAGAAAAACAGACACGATGACAGACGACAGTGACGTTAATTAGCACTAGTCAAATGACTGACATTGACTTGATTGACAGCAATTCCATCTTACGACTTTGTATCTTTTGAGACGCTTTTGAGCCTCTAGGTAGGTACTAACCTTTTAATTTCGTAGGTATTGAGATTTACCTTTTAGGCTTCTGTGGTTGGTTGATGCCACAATTATGCCTATGTCAAGTCGACAGGTTTAAAACGGTCTTCTTCTTAGCGTGTCAATAGCTCTACATAGATTGTGTTAGATAGGTACTTGGCTACATTGATGGCGTCAGGAGAAGCCATTTTTAAGTCTTCCATTGTGCAGGTGTTCTGGCACAAAGGGCACATTAGCAGGTGTTTCATCGACTGTGCAGGATCACCACAGGCGCATTGTGTTTGGCTAGGATCCCTTAACCCCCATTTGCACATATTGACTCTGCAGCGACCAACCTGTGTGCGAAGCCTATTTAAGGACTTCCACACTGACCACGGCAGGTCGTGCCATGATGGAGGCTGTTCTTGAGGGGGAATGAAGTTAGGTGGTGGGGGGGTTACTATGTATCCACAGTACGCGTCTATAAAAAATTTTGGGTCGTCGCAGGTGCCCTGCGTGGTACGCTGAAAACTCTTACGACTTTTCAGGCGGCCTTATGGAATTTAATGGCTATAATAGAGGATGTCGACTGTCATGCTCCTGCTTATATGATATATATATATATATATATTTATTTATTTAATACTGTAAAACGATGAAAGATACGATTAAAGAAAATGATTGGCCAGTGTTTACAGAGTCTCTCTCACTCAACCAGAATTTAGGCTACATTAATCCTGAAAAGCAGAGACACCCAAATAAGGAGATACACAACATAAATATATTATTATACACAAATACAGAACATCTAACATAGAATTAGTAGGTTTATTTTATTTTACAGTTATAGAAATGTATGTTGAATTACATTATTTTGATAATATCAAAATAATCCAGACAGTCAGAGACCATGAAATATAATATATTTCATGGTCTCTGACTGTCTGGATGAGTCTATTTGCTTGACTTTGACATTGACAGTGATAGCAAAACGTAACCTAAAAGAAAAGACAAAAATATCAGCTGATTGTAACTTGATAATAGGTAATTTCATGTTGAAAAACCACTGAATAGTGAATTTTGGATTTGTATCCAAATAATTAATGATATCTACATATCTAAAACTCTTAAATCAATGAGAATCAGCTGGGTTCAAAAAGTTGTAGATAAATGGCCCGGAAAAAAGGTATTTGGAATGTATAGATTCCTTCCTCTATTCTTCGTTCTTGGAGCTAGCCTGGAATTTTCGATGATCAACTGGAAAGTTGGTGAAGTTAACTTTTATAATACATTCAAGAAGCGTCAAGCTCACGATATCGTTGAAGAGAAGATCAGGAAATACGCCGCTTCATAATGCCCGCCGGAGTCTCGTGGGGCCAGTATTTGGCATTTTCGTCTGCTGCAATGCTTTCAATGCTGGCTGGTTCACAGCTTGTCCACCAGTACTACCAACCTCTAAGGAATCTGCAAGAATATATTAATAGGGAGCTCAAGAATCTGCCGGATCATGTGGAAGCTAAGATAAGAAGCGAGTTAAAAGATGAAGGTATTATAAAGTAATTTATTATGTTTGTGTAGGTAATAAAATGTAGATACCTATGTTTATTTATTCATGTTTTATTCTCTTGAGGTAATTCTCTATATTTGGAGCCTATTTTAGGCATAGTCATACCTGGCAATATATCTCCTTCTAGCTAAATGCCTTGTAACTTGAAATAGAGTCTAAAATAAACACAAAAGTTTCATTTATGTAATCTCACATATGTTTTATTATGTCACAATAATCAATTTGGTTCTCATCTTACACACAATATTTACATAAATGTTATACATTTTAAAAAGTACTTAAACTTCTAATTCATAATAAATTAACTTATAATTAAATTTAGGTAGTAGGTACAAGCTATTTGAATAAAATTATAAAATTCAACAATCAGTAATAATAGGTTAAAAGTAACAATAGGTTGGGTTGTTGTAAAATAATTTACATGGATTCTTAGTGTGGAGTATTGTATCAGGTAGGTAAATAATGTATGGTAGTTAAAATAATTCTTTGTTCTACTGACTATGGTAAAGCTGGTAAATCTACATATTCCATAACTACATTCAATTACATACTCAAAATTCTATACAATACAAACTTCACATATTATCAAACACATAAAATGCAGTCTTTGTCAATTCATTACATCATTAGATGGTCACCTTGCTGAATTAGAGATGGTTCGTCTTATCCAGTCAACATGGGAACTGATGGAATCATAGATACGAGGCCGGCCTAATCCTATCTTGGTGCATGCAATCCGCCATCCACTTACGCCCATCAGGGACCAATGTTTTGTGTCCTGATCGAAACACATCATAGAACTTCCAGCATACTCTTCTTCCTGTGAAAAAGAAACATAGATAATAAGTATTGGCTGTATCACCTAGTGATCGCAACGATTACCGTCCTTGCGACTTTGGTGACTCAAAACGAAACTTGTTTTGATTTGAGTCACCAAGGTAATACTTAAGTTTCGTATTCTGGTTGGGTTTTTTTATTCGCCTATACGTATGTGTGAATCAGCTTGTTCTTCTAGCCTTAAATATTCAAAGCCAAGCATCTTTAGGTTTCATTGCAATTGTAAGGATCATATTAAAATATCTTACTCTGAGTAAGATGCTCTTACTGCAGTGCAGTGTGTGCATTTTGAGATTGGAATATTTCTCTTCATTCTTAGTAATTACTCTTTGGTAGGTAATATTAAACCTGTATCTAAATAGTACGAGGCATGCCTTTTAAGTTCTGTCGTTTCCATATTTTCCGGCAATTTTGAATTTGGAACTGTTCTATATTCGAATGTGTTTACATTTTGAATCTCAAAACAGTTGAAAGTATTAGGATTAATGCTATTGTTTAGTCACAGTTTCGATTTGAATCTGTCAGGTCACGTACGAAAATGAATCTTTCTAAGGAAAATGTTCGTGCAATAATTTTCTACAACTTTAGAAGAGGCCTGACACGGCTTCAGTGTTTAGAAGAGCTAACATCTGTGTTCAGTGATGTAGCCCCATGTCTGCGGACTGTCGAACGCTGGTATTTAGAATTCCAGCGTGGACATACTAGTGTTAGTGACAGATTTCGCGAAGGACGCCCAAAATCCGCCTTCACTGAAGATAACATCATTGCTGTGAGACAACTAATTCTCGAAGATCGTCATGTGACGTATCGAGAGATAGAGGCTCTATTAGGCATCTCAGGGACAACCATTCAGAAGATCTTGCATGAAGCGCTTGGTGTGAGAAAGCTAGTTTGCCGTTTGATACCGCATCTGCTTTCCGACGATCACAAGGCGGCCCGCGTCAGATGGTGTAAGAAAACTCTGCAAAGGTTCAACCGAGGGGAGTCAAATCACGTCTACGACATCATAAGTGGTGACGAATCTTGGATCTATGCCTACGATCCTGATTCCAAACAACAATCTACAATCTGGGTCTTTCAAGACGAGCCAAAGCCGACTAAAGTTGTTCGTTCTCGAAGCACTTCAAAGAAGATGGTGGCCACGTTCGTTGGAAAAACCGGCCATGTTGCGACTATTGCACTTGAAGATCGTAGAACGGTTAACGCAGAGTGGTATACTACAGTTTGTTTACCACAAGTCATCGCCGAACTTCGAAAATCTAACTCAAAGCGACGCATCATCCTGCACCACGACAACGCAAGCTCACACAGCGCTCGTCAAACGATTGAGTATTTGAAGCAGGAAAAAGTAGAAATTCTTGACCATCCTCCATACAGTCCTGACCTAAGCCCTAACGATTTCTTTACATTTCCTAAAATTAAGAAAAGTCTTCGTGGTCAAAGGTTCCAGTCCGGGGAAGAAGCAGTCGACGCTTTCAAGTCAGCCATTTTGAACACCCCCACTTTAGAGTGGAATAAATGTTATAATAACTGGTTTGAGCGAATGGAAAAGTGTATTAAGCTACGCGGTGAATACTTTGAAAAACAATAAAAAGTACTATAAGGTTCTAGTTGTGTTTTTTTCTTCAAACGACAAAACTTAAAAGGCATGCCTCGTATAAGTAGTCCTACTTACATCACAATCATCTTGACCATACAGTGGCTCCGCGCATATTCCGTTTATAGCAGCAATGCTGACATTTTCACATGTATTCATTGGTTTGGACTCAACATGGACCCTTTGCAGCTGATCTCTGTTCCTCGTCCAACCAAGCGTGTTACATTTACTCTTCTCTAAGCTGATGCCGTCTTCGGGCAAGCAGATTGGTCTGACGAAGTCTGTCATTTCGACTGGTTCTTCCAGTCGCACTAAAGCGAGCATGCTGCCTTCGACTGGCGACCGCACCATGCCGACGATTCTTCGTTCTTGCTGCCAGGGAGTCGTGCTTTGGATGCGCACTGTGCCGAATCTAGCTGTCCACTCTGCTTTAGGTTGACCCTGGCAAACAAACGCAATTTAGTGTTTTATTTGACTAATTGAAGTCATAGTATACATTAAGTGTAGAGATATAGTATAGCTTATATCGATAACCTATAGTTAGTTTTGGATAACTATAGCCATAATTTAGCAACCAAATTGTTCGAATATGGTGGGATAACGATGTCTGGGCTGAACAGGTCACTATTCTATCATATGCTATTCGAGGTTTTCGTCCCTTTCTGGCTCATAATTGTCCTCTCGCACTCCCTTCCGGCTCCTTCTCAAGAAGATGAATAAATTGGGTCCTATGTACAAAAACAAAGCTGGATCATAAAGTTATCATGCCCAATGGTCTTGTTGGTTGGTATAGTTACTGCATGAGTCTCAAGAAAGCCAGGAGCCCTTTACTAGTTGTACTGAACTCATCACTGCACACCACTAGGTGAGCTGACTCCTTTTATTTTTAGTAGTCTCTTACTCTTATTCATTTGAAGTAATCATTATTAACCTGGAAGCAAGAAGCAGTTGTGACTAGCCAAGAAGGATGTATGAGCGCCGCGTCACAAGCGTGGACATGGGTCCTCAGCAACGCTGCGTGCCAGGGCCAGTCGCCAGGCTGTGCAGAGCGCAACAACCCGTCCACTCCTTTAGACGAGCTAGCGCCTCTCGCCGATGGTATTCCACATTCTAAAAGTGTACAGTTTTGATTAAATAACAGCACTAAGAAGCAGTATCTTGGAAATAAGAAATTTGTCAGATATCAGTGCCCACGTCACCGGTGGATGTCACCGATAAAACGAATTTTAGAACAATTAATTTTTCTGTAATGGAACTATTTCAACTATTGGAGCTTTGTTTATCTAGCAGTCGAGCTGAAAGCTTTATCAATGTGCTTTCAACTTACCTAAAGTATCGCACACTATTTTTATCACTTTCCTCTCCGGGCATTTGCTGTTTAGGAACGATATTTCCGGAGCGTACGGATCGACTATTTCTACGTATTGTGGAGCTTCGCTGCCTTTGTGGTCATCACTAGCTTCGACATCTGGTACAACTTCTGCAGAAATTGCCGATCTAAAATTGAGAAAAGTTATCAGGACGTAAACATGATAAAAACAATAAAAATAACTAGTGGCGTTACTTGTGCTCTTAGGTCTACGTTGTAGCTAGTTCGTAGCAAAAAAAAAATTTAACGCGCTCCCATAGATTATTATTTTTGTTAAACCTTATATCAAGTGCGTAGAGTTTAGGTTCATTCTTCGCGAGATTCATGGATATTCGAATAAGCTATCATACTATAGTAGGTAGACTAAACCAGTATATTCCGTATCGGAATTGACTAGTAATTTTATAGATCACACAATTTGGAGAACACGTCAACCCTCCTAGCAAATCACCTACCAAATCAAATAGTGTACAGGGCGCCGGGCGGTTCGGTAGCCAATTGGTAGTTTCGCGCGTGTTACATTACATCCCTCAATAAGACGACATAATTTATAATCAACCACAGCAGCCTATGAGTGAGGAATTGCGTAGTTCAGAAGGGCATGCGGAAACCAGACAGAGGAAACCAAGGTTAGTCATTCTCGCATCGGCCTTTTATTGATTTCCCGTACACAGTAGAAAAAAAAAGTGCTCACTATCCTGGATAGTTTATAAGTTGAGCTACATAACAATCAAAACCGTTAATGGTATTTCTTTAAGCCTTACTTAAAAGTCAAGGCCCTGCAAAGCGAAGTGGCTACACTCGTCAGGGCTTTTTTATCATTTTCATAGGGCGCTGCGCAGATCTTTCCGTCCCGGCCCCGCTCCGCCCACACCGCGTAGCCGGCGCGACTTCTGATGGCTCCAAGGGTAGTTTCACTGTTTTCGCGTCTCCAGGAACTTAGTGACCGAGAAACCCATACTGGAAATAAAAGATGGGGTCGTAGTGAAGAAAAAACTTATTCGACTCTGAACTGACTAAGCTTTTGAAGCTATCTCGGTTTCTGGATTATTGACCATTTTTCTTTCAATTTTAAACGACTTGCAAGATCCTTAGTTCTAATGAAAGTTACTGAGACTTAAATAAATTGTCCATACCAATGAAAAAAGGTGAAAAAAGAAAGAGCCTAGGCCTCTAGACCTATGTCCAGGAATGGACGTCTACCGAATGATGATGTTGCTGATTCTTAGCTACATAATTTGAATAAAATCTATGATTAATTGATATAAAATTTAATAAACTCATGTTAAATCACACTCACTGCTATTCAGTAAACATTTTTAAATAATGTGTTTCGAGCTGGCTGTATTTGTTAAATCGTCTGGCCTGGTCTAATGGTAGGTTCGTATTATAACTATGAATTTGGTAGGTACTTACAGCAACCAGTCTCATCGCTGCCATCAGGACAGTCGGGAGTACCATCACAACGTAGATGGGCAGGTAAGCATCTTGTGTGCAACGCGCATCGAAGACTGGCTTCTCCGGCTGCTGCGCAATGCGAGCATTCGCGCTCGTCTCGTGCGTCTGCGCAGTCCGGCACACCATCGCAAGCTCGCCGTGATAAAGCAAGGCGTTGCAGGTTTGCGGTGCAATCTGGGTAGGAGAAATGTTATGTAGAATTGCATACTTCAAAAAATTTCCAGATTCTCTAATTCTCTGGGTCAATGGTAAATACAGTTGTTCGCACTTGCTTCCACCAAATTCAGTGGCTATATGTAGTCTCTACCACTTCTCTAAACGTACTAGGCTTAAGTTCCAAGTACCTGGCTCCAGTGTGCAAGATCCCGGACCAAAGTAGTCGGGAAAACGTGCACAGTCAAAGTGCGGCTTCAGCCGCTCAGGAAGCCGCGACCCACATCCGGCGTGGAAAGCTCGGCAGTAGGCGCGACACGGACGCACCAAGTGTTCGTCTTGACATCGCGGCTGCAGCATTTGGCAGACGAAATCCTGACGACAAAGAAACACACTTCTAAAAATTTTCTTGAAGGTAGTGATCGAGTTCAACGTAGGTGACTAATTTAGTGTGACACGTGAAAAATCAGGAATTATCTAATTATTTTGCGAGAGCTAACGTAAATGGTAACAGGTTGTAAAGGATGATTATAATTTCGGCACACAATGCAAATTTGAGTTACGAAAAACGTACAAACCTGTGCAAGGTGAGAGCATTCAGCATCGAGGAGTTCTCTAAACGCAACTAAGTCCCGCATCAGGGCGTCTAGCGAAGTGTGTCCCACGAGGTTTGGATACGCCGTAGAGTTATACGGCAGATACGAGCAGAGTGGCAGGGATACGGAAGAACACTCTCTTATCTCTTCTACTGCTTCGGAGGTTATTGGCTCTGTGGTGGGTGACTCTGCTGGAGTCGTATCTGCCTCCCTTAATTCCATCGACGATATCATGGAACTCTCCTGTAAAAGAATCGAGGGATGAAATTACAATGTTGTGTGGCCATCATACAAGATGTACATCATGTCGTATATGAAATTACCGAGATTACAATTAGTCAAAATAATGCAAACACTCGGCAGGTTTTTACCTCGATATGAAGCGTCTCAGGTAACGTGGTAAAATCGCTGAAGAAGATGGTCGGATCGGAGAGTTCTCTGGCCATCACATTGGTGACTTCACTGGTGCTAACGGCTGTGAAAATTGGCTCGAACATCACTTCAAAGTGAACCCTCGTGCCTTCTTCCACACTGAAAAATTCAGGTAAAATCAATTACCTATATTGACGACCTCCGTAGTGCAGTAGGCGAATAGCCGGCTGAGACGCAGGAGGTAGCGGGTTCGATCCCCGATGCGGAACAAATGTTTGCATGATCTACAGATATTTGTTCCGGGTCTGGTTGTTTCTGTATATATTATAAGTATGTATTTACAAAAAAAATGTATATAAGTATTCTATCAGTTATCTGGTTCCCATAGTACAATCTCTGCTTAATTTGGGGCTAGATAGCGCTGTGTGAAATGTCCAGCAATATTTATTTATTTATTTGATCTATTTTAATGACTGTAAATGATAGTCGATATTCAAATTTTTTTTATTGTTTAATTATGTAATAAGCCTTGGTTAAATGGAGAAAGGTAAGAAATTAACTATGAATATTCTACCAAAGTGCTCAGAAGAATAACCAATGGAATTTATTGGTAGAATTGGTAAGTTAGATACTAAATTATAGTTAGATACTAATTTATATTTATTTATTTATAAATTTCTAATGAATGTTCCACATAAGTAATACATTTTTACATTTCGTAACTTATAAAATTTATTTTGTCTACTGTGAAGTTGCATAACTTGGAAAAATAATTTTATCTACTTTTAGTAGGAAGGCACATGTAGGCTAACTAGGTTTATGTACCTAAGATTGCTCTATCACGTAAGCTTTTAATTAAAAATCTGGGACATTTAACACATAAAAGCTATCAAATTGTTATGTAGCTGTTTCCGTTTCTGCTGTATCATTGGTATTAAAATGAATAGGCTAACAATATTCTTTTATCTAATAAATGGTCGACTGAATGTAATGGAAATCTTGCGAAAGTATCCAATCATTTTATCATGTTTATGTTGGTAATGGAAAATTGGCTACAGAGCTTGTGGGTAAGTGCCATTTTATTCGCTTGAATTGCTCTCTCAATAATTGAGATTCAGATCACAAAAGGAAAGGGCCGTAACATTAAACATCGAGAACAACCTTCAATGTGGATTACCTACCTACATACGTGAACCGCATAGAATACAAAATTTATCAACATATCACGTATTTAGTAGAGGCTTTCTCATGTAAATATACCTACATTATATGTATATTATAGGGTATTGTTTGGCAGTTTTATATTTTAACTACTGGAAAGTGGTTCCGGCACAAGGAACTAGGTCAGAAGGTTTGACAAAAGTCGGTCAGCGGACTTGAAAACTGGTCACTAATTTAAAACATATTAGGATTTCACCATGCGTCACTATTCAATTTAAGAAATATTTTATTTACGAAGGAAGCCTCAGCTATCGAACGTGAAGTAGGTGGTTATCGAGGTCACAGATTTGAAGAACGCTTTGAAGAACTTGACCCTCAACCTAAGCCGAAAACCAGAATATCTGGCCGGGCCGGTGTATCGGTTAAAATATCATTTTTATTGCGTAACGAATCTCTAATTTGCGTCATCATTTTAATAACCGACGTTCGTGATCGATGCAGCTTAAAGTTGCAACTCTTTACCAAATGTAGCATGCGCAGCCTCTATCAAGCTCGCGGACCGAGAAAGTGAACTTTCTCTGATAATATCTATCGGTTGTTGTTATATCGCAGTAGCAGATAAGTTCATTCTTTGTATCATTTAATGTAGTTATGAGTCATCTCTTTCGAAACTTGTTTCACTCACATTCTCGTAAGCTAGAAGCATCGTCGTTTTTGTGCTTTTCGTAACTAAGTAGATAAGTGGTAGGAATCTAGGCTGAAGCCTGTGTTACGTGCGATCACTACTCAATTATATAAGTACCTACTTACATCCATTCTCCACTCCCGAAATTATATTTAGCCACTAAATACGTTTAGACATCGTTGCTCGAGTCGCCCCGAATACGCTCGCATTCGTACAGTTTCGCTTTAGTTGTGAAGAATTTGACGCTTCGATGCGCTTCGACTCTGCCCTAGTATAAACCGACCCTAAGGGTTCCGAGTTCGACTACGGAACTTTAAATACTAAGTGTCTGTGGTTGTTTTCGTGGTTAAACCGTTAAACGGATTTAAAAAATCATTATAGTTTTCATTATTAAGACGGACACAGGGTGATTTTTATTGCGGAATCCTCGTATCCCCCGCATGTTAAAGATAAGTATGAATAAAAACTTTTTGGAAATGATCCTTCTACAAAATTTATTTCAATCAATCCTATTTCAATCTTTAAACATGCAAGAGGTTACCAGTCAGCGACGCTGTCTGTAAATTACGATAAAAATGTATTATCTACAACCTATATGTTACAGCGAATACGTACCTGTCTAACGCTAATATATCAGCCGATATAAAACAAGACTTTAGTTCCGAGTTCTGATACAAGCTGTATATCGTTTGGTGTAACCGGCTCTCTCTGGTGCGATTGCCCTTCGGCTCGAGTTCCTTGCCCTGCTCCCCCTCGTCCACCTGCCAACTGGATACTATGAACGAGCCTCGGAACGTCTGCCGATTTAATGGATCGCCGAACAGGTACATATCTGAAACAATAATTGTTCAAGGTCATTCGATCAACACCGAAAGGCACTTTACTCTACATACCTAACTACCCTACAAAAAAGTTCTCAATAAATATATTTAGCATTCGTAGGTATTTTAATTAAAATGATGATGCTATCTTGTAATAGTGTAAGCCTGGCTTGCACAACGATTAATAAACGTATTTAGCGACTAAACATGTTTAAATTTTACGTATTTGTGTGATATACTCTCTAAATCATATAGCCATTAAATTAAATTAGTGGTTCGCCCCGAACTGAGATCTCGCGAGTCTCCGATTAAAACAAAAAAATATTATTTTTAATCTTTGACTATCAAAATAGTGCCACGTAATATTTAACCAAATCACTTGACCTACAGTTTCAGTCAAATTACAGGTAACGGCAGTTCATGTATTGTGGTTACACTTTTTTGGGGTACAAATTGCAGTCATTCTAGATTTCAGACTTTTGCCTATATTTGTGTTACTAAAGCTACACGCATACCAAATTACAGCACTGTAGGGTCACTGGTGCACCCTGTGAATTTTGTCTGTTTTTATTATGGCTAATAACTCAAAATCTATAAGGACTTTACTAAAAATAAAAATGGAATCTACTATGTACTAATGAAGACCTTTTATTTGACCTAATAGTCTCAATTTTTTTTTACCCCTCTTGAACCCCAATATCTCAAGAACTCCCCAACATTTTTAGCTTATTTAACACCAAAATTGTGCCATCACCTATGGTATCAGATTTCACGATGATCGGATCAACGCTTTGAAAGTTATCCTCGGACAAACAAACATACATACATACATACGACGCCGATTTGCCCAAGTGGATTTAGAGATCTCTCTTCGCTCGATCAATAAGTTTAGGCATCGCTGCGCAAATCACCCTTAGGCCCGTAAGATAAATAGCAGTTTAAACTAAAATTCTAAGCTTAAACTAAAACTTTTCTTTGACAGTGATGTTTTAAGCTTAGAATTTTAGTTTAAACTGCTATTGATCTTACGGGCCTTAGTGTGTAATGTCTAGTTTTGATAAAAACACTGAGTCCGTAAAAATATAGTAACTTTACTTGAAGTTTTAGCGTGAGAAAAAAACAAAAGTTTTCGTAGTCGTGCCATACTGGCGCGGGCGTGATTCAAAGGTGATCAACAATTCGTTATATCTCTAAGAATGGAATGAGGTTCTCGAGGCTTTCAAACTTTACTGGTTATTTTCCTCTTATAAGTTTGTTTTCTTTATTTTTTATCATAGTCAATTAGAAACTGGGTTTTACCGACGTAAAACACGATGCTAAACTTACCATAATACTTTAGTAAATTAAGTATAGGGAAAAGAGTAACGCGGAGGGTTATTTAGTTTTAGATAAGTAAATTTAAGTACTTACATGATATAGTGAAAACTGAAACAGATTTTTTATTGTCTGATTTAATCGTTAGCCTTATCATCATCATCATTCTCAGCCCGTGTCGACCCACTGCTGGGCATAGGCCTCTCCTTGTTTCTGCCACTCTTCCCGATCCTGTGCCAGTCTGAACCACGTACGACCCACGGTCTTATGGATGTCGTCGACCCATCTCGCTGGTGGACGTCCCCTATTTCGATGGGCAGTTCTCGGCCTCCACTCTGTTAGTGCCTTAGTCCACCTGTCGTCACTACGTCTGGCCAAGTGTCCTGCCCAACTCCACTTGAGCCCCAATATTCGCTTGCTGACGTCTTGTACTTTAGTCTGTCATACTAAGTCTTATAAGATGTAGTTTTTTACTCAGTAATATACTAAATATCGCCTAAACAGAGACCGGTACAAAACCAGATCAACAAGATTGTTGCAGATAACAAAGACATCGTACACTTGTCGTTCTACTACGCTTTTAGCAAGGCCACTCGCCCACTGGCCTTTGCTTAGTGACGGGCAAAATGTCTTGTGTACGAAGAACTCTGATATTTATTAAACCGCCATAATATTATACAAATTACGTAATATGCTTTCAAAAGCTTCAACTGCAATTATTGCGCCGAAATGGATGGCTATAGTTATGGTCCTTAACTAAACTGTGCAGATACAATCAAACATTTATGAAATAATCACTTGTTTATATTGCGTGACTTACTTGAATAGTATCTAAACCTATTAGAAAGGCAACATACAAAAGCACTTTCTGATATTCCATCGCTATGATTGTTCTTGCCCCATTGTTTTTAGATTTCCGTAAACATAATAATTGGCTGTTGAATACCATATTATTTATTTTCACATGTTATCAAGTTCTGTAAACTACGCAGAATTAAGCGTTTTCCATGCATTAAAACGTAGTTCTTAGGCAGTTATTTTGCAACTGTAATTTAGCCTGTCCCAGGCGAATAACTAACAATTTTAGACGGAATTACTTATGAAATACTGGTCCTTTAAGGTTTTTAAAATGGTGAACCGGTAATTATTTAAGGAAGTGAATGTAGCTTCGATCGAGCAAGGCACTTAAGTGTTATGAGTTCCTAGGTCGCCTACCTGTCGCTTTACAAACGTGTTTGAGTTTAAAAGTACATTTGGCTCATAAAACTTTTCGCAAAACCGTGGTAACCTGAGCCTCAGAGATCCATAGTTCAAATACTGACCTCTTGGTAAGGTGTGGTAAATAGAAGGACTTTTAGGCGAGTATGCCACACCTCTCGATTTTGAGAGTTCAAATTATTCATGGATATCTTTTTGAGATTGGTGATATTGTGAGTGTAACAGATTTGAAAAACAATGTAAGTTTAGTGTAGCTTGCGACACGCTTAAATTTTTTTTTCCTAACTCTTTGATATCACGTTTGGGCGGTTTTCCAAAGCAAATTAAAAAGACTGTTGCTGATTGCCGCTGACAAACATATTCATATTAATTTTGTATATAAGCCAGAGACTGCCGTATCTACCATTACCAGTGCTAATGGACGATGATTCATCGCAACACCATCTGTCAACAAGACTAGAAGCTTGTTATTAGATGCCCAAGAAAACAACTCTTTGAAGTGTCAGGAAAAATATAAAAAAAAGGATTTTCGATAATTAAGAATGAAATTACAAAGTAATTAGATGAGGGAGCGATACCTACGGCCGAGGTAGACTGCAACAGCAGCGAGGAGCAGAAGTATTAGCAGAGCAGCGGTGGCGGCGCAGCAGCCGCGGCAGCCGCGGCTCATCTTCCGCCGCGTGAACCTGATGTCGCTGCTGATTGACATTGTGGACTCCGGGGCTCGGTGCCGCGCACATCGCTGGTTGCCGTTGCGCGTCCATCCATAGCCGAGCTGGAAATAAAGTCAGATTAGTGCATATTAGATGGTCTATTAGTGGATATTAGATTTATTTAGATGGTCCACAAAATATTTTATAATAAGTACCTAAGTAATTATTTTGTGAAGGTAGACTGTGGTTCAGCTTTATGGAAATTTGGAGTAACCTTGTAGGTTCCTAGTATGCTTGTACTACTAAGTAACTATCTAGCAAGGGCAAACAAATGTTGTTTGACAATGATAATACGTAGTAAGTATATTGTTAAACGTTGTTTTTTTAATTTTTATCTTTACATTTTCTTACAAAATATTGTTTGCGCAAATGGCTCAAAGGCATAAAGGGACAGGTGTGTGGTACATAATACAACGCTGTTTGCTACGGTTGCGTCAGGTGCAAACGAAAGGTTTCGAGTTCAGTCCAACTCCAGAGTTAAACGAAACACCGCTTTTGGGCAAGTTTCGCTAATCTATTCGTGCTCTAGCAGTCTAAACACAACGCAACAGACATTGGTGGCGATTCTGTTGTTTACGCTGTCTAACTAAAATTGTGCAAAATATGAACGGTCTTATTTTGTTTACGCTAAAGATCAAATTAGAATGACATTAAAAGTGACATTTCTAAAATTAAGTAATTTTTACTAAGAGGGCGTGTTTGCGGGCTAGTTTTAATCAGCACCAATTTGACTGTTGATTAAAACTAGCCCAAAAACACGCTATCCTAGTGAAAAATACTTAAATTTATAAATGTCACTTTAAATGTCATTCTAAATTGATCTTTAGCGAAAACAAAATAGGACTGTTCGTATTTTACACAATTTTAGTTAGTCAGTGTAAACAACAGAATCACCACCATTGAATGACACGCTCCATCTCTTTGTTGAGATTTCTAAAATCTGAGAATTACTCCTTTGAAACTGATTTACGCAAATAAATGGGCAGAATAGTTAGGTAACTATGGTAGGTATTTAACGCAACTATCTAAAAATACCAACTCAAACCCAAACTTGTAAAGCAAGTAAATACTTTGATAGCACTTATTTTCACGAACCTAATAAACCTTTTCTAAGATTACCTAAGAGTACATTAACCTCTTCCTTTACCATTTCCATGCTACCATTAACTACTTACCACACACCGTAGCATCTCCAGATCACCGCTGAAGCATGACTGGTCTCCATTTCCTAACAATTATTAAGGGTACTTCTCTATTATGTTTATGTTCCTCGCCAGTGTAACAGAATGTATAAGTCATTGATAGCATTTGTAGCAGATTCTGCGTAAACCCGTTACAAAAAATTTGTGAAAATCGATGTTTATGGCCTACATAACTAATTGGCAGTAGGTATGGCCGATGACCCAGCGATGGTTAGCGGTAACCTTGAGACGTATGATAGAAAGTCTAATACGCTAATAACAGATAAGTATCTTGGTATTTTCGTCAAGGTAGATATGGTAAAATAATTGCTTTATTGCTAGCATAGTCATCATTGCCAGGTAATAAAATATATTTAATTTAATTAGCTTGGGCAGACATGCGTGTTTTCACCGTACACAACGTTGAGAAGACAGGTTTTTTTCAGAACCTGTCTGCTCAAAGTTTTATGTGCTAAATGTATCTATTAAGTTATAAGAATATAACACGACAAACTAAAGAAACACTTCGTTAGCATTTGTACTGTTATTATGAATTTCGCATCTACATTCTACTGTTTAAATGTTGAAACGAAACATAGTTAGATACTTTGATTCCAATATTAGATAATAGAATGGCAAAGTAATTTTAGTTGCGGCAATACACTTCCAATCCAATAGCACTTTGAATGCGTTTATATGAAGAAATTATTCCAACATCATTGGAGTTTGCAAATAATAAATGAACTGACTCAAATTATGAAAATGTAGAATCTAACTTATGCAATTTGTTCTCCAGATTCCATGTTTTTATGTCCTATGCTAGTAAGTATTTAATAAATTCTTTACAAATTCCAATATTCGTTTCACAAATGTTTTATAACTTTTTTTAACCCTTTTAGTTAATAAATCTACATAAAAACCATGTGGTCACTCAGTCCACAAACACAACAAAATAATATTTTGAAGCATTTCCGAGTGTTCCTTCTCTTGACTCGTACGAACAAGGTCAAGATGGCTTTTAAAAACTTTTGGTGTCGCAACGTACCTTTGTAATTGATGAGCCATGGCCGGTTAGGCATGTTTTTAATTTATAAATAAGTAAATATACACGTGTTAAATCCTCAGAGCAAGTTAAATCACCAATGAATGGATGTGCGTACCGTGTCTAGAAGATGTTATGTCAATAACAAGCATGTTAAATTATAGGTAGTTAGTGTACTTATTCGGAAATTCATCTTTATTTTTTTAAATATTTTAAAAATAGGTGTTTCTCAGACATTGTAGCAAATTGATAGAGATTCATGCAACTCACTTTTAAGCTTCTCTACTGGTAATAAAGTACCTGCTAAGCTCATTCTGCGGTACTCTTATGCAAAATAATGAGGTTATTAGCAAATAATATCATGAAAATTGCACGAGAGTAGCACTTATGATATTGGATATGTATTCCTTGTATTTCTCTTCAGCTATTGCAAGATAAGATGCATGCAATCGCATCGTCAGCTTACACTTGTCGCCGCGACCTACATCCCCGGGCTCACGTTTTTGCTCGCCGCAACAAAGCATGCAGCCTTTTCGCCGTTTTCTATTAAGATCTCTAGCTCTTACAATGCGGACGCCCTCACTTTCGTTGGGTACGTGCTCATTTACAGGTGGCTGCAACCGCAGCCGCTAATTTTCTTTTGGTAAACAATAGTCTGTAAAGAAAATCGCGAGCTAACATTGTTTCGTTCTTATAAACGCATAAAACGCGTACTGCGTAGCCAGGCAATAAATCTATGACTCGAGCGTGTTGTCGTGAGTTGTGACAGATTCAGAAGAAATATCTTAATTAGCAATAAAATCGAATAATTTACGTTCCATCCGTAATTAGAGTCGATTGCAAAAATGTGCAAAGTATGTACCTACCTTCCGGTAAAGAAAGTTTCATAACGGAAATGTAGAGGAGTTGTGAAAGTTTAATGAACATGTCAACTCGTTTAATTGTGCAATATGGTTGCATAACTGTTGTTTACGTATGAATTAAAACAGCTGATAATATTAAGGTAATTTGCTAAATCGTTACATGATAATTGATCGAGCGAAGCGAGATCTCCAAATCAACTTGGGCAAATTGGCGTTGTATGTAGGTATGTATGCTTGTTTGTCCGAGGATAACTTTCGAAGCGTTTATCCGATCATCGTGAAATTTGGTACATACGTAGGTAATGATGGCACAATTTTGGTGTGACTCAATGAGCTAAAAATTTTGGGAGGTTGTTGAGATATTGGGGTTAAAGAGGGGTGAAAAAACATGAAAACGAGACTATTAGGTCAAGTGACACGTCAAATGAAAGGTCTTCATTAGTACATTTTGATCCCGTTTTTATTTTTAGTAAAGTTTTTGAGTTATTAGCCATAATAAAAACTAAGCTTTGACAAAATTCACAGGGCCCCACAGTGCTGTAATTTAGTAGGCGTGTAGCTTAAGTAGGTATCACAATTATAGGCAAAAGTCTGAAATATAAGAATAAAAGTCAGAATAACTGCAATTTGTACCCCAAAAAAGGAGAAACAATTAACATGAACTCCCGTTACCTGTAATTTGAATGAAACTGTAGGTCAAGTTAGTTGGTTATTTATTTCGTGGCACTATTTTGATAGTCAAAGATTACGAATTATATTTTTTTGTGTTTATGGTAGACTCGCGAGATCTCAGTTCGGGGCGAACCACTAGTTACTTAAGTTTATGTTTTGTTGAATAGGACACTAGTAAGCTCATATTTCCTGGGTGCGCGTAGAAATCTTTTATACGAGCCTACGCATTCGTAGCATTTCGTAGCGCACAAAATTCAAAAATGTTTTAATTAATGTTTGCTGGAAAGTTCTCAGCATTTCATTTTATACGTTCTGTATTTTGTTTAGCCGTTGCAGATATAAAATCATTACAGGCTAACTCAATCACTGTTGAAATCTCACTGATATGTTTTTAATAGCCTGAATCTCGAAAATACTCGTAGTGTCGGTAGTTATGGATCGAGCGAAGCGAGATTTCTAAATCAACTTGGGCAAATCGGCGTTGTATGTTTGTCTGTATGTATGTATGTTTGTTGGTCCGAGGATAACTTTCGAAGCGTTGATCTGATTATCGTGAAATTTGATATATAGGTAGGTCGTGATGGCACAATTTTGGTGTGACTAAATGAGATAAAAATGTTGGAGGGTTGTTGAGATATCGTGGTCCAAGAGGGGTAAAAAAAATGAAAATGAGACTATTAGGTCAAGTAGGACGTCAAATGGAAGGTATTTATTAATACATTTAGACTCCGTTTTTATTTTTAGTAAAGTCATTATAGTTTTTGATTTATTAGCCATAATAAAAACTGAACTTTGACAAAATTCACAGGGTACACCAGTGATCTCACAGTGCTGTAATTTGGTATGCGTGTAGTTTTAGTGACACAAATATAGGCAAAAGTCTGAAATCCAGAGTAACTGCAATTTGTACCCCAAAAAAGTGTAGGTAACCATATTACATGAACTCCCGTTATCCGTAATTTGAATGAAACTGTAGGTCAAGTAATTGGTTAATTATTTCGTGGCACTATTTTGACAGTCAAAGATTACAAATAATATTTTTTTGTTTTAATCGGAGACTCGCGAGATCTCAGTTCGAGGCGAACCACTAGTATTAGAGGTTTCATATAAAGCCAACTTCTTTGTGGCTTATTTTATGTTTGTTAGTTCATTAAACAATATTTAAAATCATTAGGTATGTGTGGGTATCACATGACTACTGTAATCAAATCGCGGGTCCGCGGTTCCGACCGACTGTTTTGAAATGAATACTACATTAGTAGACAGCTCGTTTTATTCAAAGTTCACCTAGTTCTCAGTTAGATACAGCTACTTGCACAGTGCACTTTGCTCAGATTTCAATTTCATTGTATTTTGTAAGAGTCTGAACACAATTATATTTATCTGAATATTTGAAAGCAAAGTAAATACTTACGATTGCATAGCACGGAGATGACTTCGTGACTCCGCCGATATTTTAGAAGGTCTTGAACTTTCTGAATTTGTTCACCTTGCATGATAGAGCTAATAATATCTCTAAGATTTACATTTATAATTTTTAGTCCATTAAAAAACTTTTGTGGGTGTTTAATAAAAACTAACAAGGTATCTGTGTTTTTTTGGTAAGGCAGGTGGAACTGGTTACCCAAATACTTTTTGTTTAGCACATCTGGCATGAAATTTGCAGACTACGTATGGGTTTTCTTTGTGATTTTATTCAGAATTTCATTGCCGATCCGAAATTCCCATGTGATACATACGACAGACGACTTGCAATTACAAGAACTGTTGCACAATCTATGGTAGAGTAGCTAACTGTCAGGCCTTAGCAACGTGATCCCCGTCAGCCGGACTGACCCGGATCACAGATGACACCGCTAACAGCTGACACACTGCCTCACAATTACCTCTTTTACCGGCGATTTACCGAATCGTGCGATGACTCTTGAGTGCCAAAAGACAAACATGAGTAAAGGAGAGAGCAGAAATAACTAAATGACTGATTCCTGTTGGATGTAATTCCAGGGAATCTATATAACAGTATCTTGAAGAATCAACCATTTTCCTACTGCTGGGTAATCTATCTACATATAGTATCTACCTACACCATACATTGTATCTACTTACACCATACATTGTATCTACCTACACCATACATTGTATCTATATACCTACTTATTTATTTCTTTGACTATACTTTCCGATTATACATATTATGGACAAAGAATCCGGCGTGCAGCATAATCTAAAAAGTTCATCATAAAGCAATAGATTAAAATTATTTTTGCACTAAACTATCTAAATTTGTAGAGCATACCTACATAAAAGTATGATTGGTCAGGATGTCCTGTTTCGTATAATGTACGTATTGATTAATTCGTAATTGAAAAAATTATCAACCTGTTTAGATTAACAAAATAAACTCACCTTAAACTGAGGATGCAAAATACCTAAGATCTTGGAAAAAAAGTAGCTTAATATATGTAGGTACCCTGGTCCCCGGGTACTTGATACAGCGTTTCCTGGTCAAACAGATTCAAGACACGAATTCAGAGTTTCCTATCAATCAGCGAGTGACCATGTCTGGGCCGATTACTATCACAAGATCTTATTACAAACGACAGCCGAACAAATTGCCTGAATTTCCGGATCACGACAAATAGTACCTACCTAGCGACTCTACCGGGGCCTAACCACAAAAACACCGGCTTTGATACTTACTAAGGTATTAGGACTTAAGTAGGTACCTACACTATTCAAGCAATCAAAGAGACATCAGTAGACTCTACTTTCATTTTGCTTACTACCTCTTTATGACTTACAAGTTAGCTTCTGTTTGCGACTTAGGGCGGGATATATCTACCGACATATATGTGGAATCCAGGCTATATTTATCATTTAATTTTCTTCCAGATTAAATTGAAAACGGTAGATCCGTTACGGCGTAATACAGAAACAACAAACGACCGTCCAAACTTTCGCATTTAATATGTATTCATAAGCATGGGTGTTTAAAGCTCTACGCTCAGTTCTCATTTACACAATAGGTGTCAAGCAAAAAGTTATAATGCAGACATGGTAATGAGGAGAAAGTGGTGATTAAGAATAACTGTCGCACGAATTAATTATCTCCTGCGAAGCGAGTCTGCTTACATACAAAATTAAAATATAGCTATTCATATTCATGGTAAATAAAACCAAAAACATGTATTGGAACAAAAACAATGTTAAAATAAATAAAATGGGTCTTACCTCCGACTCCCATGAGTCTTTCACGGTGCGTGATTTATTCTCCTTCATATTTTCCAGAAACAAAAAGATCCTTTGTTCCGCCGGTTGCACTTATGCACTATGACCTTACACACTGCAGCACTCACTATTCACAGATGTACCAAAGCACGTAAAGGTTTTGTTCAGCACTGTCGCTTTCTGTTATCTTTTTGCCGGATCGTTGGATGCGAGGTAAACATTGTGCGGCGAGACAGAGCGAGCGTCAGATGTCGCGCGCGGTCATTCCAGCTCGATAGACTGACGCGGACTGAGCGCATCGTCTCGCGGTAACGGGCACGCACTACAGTTAACTTTCTCTCAACCCAGTCGCACGACCATAAGCAAGCTCCATCGAAAGTCGTTGCCGATACAGCCTCACGGGTCAAAGCCTTCATTACTATTCCCTAGAAACCAGAATTCTTCGTTGCCGATCGGATACGACTTAGGTATCCGTCATTTGAACATACGTGCACATAGATCAATATAAAATAAATAAATAAATATTGCTGGATATTTCACACAGCGCTATCTAGCCCCAAACTAAGCAGAGCTTGTACTATGGGAACCAGATAACTGATAGAATACTTATATACTTTTTTTTGTAAATATGTACATACTTATAATATATAGAGAAACAACCATACCCGAAACAAATATCTGTAGAACATGCGAACATTTGTTCCGCGGCGGGAATCGTACCCGCTACCTCCTGCGTCTCAGCCGGCCATTCGCCCACTGCACCACGGAGGTCGTCATATACCTACTATTAAACCTCGTGATAATTATTGTTTGTATGATCTCTACGTGAATGTGACTATAATTACGCATGCATTAAGAGCACGTGTTATAACTTAGCAGCGCTGTTCTATTAAGGCGGTGTGAATAGCAAGCGTTTAATATTTGTGTAGATAGAAGACGAAACAAAAACAATCGAGTATAAAACTTAATGTATAATCATGATATTTACAAACTTACTTTATATAAAACAAGTAATTTTATGGCTATTAATATATACTTATACAACATGTCAATAATTTACACAATATTCAAATAAAAGCAACAGTATACAAATTACTGAAATAGCAATTGAAATAGCACAAAAGATGCGCGCGATATTACGATGGAAATAAAGAGATTCCGAAATTTACACGTTAAGAAATTATATACATTTAGGTTTTTTCATAATGTTTATCGATATAGTAAACCTATATTTGTTTTCAATGTGTCAATCGTATAATCTTTGAGCTGCTACTACGCCACATGACGTAAGATTTATCTACATTTTAAACGGAGCGCGGCCTAATAGTCTTAAAGTGCTACTAGAAGCTATTTTTAATTACTTAACCCTGCAATAGAATTTTTAGAAAATACAGTCAAGTTTAAACAGAAGACTTAAATTTGTTTATATTGTTGTTTATGAACTGCCTAGAACTTAGCAAGACTTCAATTAATAAAATAATGCTATAATTATGCCCAGAATAGCACCGTTTAGCATTACAAATTCAGATTATTCACACAACGCAATCACAAGTAAATAATACAAAACACTAAATACGAATGGTATCACAATTTTATTGATAAAATAACAATGCATTTACAAATCTATTTGTGATGTCTTGTTTTGAATACATTTTTGTATAATCTCATATTTAGTCGACACAGTGCAATGTCGTCGGAGACAAGACGCTAGCGAACATACCGACAAATATGTAAGCTTGATAGAAGAATTTACTTGAGCCTTAGTTAGATCTTTGGAAACCTGAATGTCTTACAATATATATATCGATAAACATCTACATTATAACCTTATATTTAATTGCAAATCTAACAAAATTGTTTAGAAAAATAAGTCGTTATTTTGGCTTTTCATTTTATTCTATAATGGAATGGTCTCATGAATAACCATTTGCAACTCATTATATTCATTTTGTATGTTTGTGTTTTATGAATAATAATATTGTATTATCAAATGTGTTAATTTTACATAATATCTAATGTATAATGAATGATGCAAGTTCGTGATACCAAATTGACTTAATTTCCTGATTATTATTAATTTTATTATCTGTTTTGCAATTTAGTTTTCTAATGTAAAACATAAACTTCTACCAGACTCGACTTCCAAATACACATCTCACAAAATGGCACCGCTACTGAATGTAACATCGCGTTTATAAAAAAATATTTATAACTGATTCCTATCTATGAGTTAACATTAAGAAGAAGTTATCTATAGGTACATTAATGTAAAAAATGCTCTTATAATCTATGTTGAAATAATTTCACAATTCAGCTCAACAAGCCGAAGTCAGCAGTATTATTGCTCTTCTATACCGCACCTCCAGTCCTCCGTATAGGACGCGCTCAACAGCTCATTCACTTCAATCATTACCATACGTACTTTAGCGGATAGTTCGTTCAAGTAGAAATATCTTAAGCTATGGCTACTCTAGAGCGACGAGAAACGCTTTGATCCCGTCGTGGTTCTCTCCGTACCTACAGGATGGATAATAAAACCTACCTTACCAACTCGTTTTACATTGAGCTCGATATTATAGTATTCTGTGCCAATTGAATAACAACAGCGTTCAATTAGTGCGTTTATAATCACCGAGTCTTTCCCTGTACTTAGGAATCTCTTTACTGGACCAGTTGTCTTTAATAATCACAAACGTAAATTATCTCTATCGGGTTATTATTAAATC
This sequence comes from Philereme transversata, assembly GCA_963924445.1. Taxonomy (NCBI): domain Eukaryota; kingdom Metazoa; phylum Arthropoda; class Insecta; order Lepidoptera; family Geometridae; genus Philereme; species Philereme transversata. Next base: position 11,125,957 of record OZ004355.1, read on the forward strand.
AGTTAATTTTAGGACATAATTGATAATGGAATATTCATAAAATCACACTACGATAAAATGACAACACGTACCGGATCTAATTCAGATCCGGACGTTAAAGATAACAATAAACGAATTAACAACTTCTTCGTATCTTAAACTAGGTGGTATATTAGAGCAGCTACTTAAATGATGGTCTGGCTGAGTTGAGCAAATCAGAGTTCTAACATTTAGTATTTGAAAACGGAAAGTTCCTGTGGAGGAACATCCATCGCTATTTTCTCATGTTTCATTATTATATTATTGTTAAGTTGCACAGCATTGGGAAGCACATCCGAGATCAGAGCCATCAACCATTCCGCTAACAATCCAATATATCACCTATTTTCTTAGATATACGAACTCCTTATCTAATAATAATGACATTTTCTCAAAATGTAATAAAATAGAGTAATCGTTAGAAATACGGTTCGATTTATAATATGTAACCTTTATTTTGTTCTTTAGAATAATAATACAATTTGATGTTAAATAAAACCGATTTATAATATCTCAATGTAAATATTCTCAATAAATGGCGAATAGTGTACTCATTCAGAACCATGAATGTCAACAACATTTTAATTATTTTAAAGTAAAATTACACATAAACAATCTAATTTGGTACAAATTAAACTTGTGACCGTACGATATAAAATGCGATACAAATGTGTTAAATAAATAAATGTATATTCGAATCTAGCATAATGACTACCGAGCTAAAAGCTAGTAATATAAGAAAAATCACAAAAATGAATTTGATGGATACGTCTTATCTTACATATCAAAATGATACACTCGTAACGAGTCGCGTCAGAAGGCGCATCGTTTCCTCCCTCGCCTCCAATAACCAGTATCACTAACCTTCTCGAAGGTCAATTCAAAGAATGTATAGGTACGCTTAGAATACGTCAACTTAACATAAACGATACCATAGTAATAATATTAATTGTACTCGGCAATAACTACGATACAATAATATATTTAAAAACAAGATTGCACTCGCTTACAAAATGTAACATCGAAACAGTCGTAACGCAACTTTAGAATATTCAACACTTTACCGATGCGTCTGTAGGTTATTGCGTACAAACCCTCCGACTGCTCGGAGGGAGTCAATATTAATAACTTTTTATAATCACAGTGCTGTCGAGGAGTCGGGCCCATCAGCTCATCCCCTCAGCCGCGCCCTCGCTGCGCCGCCGCACGCCGCAACGCACAGCCGTCATGGTCTATGGAATCTGTCACAACAAATAGTCCGTTACTCCTATTCTACAAACCAACCTCTAATACACAACCTAATTCAATTCATTTAACAGGATGCTGGCCGTTATTATATTATTATTTATTTGTTTGACCCAGTTAATAATTATCTGAATTTGAATTTATTATTATTTGTGATTATTGTGAATGTACCAATTTTTATGTTATTTTGTTTTATATTTAATTGCAATTACCTGTCCACTAACATAATTCTAAGATTGTATTATTGTTTATTAACAAAATGACATGTCTGAGAAATAAATCAATTGAATTGAATTTGGAATGTCTTCAGTCACTGACTATCTACAATCAAAGATCGGTTACACAACAATTTTGAAACTTTGAACACCTAACCAGTCCTGGATTAGCCTATAAGCTATTTAAGCAATTGTTTAGGGCATCCCGACTAAGGGGGCACCAGAGACGGTCAAATGTAACGAACACATATATTGGCTGTGTAAGATGTTCCCGAGGTGAGTTGACGTCAGGTTGGCGGCCGGTCATAAAAATATAGCCAAATCTTAGGGTAACATGTTGTGCCGATCCCACCCAGCATGGGATAAGGGCAGGAGGAACAACACATACATATTCTACCTACGATACTTACGTATTAACATTAAAAAAAAAATCTGTGTCGGTCTGTGTTTGCGTGCGTCCGCCCTCCGAAGAGAGCACGCGTCGTATCTCGCTCGAGCGAAGGACATTTCAGCGCGACAGAAAGGGATCCGAGTATCCCGCCCTCTGAATAGTGCGGGTTTTACCAAGCAATGTCTCTTGTTATTACGAACGACATTTCAGAAAGGGATACTTAAATAAATCAGTGGAAAGCGGTCAGATTAAATCGGTAAGTGAATTGCGTGTATAAATTGAAGATTCAAATAATATTGATTTAATGAAATAAATATATGTTGAAAAAAGAATAAAGAAATTAGGTTTTATCTGTAGGTGAGAGGTGTAAAGTGAAGTGGTCATAGTATGTGATATATGTTACCGAGTGAGGTGTTTGCTTTCCTCGTGCACAGCCATCTCCGAGCTCTTGAACTCATTGAGCTCGCGCCGGATGGCGGCCTTGTCGCGAGGAGTCAGTCGCGTCCACGGCTTGTCCGCGCGTCTGTCGTAGTCGTGTGCCTGTAAACAACGCCATTCATTATTTTTAAATACTATTTATTTTTTAAAGATAATGATTTATTTATTTGCCAAAACGGCTAATTTTATACAGATGTTACAAAATTAAACAGTTTAACTATATTCAGCTATAGTGGCGTGCAAATTACATGTCGTATAAAATAAAATTATATACGGATAACTAAGATATAATAATAGGTAATATAATTCCAGCACATACTAATGGAATAATTAGATTAAAATTTAAACAAGTCTCAAATGTCATTGTCTATCATTTAAATATTCATTGATTGCGTGACTCTTTGGGTCAGGTAATTTATAAATTTTATATTAAATAGATGGGAACTGTGTATCGATTTTATATTAATAGAAAACTTATTATATATCTTCACTACCATACTCTTTCATTTAAGGTGAAAGTATGTTCTAAAACAAGAGTTTATTACGTTAGAAATGAAAGCTCTATTTGTTAGTCTAGTATTATCGAGTCACACAAGTCAAAATGTCGGGAATCATAGATTTTTCGTCCAAATCTAAGACCGACTTAGACTGGAGCGTAGAGACGTTACACTTCTTCTTAACTTTTTTTTTTTTTTTTTATTTCGAATGGACTAATCTCGCTGTTGGCCTCTGAGGCCGTGACAGCTTAACCGAACTTTTGGCGAGCGCAGATGGCGCTCAGCCCAGTAAGTTTTTTAGGCAACTAGCGCAAGGGCACCACTAAGGTACGAGCCTCGGCTTGGGCATAGGAGAGAAACGCCCGGGTACATGTCTGTACCTCGTATAGGCGGCGACTGAAGGGACTCGTCGACCTCGCCGGCGAGGTCGGTGTGTCTGTGAAGTGTTTGCTCTGTCTGATATAGATGACTCACCTTCCGCATTAGCGGAGGTGATTTCGTCATCCGGGTCTCCGAGAACGTGTCTCGGACGACGGAGGATTGAAACTTCTTCTTAGCGTGTCAATAGCTCTACTTATATTGTGTTAGATAGGTACTTGGATACATTGATGGCGTCAGGAGAAGCCATTTTTAAGTCTTCCATTGTGCAGGTGTTCGGGCACAAAGGGTACATTAGCAGGTGTTTCATCGACTGTGCAGGATCACCACAGTCGCATTGCGTTACACGTTACACTAAAATCAATATTCTTAGACAACTACAAACTAATGTGTGATAATAGTTCGTAATGCTATTTATATTTAATTGATATTTGTACCTACTTTATCTAATGACCGATTGTTATAATTAATTTATTAAGTGTGATTAGCTATGGCCGTTAAAGAAATAATCATATATATAACAGGGAAACTACAGGGTGAACTACTGTGGTTAGAAACACCCTTAATGAAAATGAAAAGCTTCCGAAAAAATGTGGGCTGTTTTTTTTAATTGTATTTAATTGTAAATATTTCTGATTTACATTCAAATTTTAACCAGAACTTACAGTTTAATCAAGTCCCGCTATATGTTTGAAGATTAGATTTCAAACTAAAAGTTTACTACAAATTAGTGCCGCTTTCACCTCACGAATATTGCTATCAAGTATTTCGTATGACATTTTCGTAATTACCTGTGTAACTTCAATGTAATCGCTGAAACGGATGATCTTTTTTTCTTTGAGTTCGTCGACAGTGGGTCGGAAGCTCAGTTTGCGCAGCAGGTATCGTTTTTTCTCCTCTTTTTGCTTTTTCTCTTCAGCTGGCGATTGACCTAGAAAACGAGATACAGTTAATATTCCATATTTTTATGAAACCGCAAAAAATATATTGAAAAATTAAATAGGTTTCGCTAGTGCGCGCTGAAAATGGGTCTAACTAACTAGGTCTCTGGATTATCATTTTTTGGTTTTAAAGGTCTACTACCAAATTAAAATTATCCTAATACCATGTTTCATCCCTTTCGATCGGGGTTCAAACTACCTGACAATGCAAAGAACAAAACACGGTGAAACTATTTCAAAGATAAATCGAATTTATGTGTCTCGTGGTTAGAATAATGTATACGAGCCTTAGGCTCGGACTACATGGCATCCGGGTCTCCCCGATCCTGCGAATCTGGAGCATGTCCCGGTTGCTTCTAGGTATAAATCGAAGTCGGATGGCCTCGGATCGTGTGTAGTCGATGCAGCAAAAATTCATGTTTGGTTGTGCGACGGATTGGTCAGAGGCCGTTAAAAAACGGTCCCTGACAAGCCCGGATGCCATATAGTCCGGGCCTAATATCCGAAGATTCGAATATGGCGGGCTACGGTCCATTCACTCTCGTCTGCCCATCATTTTGCTGATTATAAGCTCAGTACAAAATACAAATATAATAATATCCACATTAATTGATGTTTATGTAAACTTACTTTTGAGAATATTTCTCTCGACGAGCTCTTCAGCGGTGGGCCGCATGGACAGGCGACGAATCAGCCGCGCGCCTATCGCCTCCCAAGACTCCTGTCTCTCGCACTCACTCTGCACCACCAAGATATTCCTACACAAAAACACATTCAATTACACACAAGAACATACTCATACTTCTTGTTTTCCGGAGGCAAAGATTGTATAATGACACCACATTTGCAAATCAATTATCACGAAGTCTGCGTGTAATTCCCAGATGTAACTTTCTCTACGAGGTCGCACAGAACACTGATAATAAAATTACAATGGTACAACGCTGCCAACGATCCGGCAATATAAAATTTGCCAGAGCTTACGCGCCGAAAATATTTTCATAATATCCGATTAGCATGCACTGTTGGCCGATTTCCAACTCCCGTAATCTAGGCCGGATTAATTAATTCATTAGGCATTAGAAAACAGTTTTTTATCCAACATTAAAAAGCATCTCAATATTGTAGTTGAAAAAAAATAGAAAATCCAAATCGTACTAGTAAAACATGCTGCTAACGATACTAATCGGCTCGCTTATATAAATAAAAAAACAATGCCATTGCCAAGAGCGAGCTCTCAGAAACAGGAAGGAGTAAAACGTTGATAACAATGACTGCCGATGCTGACTAAAATATCACTCCCAGGTGTGCATTGTCGCCAGGCAATCCAGTGCAAACCGACCGCCAATACTATTGTATAATAATACAAGACACCGAACTGAAGAGTATGAAACGCCCTCGGACCAACATATATAAGGCATGATTTTATAACCCACACCATTATTTAGTAGATTGTAAGGAAAACTAAGCGACGCCTAATTCAAATGATCAGATTTTTTTCTAGATTGTAAACTATGACTCTGATGGTGGCACTATTCAAGTCTACAATGCTAGGAATAAATTAGTTACGCACATGTCGGCCAATGAAATATTAGTCAATACGGCTCATGGACTCCATTGTACGCCTGTATGATATTCATTTTAAAACTTCACTCAAACGGGCTCTAACGGAAGACCAACTCTGGGTAGCCAGTGCAACTCAGCACATATTAGTTGGATACTTTTTGTGACTCGCAGTGGTGACGAGTAACACATATTATAAATATTTCATGTTTATTTATATTTATATTAGTGTCAGTTCGTTCTTTTTTTTTCGAAACTATAGTTGTCATTTGGCTATGGAACCTAGCAACAGCTGAATCGAAATAAGTGATTTCAGCTCATTGGTTTTTATATATATTTTTTGTTGGAATTGGTCAAGCCTTTGACCACTACCTCAACTTAAATTCAAGGTTTCCAAGTGACATAATTTTGGGACCGTCATAGTACTGCAGGATGCTTCTAAACAACACATTTCCATGGCACTAGAGCATTGGCATCTCTCAACGAATACATTGTTCCTATTCAGCTGATAGTACTGGTTGAAAATAGTTTTCTACTCATGTTTTCGTGAGTGACAACCTATATATATACGCGCTCAGGCGAACGTAGATCATGACATTGACATCGTATCTCTATGATGTCATACTAAGCTGAAAGATCTCATGGCTGTTAAACTATGCAGGATAACGTGAACTTTCACTTTTGGGAGTGTTGGAATCATAAAGTTTACTACATGATTTGGTAATTGAATTTCAAGTTTGTGTTCGCAAAATATTTATAGTTTGAACTTTACTAGACGTGAGTCAGGTTAGCCGATTCCAGACATATATAGATTTTATTTGTTCATGGCTTCTAGACTCCTAGGAGTGTACAAAGGGTAAATGGGCATTTGTCATTTGCAATATTTTCCTAAGTAATCTTATTGAAGGTTTGCTGGTTGAACAGATCTAGTGGCCTAGCCTAGTGGCTCGTTCACGAATTCTTGATGCGTAACCGATAGTGGCATTGACAACTGAGTCAACTAAGAGAGCACTAAAGTATTAATCTCATCACCTTTTTTTTTACAACCTGGTGATGGAACATGCACATGACCCACCTGGTGTTATGTGGTAACCATCGCCTATAACAAAGCATTGCCTCGTAGGTTACGCATGTTACGAACGTGCCCTACGATGCACTGCCCAAAGCTTCATGTGCATGTAATTTCACCGGCACCCACCCATCAAACCGAAACAGTAACGCCGTTTGGCGTCAAAATAAAAAAAAAATCTAGAGAAAAATATGGAATGCATGACGCTAAGGTCCAGCCAGATTTATTTACACAGCGTTCTCGTTGACAAGAATGACTACAGTCAAGTAAGTATCTTATACGGTACTTTAATAAAGTAAGATAGGTACGTTAACATCTTCCTGGATAAAATTACCGCCTTTCGGATTTAAATTTATGTTCCAAAATACACTGCATAAGAAGATTGTGCCTCTTATTGTTCGTTCGCCAAAGTTCGATCGTCATCCGCACCCAGCGAGAAGGCGATACGGTAGTCCGAAACAGAGATCACGGGACAAATTGGACCTATCTCTGGTGGATTGAGCTGGTGTGGGACAGGATCGAGATGTCTGGAAAGAATGGAGGGGAGGCATTTGCCCAGCTAAGTTTGCTACTCAATCACGTTGTAACGACGAAACCGATTTCGATGAAATTTGGTATATAGATAGATAATGAACTGGATGTGAAACATAGGCTATTTTCTATTGACAGACTACGCGTGCGAAGCCGCGGGCAGAAACTTTTAGAAATATAATAGTTAGTTACCTGTTGATAAGTTCCTGTCTGTCGGGGCGAAGCGCCAGCTTGATGTTGAGGCTCTCTTTCCTAGCGAGCTTGGCGGCCGCGGACTCGTTGCAGTAGTCGTCTCGGTGCTCCTCCCACGGCCGAGCATTCTCCTTGTTCTCATGCGCGTTGCCCATCCGCACCGGTCGTGTACTACCGCATCATTACAAAAATTAGACTACACTTCTACAGGGTTAATTTGTATACTGGCAACAAATTTTGAAAAACGCGTATTTCTAAACAATAATGTGTTCATCCCAATTCAATAGTAAAGTTGAAAATTCTCCTTTTAGCGTACTGTCTAAACGCCGCAATGTACGAGAAGGTTGATTTTTCAACTCGAATATTGGATTGAAATAAACATAGAATATCCTGGACAGGGCAGTCTTTCCTTAAAATTTATCAACTGTTTTCAAATTCACTTTGTGAAGCAGTGTTGGTGTCGATCGCGATAAAATACGTTTTATAATACGTTTTTACATACGTTTTGTAATTGTTAAAATTTTGTATTAATTAAAACTGTGATAATTTGTGGGGGAACCCAATTCTGTTGTCGAAGTAGACTAAACTTGACAGCGCAAAAATATCACAATCCTTTTCATTTAAAGAAGAAAAGAACGGAGCATTTTAGCGATGTTTCAGTTATTTAGTTTGACATCAGTGTTAGAAATATTGTGTATTATGAATGAGAAGTTTCGTGCGTAACATATTGTGCAAATGTTAGTTGCACTTTTTGAAAGTGCAAACGGTACATGTTTGCGCATTACATTCAACTAAAACTATCTCAGATTGACCTAATAAGGACATCTGGAAAAACATCTAAAATATCGATAACAGTAAGCTGAACAACATCGAGATATCGAAACATAAATACATCTACAACGATCTATTAATTTGATGGTAACTATTTCGTACACTTACATGCAACATAAACAACATGATAACAAGAAACCCATATCGGGAACAACCATTCTAGGTAATGCACATTGCCAAACATTTGATATAATTGTATTTGTGGATTGGTATCTGTGGAGCGTCACAATGATGGCTTTAGTAATGCGTTATGATGCTTTGCGAGAGATAGTTAGAGAGGAACAGATGGTAGGAAGCGTGCAATGCACGATGCGTTGCGAAGCGGACCGTCTGAGGGCCGGTGAGATGTCGCCAGTACAATATTCAGCAGTTACCATATTCGGATCCTGGGCTTAGGTGGCGGCCGCCTGCTGCCGCCGCGTAATGGAAATAAACAAGCACATTTTTCATCTCGCCCATAGTTTCATTGGATGAATGATCCCAAGCAGTGTATTCAAGAGCTTTAACACTTGCGAATCCAACGCACGTTTGCCATACAATGTTCAGTGTATTTGTGAGAAAGATTTACGCTATCATCGGCATAAATTATAAGCTCTTAACCATCTTAATTTTTTGTACACACTGCTACACCTCAAGCTATTCATTTCCAGTATAAGCTGACCTGGCATTGTGTAGGTTTTCCGTACAATGAGAGGTCAGCATAGACTGAAAATGTATAGCTTGATGTGTAGCCGTGTGTATTATCTAATTTTTGTTCCAGGTACCAAAATAAAATTAATAAGGTACGGATGTTCTGGTCCAACAACAGTACTTTTAGTTTACTGAAAAGGTCTCTCAATGTAGGGCCCGATAGGTCTCGCATTTATTCCTCAGTGTTGTCTGATAAACCAAATAATTAAATGTCGAGTATTTTATCGATCATTTTCGTAAGATAGATCCAATATGGTTTTACTGATATTTTTCCCCACTAGAATTAACCCCCAATTAAGTAAATGTATAAATGTACATATGATATTAGATACTGACTTGAAGCTGGTATGATGATGATCCTGCCGCTGCGTGAGCGGCGTGCCGGAGGGCGAGGCGACGGCCGCGCGCGGCTTCTTCAACGCAGACTTGAGCGGGACGGCGTTGAAAATAGGCTCTTTCGGAGGAATCTCCTCCACTCGGTTGGTATCTGTTAGCGGGTCATCGTCGTCTTCTAACTCATCCTCGTCTTCCGCTAAAAGCCAAATTCGAACATTAATTTAAAATTCTTTATCGTATAACTAAAACATAAGAACATAATCGAAGTGCACAGAGGACAATTTTGGCGATCATCAGACAACATTAGGATGTTTTCATAATATTAAAACTATGTACATTGTAGGTCAAGAGGCATAGGCAAGAACAGGATTTTATGCATGAAATCCATCAAACATGGCGTAGTAGAGGAGGCCTTTACTCAACAGTGGGTGCTGGATGCTGTACTCTACAAATAGATTTAGACAATCATTTATTCACTACATCAGCACACAATACGATAGATGGATAATAGAGACCTGTAAATTGCAGTTATTCTTGATTTCAGACTTTTCCCTATATTTGCGTCACTAAAGCTAAACGCATACTAAATTTGAGCGCTGTGGGATCACTGGTGAACCCTGTGAATTTATTTTTTTAGTATGGCTCATAACTTAAAAACTACAAGGTTTAAACTAAAAATAAATACGGGGACGAAATGTACTATTGAACCTTTCATTATACGTCCCACTGAACTTAAATAGACTAATAGTATCAATTACATATTTTTGTACGCCACTTGAACCCTAATTTCTCAACAACCCCACATCATTTATAGCTCAATTAGTCACACCAGGATTGTTCCATCACTTTTGTGCAAATCACACCAAATTTCACAATCGGATCAACGCTTCGAAAGTTATACTAACAAAAATACAAATACATAACGCCGATTCGTCCAAGCTGATTTAGGAACCTCGTTTCGCTCGATCAGTTATGTAAATCTCATTTTTTTATGTAGATAGTGTTGAACTGATCCTGTAAGTTTCATGTTCCTGCTAATTCTAGTACGGAGTTTTATAGAATTTTACAGATGTACTTGAAATGGTTTTTTAATTTTTTTTATTATATATGTCGCCTATAACTCCTGCAGAGTACTGCGTATGACTCGAGATACTGCGGTCGCGTTGCCTAACACTATGTCTTATTTACATTTTCTTGAAGGCGTTCATGTTGAAGCCCACCGGGAAAACCTCCGGGGGAAGGTCATTCCACATCTTGCAAGTGCGTGGAAGGAACGAGCTACCAATTTCCAAAGTAGGTTGTGGACACGCTTAGATTACAGCCTGTAAAGCAGCTAGCACACATTCTTCGGGGAAATAAAATGTCATGGTGTATTTCCCTATACTCGTAAGAATGGTTATTTTGAGAGTCGCACTCATATCAATTAAATCGTCGATTTGGCACCACACTTCGCATAATTGAATGAGGTTTTGAAGCCAAAAATAGGAATGACCGATGAATTTGGTCAATTACATTATCCATATATTTGTACTAAATAAAAAGCTAAAAATGTACACTTAAAATTATTGAAAGAACCCAACGAGAAGGAAATGCAACTGAGAGGATTGAATTATGATTTAACACTTTTTTATTAGAAGGTGTTATTAATACATATTGCAACATTTTTTATAGACATACACTGCACTTGTCTAAAGTAATGAGAAAGAGATTATTAGTCTTATAAGTGGGAGTTTAGTACTCGATTTATTTCCAAGCGTCAACTTTGTATTTCTATTTATTTATTCGACAAAAAGTTACATACTAACATTATTACATAAAACCCTGTAAAACCCTAGAGGTTTGTCTCAGTGCTTAGAAACACTCGAGTCGATACACATTATTTAGATACCTACTTATAGACCCGTCAACTTTACCTAAACATAATTTTATACCACCACAATTACAAGCAACGCACCCACCCAAATTACTGTCTACAACCACTTACCAAAAGTATATCTACGCAAACATAGTAAGTAAGGGGCAACACTTATAAATTTAACCTTGGAGTCAGGATGGATAATTTAACCATTTAAATATAAATTATCTGAAAAGTGAAAACAGATTTAAGGTAGGTCCGTAGTTAATGTTACAAATGGCATAGAAACACAATTCCTAACAGCTAAACTAGGCCGAGACTGCATTATAGGCTTTAGTTTCTTCCAAAAGCATACAAAATTTATTAACATCAACCCATTTTTTTTCGTAACTACCCACATATTCTATCTCATTATAACTGAGAGCTACATACCAAAAAATGTAAAATAATACTTTAAACAGTACTTTAACTTAACTTTTTACGTTTTACTAAAGAGTTCTTTACTAAATTGTATCGCTTGCGAGGGTCGCGCACCTTTTTCGTGGCGAGAGCCATTTCTTCGTGGCGAGCTGGGCGCTTCTGGCCGCTGACATATCGGTGTGAATTGTGCCTTACATACAGCGTTAATACTTACAGTCGGAGAGAGGTTGTTGGACAAGCGCGTGTTGGTGCGAGTGATGCGGCGTGCTGGTGTGGTGGTGGCGCGTGGGGCTCGGCGAGCTGAACATCGGCGGCGGGGGGATGGGCCCGATATCAGACACTGCTATAGGCGGCTCCGGTAGATCTGACAGCATCAGTTGTTCATCGCTCACCCCGCCGCCGCCGCCGCCGCCGCCGCCGTCGCCAACCGTACCGTAGCCGCCAGCTATAATATTACAAGAATTGGACTTTAACTTTAAGGAAGAGTAACTTTGGGTTTTCTATAACATTCTTTATCAAACTCTTCTTCCTAAAATTACTGAAGTTATAACAAAACAATTTCAGGTAAAAACTATGTTCCCTCGAGTCGAACTACTTTTTCCGTTAAGTATTTCAAATCACAACTTTTTGCTAAAGGTTTAGCTAAGTGGGCCGTTTCATCTGCTACACACTTTTTGCTTCTTCTAGTTAACTTTAATCGTAGACGCTACGCTAGACGTAACTTTTATGAATATCCATTTGAATATTTGGATTTAGTAGCATGCTTTCAGCAGTGACTAGGCGAAGAAAACACGTTTCAGTTCAGTCCATGGTCGAGTTTATGTGCGCCTAATGTCCCTCTAGCTTTGAACTGGTTCTAAACACTGGCTCAATAAATATCAACCTTTACAAGTACAATGCAAAGAATTTATTAACATTCAAAGTCATTTGAAATTCTGCAAGCACAGCTTACCAACGTCTCTTTGGTAGCATATCCGCCGCGCATGTTTGCCTGCTGTCAAGGAGTTCGGCCTCTCGGGCCTCATCATCTCACCACCATTTTCCAATTTGTCTTTCTTTTGTTCTGAAAGTAAAAAAATAATAATTGAACATAACTTTCCAATAGATCACGATTATTTTAGATAATATAATCAGGGTTGATTAATAGTTGTATTAAAATATGATTATTAGTGCACGTAATCGTATAATACAGGTTGTTTGGTAATATACTGAAGATATTCAAGTGACGGTTTCTCAAAACATAAAAAAAGACTTCTCGAAAAAAAACTACTAGTTTTTTTCCTTTCCTAAGTTTAGGTGATTAATTCGATATAAAACTTGCTGCCCCAACTTAGTCAGTGACGGAATCTCAAATGTCCAAACTCAAGATTTGCCAAAGAGCTATGGAACGCAGCGTGTTAGGGGTAAAGAGAATCGACAGGATCCGCAATACCACACTGCGCGCGAAGACCGGCATCGCAGATGTTGGCGACAAGACTGCCAGGCTGAAGTGGGACTGGGCGGGTCACGTCAGTCGTATGGTCACAGACAAATGGGCAACAGTCGTCACACAATGGGTGCCTTCAGATGAGAGACGAAGCCGGGGCAGGCCGAGGAAGCGTTAGCGTGACGACCTCGATGCACTCCAAGATGGCTGGTGGGACGTGGCGAGTGATCGTGAGATATGGAGGAACATGGGGTTGACCTTTGCCCAGCAGTGCGAAAGTATAGGTTAAAAAAAAAAAACTTGCTGCCTACTCTTGCAATCGACATCCAAAAATAAAGGCCAATTCGATATCTCTTTCGGAAATGGCTGCGGGTTTTGGGTTAGAAAGGGACAACAAGAGATATCTCGAGACGTCACCAATACAGTATCTGTGGTTAGATGGCAAGCATTATGCAATAGCAAAAATAAATTTCCCATTTCTATGACTTTTTCATTTTCTATGATGATTTTCACAAATTTATTTATTACGCTCATCAAAATAACCCCTTTCATTTTTGTGCGTATATTATCAAACACCCTATATATATAAGAGCCTTTGCGTAGATAGTAAGTTTGTCTAGGTACAGATAGTATGGGTGATATAGCAATGGTTCTAATAATAGACGATAGACGAGTACGCTGTTCCATTCACCGCTCCGGCTGGCGTCGGCGTCGGCCTTGGCCCCATGGAATTGTATTATTGACGCATCTCCGTAACTCGGCGAGATATAATAAATAACTAATAAACGTACATAAAAAACACGCCTACATCGCGCAGAATTGTTACTCGCTCGTGTTATTTTTACATGTATTTCGTGATCCAGTTTATTTGAATTCATTTTGGACACTTTCGTCGAAGAATTTCCTAAGATCATTAAATAATTTAGTTTAATCGTGTTTCTGTTGAATTAAGATTTTTTTTGGGTCAATACACGAATGTGTTTACGTGATACAAAATAGAGCTGCGTTTATTCGAATAACGCGTTATCCCACTGTCTGAAAAAAGTAAACACATCGAAGTGTGTTTCAGACACGTCATTATCACCTTCCTGTGCTTATCCAGTTGATATGTGTGCCAGTGGGCGTTACGGTAACATTTTTTTTTCTTTTATTTTCATCTATCTCCTAAGTTACCCATATTAATTTGTCTTAATGGGTAGGTAAGGTATCTTCTAAACGCAGAATTGTAAAATATTGTCTGACCTTTTTTGCGGTTAAATAATGTGTACGTATTCTTTATTTATAACCTTGAACCAACAACAAAATAATCGAAGAAAATTACAATGAAATTATTTCAGCGATTCTAGGCGTGTACGAAAATAAAGTACGTAACAGTAGAGTCACGAAACAGTACAGCAGTAATGCAAAACAAATGGTTCAATCCAGTTAAAAGGCATTAGAGCAGTGCTTGTATGAAGCAATAAGAGTTAGCAGCGCACCTGGCAGCGCCAGCCTCGGAATTTCGTGACCCGCTACGGTAAAGTTACAAATGTATTGCGACATAGATCAACTGCCTATTACTTACGTGCGACTTTTTACGCACTCATAGGTACACAAATCGCGATCAAATTATCGAAATTCACTAGATTATTGTTCATCAAGAGTGTTGGCTTAGAAATGTGTCAGCGAGCATGAGAGCTTCATTTTACCTGAAACGTGTGAAGTGTAATCCACCGCGTAGTTTCAGTTATGTTGAAGTAGCTGTAAAAGTTGCGATTGAAGTAAGAGTTCAATGAAACAGATTATGAGAAAAAAACAATTAGGTAACTTATGTTTTTTCCTTTTTAATAAAGTACGTAGGTATCCTAACGTGACTTACCTCTCCCTCAACCAAATATGCACTACCTATAATAACTGTTTGTCCGCATTACACAAAGGTTAACTGGAAGAGAATGCTGTCTAGCATTAAGATCGCCTATGTACAGATTATTTTTATTTTGTTGCAATAAAGAATTCTAAATTCATTCATTACTTGCTATTTTAGTTAGGTTAAAGTACCTAACTAAAGTAATCATCATTATCATAGTCGCCATAGGATGTCCTCATGGATTTCCTGAGCGACCGGATCTTGTGCGACCTGCATCCAACGGCGCAACATGGACATTCGACATGATTTTCGTTTTGCCCACCTGTTGGGAAACTGTATCGAGATCATCGAGCATTTTGCCTAGATCTTCCACTCTGCCATGACTATATCGTCAGCAAATCGAAGCTGAGTGATGCAGTCGCCATTGACATTGATGCAGAGTCCTTACCATTACAAGAATTTCGAGAGCGGCGGTAAACAGTTTCTGAGAGATTACATCTCTCTCTAAACTCTCTAATGTCTAATGCCTCTACTCAAAAGGAACGCCTTCGTTTACTGTTCCAGTATTCGGACCGACAACATGGAAGCGTTGCTGTACAAGCACTTCAACACTTCGATGTATCGATAGTCAATACCGCACAGCTGAAGAGACCTCATCAGTGCCCAGGTTTTGACCGAATCAAAGTATTTTTCGTTGCCCACGAACGCTAGTGATAAAAGCAGATTATACTTCTCTATAATTCATATATTTAATACGTATTACTAAATATGCATGACTGTATCATAAATAAATATTTTCTATTTCTATCTAATCTGCCGCAGCGTATGTATAGATGTGGTCTAAGGCACTAAAGCCTTTTCGGAAACCGACTTGTTCGGGAGGCTGGATTTCGTCAAACCTGCGCCTGAGACGATTCGTGATGACCCGCGAAATAGCTTATAAACATAGCTCAGCAGCGAGATGGGCCAAAAACAGGTTTTATCACCAATTTTTTAAAACAGTATCACTACGCTTCCGGTCCATGTTTTCGGCGTTATGCCCTTAAGTATAACATAATTAACAAGTTACCTTACTAATTTACGTTTACGTACTAAGTTACTTACTAACAAGTTACCTACAAGTTACCTACTTAAAGTAAACTTTAAGTACCGGTGTTGCACCCGCTTTCAGAAGCTCTGATGTGATTCTGACATTACCCAGAGCCTTGTCGTTCTTAAGCTGCTTAAGGGCCATCCTAATCTCCTATAGGCTGATGTCCGGGATATCCGGTAGTCCTGTCCGGTCAGCCAGGCTCTGTGGACTTTCGCCGGGCTGATAACAGGCTCAGTTACGGAAGTATGTAATTGTCCATAAAACCTTTTGATCTCCTCTAGTACCTCTAACTTGGTGGATGGCGGATGCTACTCGCCATCATCCGAGTAGCATCCACCAAGCCAGAGGTAGCCGTTTTTAGCTTCGTCAACTGGCTTTGCCCAATAGACGCATTCCTTACAATCACTATGAAGCCTTTGTCCCGCTCTATTGTCTTTTTAATACTTTGGGTATTAAAGGACCGGACATCGTGTCGTATGGATTTATAGATACGTCTATTAAGCTTCCTATGAGTCATAGCGCGCCGATCTGCCATGAGATTCCGAGTATGATCGGAAAGCTTTTAAGTCTATTGTTTCGGTGGGTTTTGAGAATCTTAGATCCAACCGTATGGACAGATTCCGCCAGTCTGTTATTAATATCGTCCACAGTGATGCAGCTATCTAGTTGAAAACTCTCGGGATTTAAGCATAAGAGGGTCGGAGGACTTTATCAGACGACCCCTTTCTACTTGGACGTTAATAATTCAATGCACCTAACCATCTGGTGATCACTTCCAGTTTCCACCCTTTGGATCACGGAGACATAATTGAATATTTGTCTCTTGGTGACCATGATAAAGTCTATCTCGTTTATGTGGTAATAGATACACAAAATATAAATAAATCCATCTAAGCAATGTAAGTACTTAAACGTAACGTAACGTAAGTGCGTAAATAAATAAGCGATGCTATTTTGTATGAAAATTCTCCTGGAAGGCGAATTTTCAATCTAAATGAAACCCTCAAGATGGATATAAATATCCGGAATTTACGGGTACGTAAGCATACATTATATCAAGGTAGAAAATGTTCCTGACAAATGATAACAGCAACATTTTATGGGACTTATTCATCAAACTTGAGGATCATGTTTTTTCTCAGAAGGAAAACCTACGAGTTGAATTGAAATAAAAGCCTAGACATACGTAGGTATAGGTACATTGTTACAAAATCGTTCAGCTGTTTAAGTGTTTAAGTCCGTTGCCTTGATCATATTGTATCATAAAATATACGGTAAGTATTCCCGAACAGAAAACAAAATTTATCTAGAAACTTTCTTTTCCCAAAACGATACAAGCTGGCCACATACTTTAAGCAATGTCAACAGTAAAAGAACAATAAGAGCAGTACCGTTTCTATTACAAATGTTATTTAAGCATTAACACCAACAGATAACATTACATATGTAGTAACTAAGTGCTTTCTCTACACCCACATGAATCTGTCGCACGGGAGAGACGATCAATGCCTCTGCCCTTGGCCATTTCACTCCGTTGTATCCCTTGTTATAACGATCGGGAAGACAAGACGCGGAACAACTCTGACGAAATTAATTTCAACCCAAAAAAAAAACGATAGAACCTCATATTTTAGTTGTTTATAAATTAAACAAAAACTGTTGCATCAACTAAGTATCATGTTTCTGAAACTATCAGACTTGGGGAAAGGCCTTGGGAGTTAGGCCTAACCTCTGCACAAAGTTAGTTATTGTAGTTAATAATGGTAAAGCGACGAACACTGAACGATATGTGTAACCAAATAATCTAAATACGAGGCATGCCTTTTAAGTTCTGTCGTTTCCATATTTTCCGGCAATTTTGAATTTGGAACTGTTCTATATTCGAATGTGTTTACATTTTGAATCTCAAAACAGTTGAAAGTATTAGGATTAATGCTATTGTTTAGTCACAGTTTCGATTTGAATCTGTCAGGTCACGTACGAAAATGAATCTTTCTAAGGAAAATGTTCGTGCAATAATTTTCTACAACTTTAGAAGAGGCCTGACACGGCTTCAGTGTTTAGAAGAGCTAACATCTGTGTTCAGTGATGTAGCCCCATGTCTGCGGACTGTCGAACGCTGGTATTTAGAATTCCAGCGTGGACATACTAGTGTTAGTGACAGATTTCGCGAAGAACGCCCAAAATCCGCCTTCACTGAAGATAACATCATTGCTGTGAGACAACTAATTCTCGAAGATCGTCATGTGACGTATCGAGAGATAGAGGCTCTATTAGGCATCTCAGGGACAACCATTCAGAAGATCTTGCATGAAGCGCTTGGTGTGAGAAAGCTAGTTTGCCGTTGGATACCGCATCTGCTTTCCGACGATCACAAGGCGGCCCGCGTCAGATGGTGTAAGAAAACTCTGCAAAGGTTCAACCGAGGGGAGTCAAATCACGTCTACGACATCATAAGTGGTGACGAATCTTGGATCTATGCCTACGATCCTGATACCAAACAACAATCTACAATCTGGGTCTTTCAAGACGAGCCAAAGCCGACTAAAGTTGTTCGTTCTCGAAGCACTTCAAAGAAGATGGTGGCCACGTTCGTTGGAAAAACCGGCCATGTTGCGACTATTGCACTTGAAGATCGTAGAACGGTTAACGCAGAGTGGTATACTACAGTTTGTTTACCACAAGTCATCGCCGAACTTCGAAAATCTAACTCAAAGCGACGCATCATCCTGCACCACGACAACGCAAGCTCACACAGCGCTCGTCAAACGATTGAGTATTTGAAGCAGGAAAAAGTAGAAATTCTTGACCATCCTCCATACAGTCCTGACCTAAGCCCTAACGATTTCTTTACATTTCCTAAAATTAAGAAAAGTCTTCGTGGTCAAAGGTTCCAGTCCGGTGAAGAAGCAGTCGACGCTTTCAAGACAGCCATTTTGAACACCCCACTTTAGAGTGGAATAAATGTTATAATAACTGGTTTGAGCGAATGGAAAAGTGTTTTAAGCTACGTTGTGAATACTTTGAAAAACAATAAAAAGTACTATAAGGTTCTAGATGTGTTTTTTTCTTCAAACGACAAAACTTAAAAGGCATGCCTCGTATAGGGATCGAGTGCGTGTGCACCGTGTCTCTATTACATAGGAGTATGTCATCGGGTACGTCGCGTGGAGAGGAGATCAATACGATTGCCCTTGACTTGTTACATAGCGATCGGGGTTTATATAATTTCCAGGTGTACGCTCGCGCGTTCTTCACTTCATCTGTCATCGGGAAGGTCGCCGGGAGAGCCGATCAATGCGTTCGCCCTTGGCCTAGCCGCCCAGCTCGAGGACATCCGCCCGCTGCAGCATTACGTAAGGCCTTAAGCGTGTTCGCATTCCCCTCTGATCGATCCATTCCTGCTGTTAGAGAACAGCTTGAAATGCGTTGCCTCGTAAAGAAAGTAATATTGATTGAAGAAAAAATAATTGATTGAGCGAAGCGAGATCTCTAAATCAACTTGTGCAAATCGGCGTTGTATGTATGTTTGTTTCTCCGAAGATAACTTTCGACGCATTTATCCGATCTTCGTGAAATTTGGTATATAGGTAGGAAGTGATGCCACAATTTTGGTGTGACTCAATGAGCTACAAATGTGGAGGGGTTGTTGAGATATTGGGGTTCAAGAGGGGTAAAAAAATGAGGTTATTCGGTCAAATGACATGTTTAATAAAATGTCTTTGTGAGTAAATTTCGACCCCATTTTTATTTTTAGTTTAAACTTTGTAGTTTTTAAGTTATTAGCCATAATAAAAACTGAACTTTGACAAAATTCATAGGGTACACAAGTGACCCCACAGTGCTGTAATTTGGTATGCGTGTAGCTTAAGTGATACAAATATAGGCAAAAGTCTGATATACAGAATAACTGCAAATTCTACCCCAAAAATGCTTAACCAATGTACATGAACTCCCGTTACCTGTAACTTGAATGAAACTGTAGGTCAAGTTCATTGGTTATTTATTTCGTGACACTATTATGATAGTCAAAAAGTACAAATAATATTTTTTCGTTTTATTCCGAATTAAACGACTCGCGAGATCTCAGTTCGGGGCGAACCACTAGTTTAACCTAAAATAATTTTGGATCCTTCCTTGTAAGGAAGTGTCACATAAGTGCGTCCTTGAATGTTCTTAGCATAAACATACTAGCATTAAAAACATGAGAAAACAAAACTGGGTTATTGTGATTAATTTTAACGAGACTGGCGCAAGGTTTATTCTGAAGTTGAATAAACATGTTGATGCAACAGTTTTAGGCTAAAACTTTTAGCAGGCATTGAAATTGTAATAGATACAAACAGTAAGGATTATTGGCCACATCGTTCTAAGCACGATTGGTAAACAAATCAAATATCCATTTGAAATTTCAGCCAATTCAAGACGGAAAATGGAATGGTTTACGTGCCATTAATGTCGATTCGGCTGTTTACGGCCAAAACACAATTGTAGTACGCTATGTATTGCATAGTGTTAGTACAAAATGCGATGAGGTAATTAGGAAGTTATGCCAATAGCGAAACATTCTTAGAGCAGCGGTACTAGTAATAGCTACGTACAATGTCAAGAGTACGATCTACGCAACATGGCGGCGCCGGCGTGTTCGACTCGACGACGCGTCGGTCCTCGTAACGTGCACGTAGATAATCCAGCCCACAAATACAAAACGTTAAAGATAAAAAAAACATCCTCTGACGTTTTCTTGTTGGTATTTCACCTGTTTACCTAACAGACGTTGAAATTTCACCAAGATTTGGAATCCATCAAGCGGATTGCGCTGAATTTATGAAACTGGCACAGATACTAAAATAAACTACATTTTTTTTTGTATAATATTAGGTTGGGGAAAAAGTCTCTTCGCATTTTTTAAGAAAATTCAAAACATTTTTTAATATAGTTTATTTACATTTAACTAAAGTATGTAGGTACCATTTTGTTCGATAACTTTTTGCCATCTTGTAAAACCTATTATATAATACGATTGATATTATCTTTGTAAACAATTTCCATGAGCATGACCCTCTCTAATCAATCAATCATACCTATATTTATTATTATAAGAAACTAGGTGACCAACCCCGGCTTCGCACAGATAAAGGCCCGACAGAACTTTAACAGACTACACTACAGATACTTATATACAGAGTTGTCGGTAACGGTAACAGTGTCGCGAGTTCAATTGTTTTTTCCATCTCCAAAAATGATCACCGCGCCTAAAGTTTTCGCTTCAAAAAATTGCTGTCTGCTAAATTCACATTCATCAATCGCGCGAACTATCAAATTCGCGAAGATAAAATAGTCGTTAAGTTTTTTGAAATTATCCAATTTTCTGCGCAATTTTCTTTCCGTAAGAAACTTCAACAAAGTATAAATGAAATGAATGAAATCGATAAAGTCGTACTCAGGTTATGACGTGACCAAGGGAAACAGGAATTCATTTATAGATTAGTATCAGCCATTCTGGTCTGGGTGTTATCTCTGTAATTTTTACAATTTCCAAAATAATTAGTACCTACCTATGTGTAAACTAGCACCTATGTTTAAAATTGTTTATGACATCTTTTCTGGTTCCAATAAAGAGTTTATTTATTTATTATGTATGTATTTACAAAAAAAATGTATATATATATAGTATTTCAGACATGTTGTTCCCATAAGATAAGCTCTACTTACTACATAAGACAGATATTGGGGTTCAAGACGGGTAAAAAAACAAAATGGGTCTATCCGATGAAATGGCACGTGTAATAAAAGGTCTTCATGAGTACATTTCGACGCCGTTTTTATTTTTAGTTTAAACCTTGTAGTTTTTAAGTCACAGAATACACCAGTGACTCCACAGTGCTGAAATTTGGTATGCGTGTAGCTTTAGTGACACAAATATAGGGAAGTCTGAAATCTACAATAACTGCAATTTCTACCCCAAAAACAATAATCAATTAACATGAACTCCCGTTACCTGTAATTTGAATGAAACTGTAGGTCAAGTATTTGGTTTTGCATTTCGTGGCATTATTTTGATAGTCAAAGATTACGAATAATATATTTTTTTGTTTTTATGGTAGACTCGCGAGATCTCAGTTCGGGACGAACTACTAGTAATTTTTGTATTAGCAGAAATATTCTTGAATTTGTAACGAGGGCAATATAATCAGCGGAGCCGAGACGACACGACAACTGGGTCGTATAATATTGGCTAGCGGAATTCGGGAGACGAAGATGAGAAACAGTCTTGAGTCGTGCGTGACATTGATGAGTGCCACGTAGGCGGGCGGTGACGCCGGCGACGCGACGACGTGATAGCGTTTTACAATTTTATCTTTTATTGCGAGTACGTCCTCATATCATTGGAAAAAGTAGAAAATATTTTGTTGCTAAATTGCAAGCAACCACGTCCGTTGACGTAGGTATTTGGTTCCTTGATTTTGTATTTGATAAACCAATTTAAGTAGGCATCTAGTCGTTTACGAGCTGTGTACGAATACAAAATAGCACTATACAGGCTGTCCCAAAAAATAGTGTCAAGCGAAAGCTATTTTCTAATCAGGTAGCTAATTTTAAGAATTTTCCGTCTTGCCGTCTTTGAAGGCCGATTTTAGCCAAAGTAGCCCATTAAGCACTACTTTTTTTAATGATAATGAAAGCTGAGAGCCTGGAGAATTCTTAAGACTTATTTAAGAACCATGAAATCACTTGTTAAGATTTTTAATTTAAAGTTGAAAATTTAAGTCATAATTGACCGAATGTAATTTTTTGACTTTACACCAACATTTTCATAGTTTTGATCAAAGTTACGTAGCTGATTATTTTATGCATAAAAGAACAACTCATCAAAATTCAGTAGAAACAAAAAAATGTCAAGAAAGTTTTCTACTTTTTTTTAAAGAATTTTTTAAGTTGTTCAAGTCAAAAATTTTCAAAAATTCGGAAAATAATTCATAACTCGAAAACTATAAAAAATCGCGGAACATGGGGGTGATTCGGGTACCCCAAGGGGTGCTCTATCTCTGGACTTTCGCTTGACACTATTTTTTGGGAAATCCTGTATATTGTAGATACCTAAATTCATCTATTAGATAATTGATACAGGAGTGGCTAACCTGTCCTAGATGGATTATTCCTTAGAGAATAAAATGTAACATACATCGTAGGTACGTTGTTTTTATTATGTCACTTAAGCGCAATGATGTCATGAACATACACATACAGCTCTTTTTACCCGGAAAGAATAAGGATAATTAGTTTGAGTAATTCTCATTTACTTAGATCATACATACGCACACAGCGAGATTTACTTATTTACTTTCAATCACAATAGTAAACGAGGCACGTAGAGGTAAGAACGACCTTTGATTTAACATGGTTTACCTCTCGAGCCACGGTAATAAAATCTCGGTGGGAACAAAATAGGGATCATTTATTCCAACATTCGTTATCGGGCTGGAGTCCGGAGGCAGCGCGGTAGGTCAAGGGCGTCTCGCGGCTGGCAAGCGCTCGCAACCCTCCAGCCTTTTCGCATTCTCTGAATTATTGTTTAGCCTTTATGCCAATTCCCACATAATCTCATCTGAAGAGATTGCGCTGTTTCAGAATTCCGAAACCCGGTCAGCGTCGTTGTGCTCAGTAATAGCGTAAAATAAGTTAACAGCCTATTTCATAATCCGAACAATGCAAGATAATGTTAGCGCGTTATTTATTACTGCTAAGCCGAAAATATTGCATTGTACCAGTTGGGCGTTACAGGAAAACGAATGCCTGTCACGTTCTATTCGCGATATGGAACTAAACAAGTTATCTACGAGTAGAGTAAGAGGAATGAGTTGAGTACGCTGCTGTGACACAATGTTAAAATTTAGTATTTCAGTTTCTTTGTAGCATGTTTTGCGAAATAATGGGAAATAACTCGAATCTTATTACGTTATAAATGAAAAGATACAGGATTCAGGAAGACGGACGTCGTTATCCATAAGAGTGTGGTGATTGACATTCGTGGGGCAATTAAAATGGCGGTGGCGGTCTTTACTGGCGCCGGCTACGGCTGACCGACTCAAGCGCAGACCGCAAATAGTTGCACAAGGCTACGGCACGTCACTATGTTATTTATTGACATCTCCATCATCGATGCCACATGGAGCAGCTTCCTAATAAACATCCGCCTTTCACGAAGCTCGTCGATTACGATCGATCAAGAGATCAGCTGTTTTTATAGAGCAACAAGTCGATCAAATTCTTAGATCGGATAGTTGGCTTTAATATTTATCTTTAGATATTAAGATTTTTCTACATGCACGCAACATAGGTTTTAGAATTCATTCGATTCCTAAAACATGTAGGTGGGCACTCACGAGACATTTTGAGCCTTCAGCGACATTCTATATGTAACGTTGGTTAGGTTTATATAAATATTTTATTACAAAGCCTTATCAAGTATGTACTCAGGTTAGTCACACAAGATTATTACTGTAAGTAAAGTTATGAAAGGCGGTCGACGGTCGGTCGGTGTGGGCGTTTTATCCCTTGTACCTTCGGGCGCGCTAACAATGAATATTTAGTGTTATTTGACAGAAAATGCCTTTCATGTAATTGGAAATAAAGCTGATTTTCGTTTTCTCGACTCAAAACTGGGTAGTTTCTTTTAATCGGTCCATTAAGCCCGTAAAAACAAAGTGACTCAACCTTTCAATAGGACCTTTTTATAATTAAATACAGTACATTCTTAGTTCAAATTTAACAGAATGAGATTAGAATACTGACGCGCCTAATAAACAAAGATTAGTCACTGTTGAGATTGAAATACAGATAATAAGAAATTTCAGACTATTCAATCTTAATAATTCTGATTATTTCAGTCAATGATAATTAAGAGAAGTAATTAAAAGTAAGAAACACTAGTATACAACGACCAGTAGTGACATTGACATTGTTCGCAATAGATGGGTTGATTACAAACAGGAGCTTGTGTTGCGTCTTCGATGTATGAAAGTTATAATGAAATGGAAATACCATGCCTGCGATAATGTTGGTGCACAAGAAGAAAGTTACTAACAGGCAAGAATGTCCGTGTAACGAGCTTCAGAACTGACACGTCGCAAGCAGTGGACCGGCGAGAGATGAGTTGATTACAAACAGTAGCATGCTTTGTGGTTTCGATGCATGAGAGTGCCGGTGCAATGGGAGGACGGTGCCGGTGGTACCATTGGTGCGCGTGAAGAGGGTGAGGTTTCCTCCATGTCTTGGCACGGGGGACTTGCGGCGCACGTAGTAGTGGTCGTGGCGCTGCGGCGGCGGCGGCGGCACGAAGGGCGGCGGCGGAGGCAGGCGCGCGGGCCTCCGCCTGGCGCCGCCCGCGAAGGCGTCCATGGCGGCGAGCGTGCCGACGTCGCTCATGCTCGCGACGCGCTGGCGGCTGGAAGACTGCGGCCGGCCGCGCGATCGTTACGTCGCCCCCCAGCCCCGGGTACCGCGCGCGCTCTTCGATCGCCGCCCGCCCTCCGCGTTTTACCGTCCGCCCGCCCACGCACCGCCTCGCTTTGTTTTGAATTTTTAATTTATCGCCATTCATCTAGCACTCGTACCACGCTGAGTGTTAAAGCAGCACTAACATTTTAAAAGTGCGATAAACCACAAATTCCATTTTTATAAATGCATCATTATTAAGATTGTAATTTTCTCCAAACGCTGCCAATTAATGTTTTTATACACTTTTATGACCGCACATTTTGTATTTTATTTGTAGATCCAAGTGTCGGGGCGCGATTTTGCTTTTACTTTCCTCTTAACAACCAAGGTAAAATTTTAATGGCCAAATAGTTAAATGCAACCGAACTTAGCAAACTTCGATGAACTTCAAAGGGGAAATTTCATACTTAAGTATTTTTATCATAAGTTTTGATTAAGCTTTGAAATTTTACGGGTAAAAATATTTTTATACCTTTGACCTAAGCGTTTGTGAGCTAACATTTTTCAAAAGCGCCCGTTGACATTCCCGAAATAGTAACTTCGCGTCCAGCGACTACATACTAAAGCAATTTACGTAAAATATTTAAAAAGTGTTATTAAATGTCCACACACCGCTCAAAGTTTTTAATTAAAACAACTGTTAGGTTATTTAACAATTCAAATAAAGTTCAGCAGTTGTAAACGTTAAATGGTATAAACGTTAAATTAAAATGAAATTTGCTTTTAGAATAGCACCTGCTGAATACCGCAGAGACTTGCTAACTTCATACATTTCTGACTCTGGGAACAGGTCACTGACACCGTCCGTGCTCTTGAAAACCATTTTAAATATTTATTAGTTAGGTAAGTTAAGACTGATGACGGGAGATCTTTGTTTTTCAGGTTTACTTATTGTGAAAAAGGCGTGCAAAAAGCTGTCATTATAATTGTATAGAGTATGATAAGATATTAATATTTTAGCCCATATTAAGATTCAGTAAAATTTATTTTGTAAAATTTATTTTGTATAATTTTATTGTATCATTTGTATTGTATTGTATAAGGTATTTATATCGAGCATAAGTCTCCTAAAAGTTGTTAACATGTGCCGGATGACTGGTAGAAAGTGCTGTTTAACATTAAGTCTTCTTTTGTACATATTTTCTGTGCAATAAATAAGAATATTCAGAAAGAAAAAATATATTTAATAATATGTAATGTGAATTCTAAGTACTTCTAAGTTAAATCTGAAAATAGCATAAACACTTTCAATTCATTTTCTCCCTAGAACTCCATAGAAATTAATGAAAATATCTGACACCCACAGTTGCTTGAAAATAATCGAGTGTAGGGTATTTCACTTTTTTTTTAAACTGGATAGATCTTCGTTTGACCACAACCTCACCTGATGGTAAGCAAGGATGTGGTCTAAAATGAAGCACGAAGATCTAGAAGAAACCTATTTACCTTAAAGAGGCTCAGATTGTATTCTTTGGGAAAAACAGAAGACGGTAAAGCGTTCCATACCTTAGCTATACGCATCAAGAACGTAGAGCCAAAACGGTGTGTGGTATACGAATGGGTGGTATATCAACTAGGTACGGATGGTACTGAGCCGTGCGCCTGCTTGTCCTACTACTATTTACGAAATACTATTTTTTTTACACATTACAAGCACTTACAATGAATGATTAATAAAATGCTGTTTTGATCTGGATTGCAACATAAACACGTGTGTACAGCTAAAATAACTTACAAATCAAGCAGACGTTAAGTAGAAACAAATATATAGATTAAAAATTTTAAATACTTATTATAAATAAAGGATAAAAAATAAACCATTTGTGAAATAATAAACACATTTTGTATGCGGGCAATTGCACAGAGAATTTGAATACATAACTAAAACTAATAACAAAATATCTAATCGATAAACATTTATACATATTTAATACAATTAGGAATGTAAGAACTCAAATTAAGCATCTGAGTGACAATATTTATTAAGATGGAGGATGTCTTTGATAGTTTTAACAAATTGGGTCAGTTTTGAACCAAAGATATCAAGTTCTATATTATTTTTCGCTAATTCATTGACTATTGATTAGCGCATGAGTGTTTGCGATGTGGTCACGTGGGCGGGAAAACATACTTATGTTTTCTGTTCTTATATTGGCAAAGAAAACCAGCAAAACAAATTAGGATGAATTGATGTCAGTGTGTAAAAGTTGTAGCCGAGCCTGCCAAATGATATCATTCGTACACGAACTTATTGTTTGAGGGTGTGTATTGTTTTATTGGTACGGTTTATTGCCAGCCAACTAACTAATAAATTCCACGGAATATTACCCGTACGAGTATCTCGTTTTCATTTTACTTGGAGATGTTCAGATGCAGTGGCAAAAACTGGTCCCTTATCTGAGCAGCCATTGGGCATTGTCAGGAGACAACGACAACAAGGTTGATTAAGATTCGGCTCGTTTTTGTCCGATATGACAGTGCTGACTTGACAGTCGAAATACGACAACAATTGTCCTGCCGGCAATGTCGTAACAGCATGTCATACAATTGCAGGAAGACATCGAATAATATTGAACTTTTATAAACTAGTGGTTCGAACTGCGATCTCGCGTGTCTCCCTTAAAAACAAAAAAATATTATTTGTAATCTTTGACTATCAAAATAGTGGCACGAAATGATAACCAAGTAACTTGACCTACAGTTTCATTCAAATTACAGGTAACGGGAGTTCATGTTATTTGGATACGTTTTTTGGTGTACAAATTGTTGTTATTCTGGATTTCAGACTTTTTCCTATATTTGTGTCATTTAAACTATACGCATACCAAATTACAGCACTGTGGGGTCACTGGTGTACCCTGTGAACTTTGTCAAAGTTCAGTTTTTATTATGGCTTATAACTTAAAAACTACAAAGTTAAACTAAAAATAAAAACGGGGTCGAAATGTATTCACAAATACCTTTTATTAGACGTGTCATTCGACCGGATAGTCTCATATTGTTTTTTTTTTTTGCCCCTCTTGAACCCCAATATCGCAACAACCCTTAAACATTTTTAGCTCATTGAGTCACACCAAAATTGTGTCATCACTATCTATCGATATACCAAATTTCACGATGATCGGATAAACGCTTCGAAAGTTATCCTCGGACAAACAAACATACATACATACAACGCCGATTTGCCCAAGTTGATTTGGCAAAAAATCACTTACAATTGCAGCACTTATGATAAATGCAGTTCTTGTCACTCAACTGGACAAAGTATTTTCATTGTGCCCAACTAGGGTTTCGTCCCCGGGTCCCGGGAATCGGGAAATCCCGGGAAAAAAGTCATTCCCGGAACTGGGAAAAAATTCTGATTTCCCGGGAATTCTCGGGAATTTCCAAAAGTATGTGATAGATCTAAAACTTTTTTCTCAAGTATTACTTTATGAAATAATTTAAGACTTAAACTGAAATATGTAGTGCTTAAGCTTACGTGACTGTACATAATAAGGGCATAAGTAAAATTTTGCCCACGATGTGTGGCCGCTGCAAGAGAGTAAATAAAATATTATACGAACTGCTGCACAGAGTTAAGGTATTTAAACACTCGAATCATTTTATGGTCAAATTAAACTCGGATTCGCTGCGTTTGATAAACTACTCTCGTGTTTACATACTTTAATGATGTGCAGTTACGTATAATACTTTATCTACTCTTGTACAGCCGCCACACATCGATGGCAAAGTTTGTTTGTTATCATAAGAGCAATACTTAATTACTCCGTTTATATTATGTTTATACCATTGTGTGTGTTCAGAAGTTTTATATTATAAGTGTAATTTTGCATGCCTGAAACCAATCATTAAGTTTCCTTTCATTAATTATATTGCTGTGGAGGAGTGCTGCAGATATAAAAACTGTTTTTGTGCTGCAGAAGAGGGCTGTTCGTTCAATTTATAATATGGACCCCAGAGAATCATTAAGCAATAAGTTTAAAAAAATAAATATTATGACATTCCCTTGTCAATACATCTATGAAAATCTAATGTATGTTCACAAAAATATTAATATGTTTTAGAAAAATAGCGATAATCATAATTTTAATACTACTAAAATAAAGATAAACTCGCTGTTGCAACTTGTAGACTCCATAAAGTTAGTAAATCGTTAAAAGGGCAAGGTGTACGCTTTTATATCAAACTCCCAAGGGATGTACAAAAACTGACAATTAACAAATTTAAAAACATAATTAAACAAAATCTTTGTAAAAGAGCCTGCTATAAAATATCGGATTATTTAGATGATAGAGAAGCTTGGGATTGAAATTGCTCCAACTCGTTCAAAATGTTACAATTTAGACGTAATTTATTTTCTGTATTATGTATTGTAAAAGGATCATTAAAAAAAACAACCAGCCTTGTTTCTTACCTTTTTTCCTGGCTTGGTCGCGAAGGAATAGGCAGTAAAATTGACGTTTCAAAGTGATCCTTGTGATTTTAATGAATAAAAATATTTCACTTTGACTTTTCTATTATACTACCTCTGTTTATGATCGATCGAGAATGTTTAATTATTTCTGAGTCAAATAAATAGCTTATCTAATCTATTATGTATTTTCTTGACTTTTTGTAGTTAAAAACATTTAAATTAAGGACTTAAAAAAATCCCGGTTTCCCGGGAATCCCGGGAAATTGAAAATATTATTCCCGGTTCCCGGGAACGCAAAAAACCCGGGAAATCCGATACCCTATGCCCAACATAAGATTTTGCTCAATTTATGAGATTAGTCGCGAGGAATATCATGGAGGATATCAGCAATACATATATGTTTGTTTCATCTTCAAAAATTATGTTTATATTCAGTCAAATCTACATAATATGATGATATGACTGTACATAACCAGTAGGATTTTATATTTTACATAGGTAAACTACAGATAAGCTCCAAAGGATAAGAAATACCCTCATTTACGACTTTACAACTCTACCGCAAAAATAAGGACGCCAGTCCGGCCGTCGGCGGCGCGGCGTTCAGTACAGTAAAAACATCGACCCATCCATCTTTTGCTGTGACAGAATTTTGTTGATTATAAAAAGGTTGAAAATGCAAAATATAGCCTTGTCGCGAAATATGCTGAAACAAAGTATTATGTGTCTATAAATGACCGTTTATAATAAGTTACCCATTCTAATATTATAAATTCGAAAGTAGATCTACTTTCCTCCTCCCTCTCCCTGTCCCTCTGTCTGTCTGTTTGTTACGTTTTCACGACAAAACGGCTAGACCGATATCGATGCAATTTGGTATACAATGATGACCATAGACTTTAGACATTAGACATAGACTACTTTTTCCCCGACTTCACTCCTTATGGAGGGTAAGGTATGTAGTTATTGACAAACCACGCGTGCGCAGCCGCGGGCGTAGGTTTGATATTGCATAACTGGATTTTGGTTTTGTCAATAAAGAATGGCCTATGTTTCAATACGGATAATTTTTTTTTACTAGACTATATTTTCCCCCTGCTGCGCAAAGGCCTCCTCCAACTCCTTTCACCTATCGCAATCCTTGGCAGATTGCCACCATTCCATTCAGATCATTTTCTATCTATAAACCAAATTTCATCGAAATCAGCTAAGCCGTTACGACATGTTTGAGTAACAAACAAACATACAAACATCCAAACTTTCGCATTTATAATATACTAGCTGACCCGCCCGCGGCTTCGCACGGGTGGTTTTTCAATAAAACATTACCCTCATTTTGCGCAGTTGGCTAAAAAGTAGCTTATGTCCTTTCCCAGGATATAATATCTCCTTGCAAAATTTCATTACGATCCGTTCAGCCGTTTAGTCGTGTAAAGGTAACAAACAAACTAGCAAACAAACAGAGTTATGTATGTATTATACATATAAACCTTCCTCTTGAATCATTCTATCTATTGCTGAAACTTGCATTAAAATCCGTTGAGTAGTTTAAAAGATCTAAGCGAACAGACAGCGGAAGCGACTTCATTTTATACTATGTAAAGAAATGCGTTGTGATTATTATTGCAACCAGAATTTACGTTGCGTAACAAGCAATATTATATCGCGATATTTGCTTGAAAATACACGAACTTGGCATAAGAGAATAAGCTTATAGCTCTGGTACATCGTTCATATTAATATTCAACCAAACAACATTGGTTCCAATTTGAACAAAGATTAAAACATCGCAACTAAAAAGTCCGTTTTAGCAATCAACTTATACCACAACACTAATCCCTCATAGAGCAGCCGCCCTCGCGTTACATTGCATCTAGCGAAACTGAGCGGAGAAATCTATAAAAACAGCCAATAATCGCGTTAAAATGGAATTACCTTATTAATCTAGGTTTAGCGTTGGTGGACACCGGGCCTAAAGTTAGGGTGCAAGAATGGGCGTCATTCGATCTCTCCTAATAGCCGCACTAACTAGCAAGACGTACGCACCTCTCAGACAAGCGCATCCCATGATGTAGCCCATCATAGACAGCCGCTGAGTCGGCGGAGGCGCGCGTGGCGGCGGCGGCGGCGGCGGCACGCGCCTGCCGCGGTGTGGCGCTTGCGACACCGCGCCTGCCTTCACCCACCGCTCTTAACCCCGCGCCCGCTCATCCAACCACTCACCAACTCAACATTACTCATCGGACCACTCTCAACAATGAACACCGGGGAAATACGGCATAACAATAACGCATCAGTTACCGCACTTCTTTAAGATATGTACATTTTAATTTCAAATTATTAATTTGAGCTACTTGCAGTCTTTTGATTAATTTCTTGGTGTTATCTTGAAATTATAAGCTAATTTGTTAAAGAAATACCGCTGTTGAACACGCACTGATGCACCGCGCCGCGCGCCGGCCGCCGAATAGCTATAAAATGTAGAGCAGGGAGTATCGCAAGTTTGTCGAAGTTATATCTATATTCAAGTTCAATATGGCGTAATTGAATACTTTTATAGTTTCATCGGGGCATGGGAAAGGGTGTCGTGGGACATTGCCGGTGCACCGGCCGCGATCGCGTGCCAGGCGTTCGGTCGATCGATACCGCACGCGAACTCTACCTCGCGACAATCATACAATAAAATAAACAATAAATTTGCTACAAAATCCGACGTTGAAAACTCACAGATTTATCAATAACTTCTCGATTATATAAAATGTTGCAGGATTTCTGAACTTCTGCAGTGAAAACATGCCGCTATGAAACAAGAAATAGTGATAATGTAATTTCCAGTTCAGTGTTATATATATATTTATATTGTGTGTTTTACAATCA
This sequence comes from Philereme transversata, assembly GCA_963924445.1. Taxonomy (NCBI): domain Eukaryota; kingdom Metazoa; phylum Arthropoda; class Insecta; order Lepidoptera; family Geometridae; genus Philereme; species Philereme transversata. Next base: position 11,158,727 of record OZ004355.1, read on the forward strand.
ATGTTTGTGAAAATTTCTTAGTAATGAAAATCCATTTCAATAATGAATGGCAATATTATCATAGCTTGTCCATACAGAATGTAATAATCATAGTCCTATAAAAACAATCTAAAAATGCATACCTCATATTGATTAGTTCAATATCTATGTTATGATTATAATACATTACTTTCAGCGCAATAAACAACATAAATGATCACATCCGTTCTTCCTAGTTAAAAACATTCTTATGCACTGATTAGAAGAGTGTAAAAAAATGGAATGTGCGTCGAAGTTCTTTGGAGCGGAGATATGACAGGTGGTAAACTGGATGGGCAGGTAAGATAACCGATTGAGGTTAGGACGAGGCAAGGGTAGCAGGGTAGCTTTAGGTAGAGGCAGGTCGCGGGCCGGCGGGCGCGGGCGCGGGCGGACCGACACTGAGGCGCGCGCCGCAATTCCACGCGTCCCGCGCCCCGACACCCAACCCCCAACCACCGGCAAGTCAGCAACATCACCTAGACTTCACGACGCGCGACCCCCTAGCCGTTAGACCCTCTTCAAACCTAACCGGTATTACATTAAGCTCATATTCAATCAGTGCAAGAGCGTTGCTCAACATTATCTTTAGAAACACAAGAATCATAAAAAGTTTTAGAACGCCGCGTTTTGCATTTCGTTTGATATAAATAGGTACACCCGGTACTAACCAACGAGAAAATGTGAAGACATTCTAAGCAAGAACAAACTTTCGCTACAATCAAGCCATATTTATTAGAACAAAAATGCAAGGGAAAACGGCAACGTGACCACAAGATGGCTAAACGCCGGTACACTCGAGGCGTTATAAAAGCTCGTAAAAAGCATCATTTCCCAGTTCCACGCCAAATGCTGACGAGCTACAAAAGGAAAGCCGAGAAAACCTTACGTAGGCTGGAGACAATCTAGTCGTAAGTAGACTCTCAATGGAACTTGCTGTGCTAGTGAGATGTGAAGTATGTTCGTTGCGTGCTCAATAACGCTGAGCAAGCCTTTTAGTGCTGCCAACATATAAATGAGAAATCATGTCTAAGTTTACTTTCAAATAAGACCATGATCGATGGTAGTTAAATTTTTATTAGAACTCACTAATTGATCGAGCGACGCGAGATCTCTAAATCAACTTGGGCAAATGTCGTTGTGTATGTATTATTATGCTGTGTTATTTATGTATGTATGTATGTTTGTTTGTCCGAAGATAACTTTCGAGTCGTTTATCCGATCATCGTGATATTTGGTAAATAATAATATTATAGACTGAAATGGTAATACGTATATTGTATTCCAATCATGTATGAACAGTTTTGACCAACAAAGGCTGAATCATAGCATTCGTCACCCTTCATCCAGAGTTCATTTGAGAATGCTTATGATTTATTAAAATGTTTAAGCAATGACAGCATTGAAACGTGTAGGGATCCTCGCATACGACACGTTTGGATGACGTCAACAGCTGGTGAACCAAGGCAACGACTGTCTGTGCCCACTATAGACAAATGGTAATCCTAGAAACCAAATGGAAAATCGCATAACCACGAGCGACGGAAACGGTAAGCGCGCCACGACATTCTTCATACGGAAAAGTTCTCGATAATATTAAACGCGTAACTTTTTATTTTGTAGGGTCGCATCACAAGGGTTGTCATTCGTCTAGTACGTAGGTTGATTATATGATGAGGAAAATAACAAAGTTTAAAGGTCTGCTCAGATATAGGTACGCGATATTCGTTGCCGCCGTGGACACCGAAAACCGAGAAAGTTCATTCCTACTGTTCAAACCTAAGTGGACATCGCTATCGGTATGGTCCGCAAAGCAAGTGAAAAATACAGCTTACCTAGGCGGTATGGCGCGGTATTCTGGTTTTGCTCTAGCTGCGGAATTTCATACAAATACCCTGTGGAATACCGCTCGGTATTTATCGCTTAACCACAGTGGTAGCGAACATCGCTTACATCTGAATAGGCCTTAACAGTAATCTCTTATCCATAATTTAACCGCTAACGCGTTCGTTTAATAATCAATTGCCACCTTTCTAGAGCTACCAGTTGGGTCAACGTTCGCCGTCCTGCCAGGATGCCACTAATTCCTGCCACGCGTCACGCCTTGCCCGCGCTTCGGTATCACACCGTAATGCAAAATACTACTGACACATTTCTTATTAATAGCAATGAGAATACAACGCTCTGTGTAAATTAAGGAAAAACACCACGCCAGAGGGTTAAAAAGGTTTACTAGTATTGAATTATAAACGAATACCTTTTTTACAAGCTTTTTATTAACTTGCAATGTATGTATGTTTGTCCGGATGGAATCTTGCAACTGAATTTTAAACCCGTTCCCACCAACCGATTGAGCTGAAATTTGGAATACATATGTAACTTCGGTGACAATGCCATGGAGGAATATGGTACCATGGAGGTGCTCTCATGATGGAGACGGATGCTAGACAACGGAACTTGAATGGATTACAGTAGGCTACTACTAGTAGGAGCTCATTTGAATCGCTTGCGGTTCCAATTATAAATTTTATAAAAGCTTGTTTTGAAAATGTATTTTTTCAACAAAAAACTTATTATATTATCTATTTAATTTGGTACTTAAAGTGTTACTAATAAATTCTCATTAGCTTTGTTATCAGTTGATTCGCCGCGTTTCAATTCGCCACAATTTCAGCACTGTGGGGTCACTGGTGTACCCTGTGAATTTCGTCAATGTTCAGTTTTTATTATGACTCAAAAACTACAAGCGTTAAACTAAAAATAAAAACCGTGGTCGAAATGTGCTAATGAAGACCTTTCATTAAACGTCCCACTTGACCTAATAGTCTCATTTAGATTTTTTTTCCCCTCTTAACCCCCAATATTTCAACCCCCTCCCCACCCCCACATTTTTAGCTTATTTAGTCACACCAGGATTGTGCCATCACTACATCATATATCAAATTTCACGATGATCGGATCAACGCTTCGAAAGTTATCCTCGGACAAACAAACATACATACATACAACGCCGATTTGCCCAAGATGATTTGGAGATCTCGCTTCGCTCAATCAATTATAAATAATATAGTTATTTATTAATTATACCTAGGAGTATTTCCATCTATTTGGTAAGGATGGGGCAGTCCAAACGCGAAACAATCACCTGCGCGAAGCAAACATAAGTGCTGCAAAAGCGAGGCAGCCGCAACAGCATCCTGAAGATATTGTTATATTGGACTCGTGGCCGCTCGAGTAGAAGGGCTGGCAGTAAGCCTTAAAAAGAGTGATTATCTTCACAACCCGAATATCCTATACTTCTTGCAGTTAATTTCGTGAACGCAGTGAAATAAAATGAAGTTTAAAATAACTATTTTATAACTATTTTTTTCCTCCAAATAATTGAGACATCCTGTATTCATTTCAGGAACGGAAGTAATCGTGCAGCTAATAGGTAGATAATGTCGATTGCCGAGTTGTTTTCTGGTTTCAGCAGAATCGTGAAAGTATTTTTAACTGCTACTTTTCATTGGACGGATTTTGAGCAAGCATTCGATTAGATATAATTAATTTATTACTGTGCATCACTGCGAATATAACTACTGTTGACTAAGTTGAAACTGTACTCATACGAAAATATGTTATGTTTTGAGTAATCTAAAAATTCAAATAATTTTGTCGATTTCGTGTCGGAGCACGCATAGAGTAAAGCTTTAGTTTGTAGTTATTGTCCTTTTTGATTTTTTTTCTATTATACGACAAAAAATCACCAGGTTGCAATAATTTTGGATGAATACACGACGATCGATACACTGACATAAGCAATTACAAGTGGAATGTAGATCAAATAGTTTACAAATTCCAGGAGAAGAACCAACTGGTAATGAGTTTTGTTTTGACTTTGGACGACGGTACTAGGGAGGCCGAGGTTCTCCTAATATAGTAAAAGTAAAACACTTCTTAAAATTGAGATCTATTAAAAAATATCCCTCAAATTGCATGCACATTCATGCGATAAATTTATTTAAATATTGAAGCGAGAACTTGATTTCAATTACCACAGTAACCATCTATTTTATCTTTTCACGAGTATGTGATCATGCTATTCTGATAAGATATACATTATAATAATTACTTGTTATTGTATCACGCAGAAACGATTTAAATAATAAACAATCAGACAGTTTAAAGCAGCGTTCAAAACTCAAATTTTACGGCAAAAAATCTCCTTAAATTTGCAGATTTTATTTTTATATGCTCCTAAGAAACTTTTACCTAAATTTTTAGGTTTTTTTACCTACGTCAGACGAAAACGGACAAATTAATGCAGAATTTCGACTAAACTTAGTTACGAACCATTTAAACTATATTATTATTATTATTTGGAGCCTGTACTGTCCCACTGCAGGGCAAAGGCCTCCCTTTCTTCCTTCCACTCCACTCTATCATACGCTTGTGTAGTCCAGTCTTCCATATACGAGTCGAGTTCGTCTTTCCATCGGCGTCGCGGTCTGCCACGTGGTCGTTTTCTGTCTTTTGGGATCCACTCGGTGGTGGATTTTGCCCATAACTCCTCCGACATACGGCAGACGTGTCCCGCCCAATCCCACTTTAACTTGCCTACTTGGTGCCCAACGTCCGCGATTTGTGTTTGGGAGCGCAGTTCACTGTTTTTAATGCGGTCTGTCAGCTTGACTCCTAGGATACTGCGCTCCATCGCTCATTTAAACTATAAGTACAGGAAAAACGGCATTAAAATAGGTCCATCCATTTATGATTCGTTACTTACACAGTAGCTGCTATTAAAGCTTACTACTGAACGTGTTGTCCAGGACTCCATCATCAGATAAATACACAAAACATTTTTATGGGCAAGACAATGTGAAGCCAACAAAATATAATGCACCGTGCAGCACTGTAGGTATTTCTACTCATCTTGTACGCTCCTTCTGGGTTGTTGAAACCTAACGCGCCACTCGACCGCGGGCTACGTCTACTTGAACTTAACCATGCCGTGGGGGGGGGGGGGGGGGTCAACTAGTGATCCATAAGATTTCAGATTGCATGATTTTGACGTAATGAAATAACGAAACGAAGTGGAGGCACGCAATGTAGCAGATCTCAATGTAATAAATTGGCTCACCAATAACGTTATTGTTCTGGTGATGATGATGCGCGGCGGCAGCGGCGATGGCGGTCGCCACTGCTGCCTGCTGCTGCGCTAACTGCTGCGCCAGTTGCGCTTGTAGCGCGGCGTGCATGTTGATGAGGCCGGCGTGACGCTCTTGTTGGGCATCTCTCGCGGGCTCCCCTCGCGCCTCTTCGAATGTAGGGGATAACTCCTCATCTGTACAATAAAATTCAGTTATAGTTTTTAATCCAACCAGTCAATCTAAGGTGTCGGAAAACGGAAATGTAATAGAGCCGGGCAGGACACACACAAGGCGTGGGGATGGATAGGTAGAGTGGGACGACAACAGAATGGTGGCCGAGGAGTGGCTATAACAAGTAACTTTTTAATAAGAATATAAGCGGCTTCAGATAACAGATAAAACCAAACCACTAAACCCATTTTGATAGAATTTCTATGGGACCAATCTAAAAGTACATACTTTCAAAAAATAATTACCCAATCGACTGATAAATGACAGAGTTCTGGGATAACAAACATTAAACCAAAATAAAAAAAAAATACGACTGAATTGAGAGCCTCCTTTTTTTTGTCGGTTTTAAAGGCAGGACGTCCGGCTGTGAGATGGGTGGACGGCAAGGTCAAAGTCGATACCTAGACTCCTGCAAGACTAGTGCAGGATCGTTCTGGATGGCACAAACTTAGGGAGGCCCGTAGTGGCTGAAGTCGGGCTATTGTTGATGATGATGAGCCCACCTAATTCCACTGCAGGGCAAAAGCCATCATTACCTTCGGTTAAAACGCACGGGGTGCGATTGAAAGGTTCTGGTGCGCCTCACAAGGGCTCGGTATTAAGTATTGGGGCCGAAGTTTTCTCAAGTGGGCTTGAAAGCACAGCGTAGGGCGGCCCCCAACTAGATGTACCTATAGACAATCGACGTATAAAATTCCTTCAGTGTAGGCTGCAAGAGATCAGTCACTCTAGAAGTTTATTGAGGTGGCCTATGTTCAGCAGCGGAGTCCTTATGGTGTGTATGTCGTAAATAGAATAACTATTTTTACTATGCTACGGCAGAACTCCCTACAATTGTATAACAATTTTTTTAATAAATTATATTTATAATATTCTCATTAGATAAGCGATATTCGATTATAACCTACAATCTAAATCGGAACTGTTTTAAATTAGAACGAAATTACATACTATTCTTGTTTTATCGATAATCCTATAATTTTATTATCCTTCTGATGCCTACACATATCTACTCGTAACAATCATAACATGACGCCATTGTCCGCAAGAAGAAAAACGACAGAAATTTATTTTTTGCGATCGCCCGTCCTCTCCATATGCGATTGGCATTGTTTCCCGAGCACGATGCAAAACCCAATTTTGCACTCATTACAAAACGTTAGGCGGATCGAGTATTTTTGTATCAATCTCTAAAAAATATATGAGTTGCTTGAAAGCATTTAAGATGTAGTGCTGGAGGAGAATGCAGAAAATAAGTTAGAAAAGATGACAAACCAAGAAGTAATTAAAGTGAGTGTACGAGAAAAGAACTTTACCTAATTAAAGCATAAACGGGGAAATATAGTTAGTCATAGACATGTCAGTTTTATAAATGATCGAATCGATGCAAAAATAGAAAGAAAATTAGGTCAAGGAATTCCGCGAATATGCTACATAAGCCAGATCAAGAGGATCGCTGTCAGTCCTTATAAGGAAATAAAGGAGACCGCATTAGAACGAGACCATTAAATTAGAGAGAACTTGCACCGATAAGAGCAAAGCTCTTAAATACAGGAAGTTTAAAAAATACAATTTACCTCAACTTATTTCTGCGTTAGTCACAGTTGTGAGATCCCTATAGAGCAAACACTAATCTAAATGCTATGCTAATCCAATGAGCACTGCGTACAGGCAACACTCGTTTCATTACAACGCCAACAGGCAATCTAGAATGATTGGATGCACAACGGGTTCCGTCCGCCCGCTTATTTCGTATTCCCCTACTTTAGCGGTCTGGAATACTAAGGACAACTGAAAATTTGCTACATATTATTCTTGTCGTTAGATGGAATACTCTACATTGCTGCTATACTTATTCTATTAGCCAGTGACACAGGTACATTTCTAAATAGTATAAAACAAAGTCGCTATCCGCGTCTGTCTGTTTGTGCGCTATTGTTGTGCGTTCTTCTAAACTACGCCACGTATTTTGATACGATTTTAACTATAATTTAGAGAATTTCTTTCGGAAGGTTTTGATGTTCTTATCTCTATTAAACGCATATTATACATATAGAAAGTAGAGAAATGGCGTTTTGTAATCAAGACGTAAAACAATGAAATTGGACTAAATATTATATTAAATTAATAGAGGCCGTTATGTACATATTTACCGTTCAATCTGTACCTACATACTTGGTTTGTACCTATATATAGGGCACAAATGGTAACATTTTAAATTGCAATATATTTACACTTGCAGGCAGTTAATATGGAGTTCACCCACTTCCCTGCTTTTTATCCATTTCAAGCCCAAGCTAGACAATTTACATGGAGTATGCATGACTCGAAGCTATGAATATGAAAATACTTACATAAAAAGTTACATATATGATGGTGGTATTGTACGAGCATAATGTTATGGCTTATTCACAGACATTACGCAATCTTAGCAATAACTGATTTGCATGACGTCCATAGAATAAGTGATGTTTTACTAACATTTGTAATGTGTGGTAAGTATACGTAACGAATTACGAAAGCATTAGATATAAAAGCATTTTTTTCGGTTTAATTGTCTTGTCATATCTCCCTTAAGCAACCCAATAGGTGGGCCAAGGTCATAAGCAAATGGATTCCTAGACGGAAAGCGACGCCGAGGGAGGCCTTAAAAGCGCTGGAGCGACGACTTGGACTAAAGAAGACTTGGTCTTCTAAAGGAAATGGCAGGATAAGTGGATGGAAGTAATAAAGCTTTAGCCCAACAGTGGGACAGTACGGACTAGTAAAAAAAAATTGTATTCTCAGCACTCATGCTCTGAAAGTAGGTCACAGAACTGCTCCGTAAATGCGATTCACGGCCATTGGGTCCTCACTATCACTCGCGTTTGCACGCTCATACGCCAAAATATATCGGGTGTAATTATCGCTACGGCACTTGTATAACAATATAAGTACTATTATTCTTTATGTATAACTTGTGAATTATATACCAGTTTGGGTCCTACATGTACCAGCTGATTGTGGGAATCCACTTGACTTGTATTCTAGATTCTTGTACATTTCCAGCGGGCCTAGCCAGGATGTTTTAGCAACCGAACGATACGTATACAAAATGTCCACCTACTTTCTTGTACAAGGTGACAGTACTCAAAGGTTATCTCTAACTTCCAGAATTTAATAAATAAATTGTAAAAAGGGTGCGGGTCATTAGTGAGATACTAATGCCCCGCGTCCTTTTCGTTTTATTTTATTTTATCTGTGTCTATTATTATATTTTTAAAACAATTGTAGGAACATTAGTCACATAAGATAATATAGTCGGAAAACTTACTGTCTTCGGGTACCGGCGTGATTGGACTCTCAGGAAGAAGTATGCCTTTCTGCACCAATTCATCTCTATTTGCTCGGACGGATATCTTCCTCTCTAATGCTGTGGACAAGTTGAAATAACATATTATTATATTTCAACATGTTTAATTTAATATATGTATTAATATTTGTATCTTTTGTTTAACTAAATATGAATTAATTACACACTGCGATATATTATTATTCTTTCGTAGTTATCCATAATCTTATTTTTTTATGACATGTAACTATGGTTGAATATGGTGAAACTATTTATTTTTGTGATATCTGTATAATTCTACACATGTTCTGGCAAATAAATAAATCTTTAATCATTTTACACATCTTTGTCGAATAATTTTTCAATTTAAACTCAAACCCCAAAAATTATCCTAAAAATTTTACAACTTTATGGTCATTATTATAAATACGGGATTTATCACGTACCTTTTTATCGGTGTTTCGACCGACTTATGGTCGTTATAAAATTTTGATTTGGAACACTATAAAGATTCAACATCCTTAATAATATTATAAATTCGAAAGTAACTCTGTTTGTTTGTTTGTAACCTTTTCACGACTAAACGGCTGAACGGATCGTTATGAAATTTGGCAAGGAGATAGATTATATCCTCAAGAAGGACATAGGCTATCTTTTGTCTCAAAAAATAATCTTGAAGGGGGTGAAATAGGGGTTGAAAGTTTGTATGAGCAATCCATAATTCCTTAAAGGGATCTTAAAATTCATATTTAGGTGTTTGGTAAGAAAAAAAGAAATACGTGTTTCAACTTTTTTGCAAACTCGGGGGGGGAGGGGGGGGGGGGGTCCAGCCAGTTTTATATAAAATCAGGAAATGTTCTGTACATTGTTCAGGTAGATTAATTGATGTGTTTTTGGGACCACTACCTGGTTTTTTGTACAAGCTGTCAGTCGGTGGTTCAGTGCAAAAGGTTCAGACAAAGGTAGATGAATTGAATTGATAATCATCATAAGACTACTGTACGTACTTCCAAAGTTTATGTAGCCATAAGATAATTCTTAGTCTTAGTCTTTAGATAGAGATCTTAGAAAGATAAAACATATTAATAGTGAAATAGATCTAGCGTAATGGTAATTGTTTTAGGCTTCAACTCGCCCAAAATAAATAAATATTGCTGGGAGAAACGCTACCTAGCCATAAATTAAAAAGGCTTGTATTATGGGCACCAGAGAACTTAGCCAAGTTACAGTCGATTAGCGATGACGCTAGTCGATAAGTCCGAAAATGTATGAGATTTGAGACATGCTATAGAAATACCACGTGATACAGCGACAACAAATGTATGTAGAAATCGAATAGATTCGCAGCGAATGTAATTTGGCTACGGGCCCTGATAACTGATAGAATACTTACATACTTTATTTGGTAAATACATACTTATTATATATAGCAAAACATCCAGACCCGGAACAAATATCTGTAGATTATGCAAACATTTTTCCGCGGCGGGAATCGAACCCACTATATCCTGCGTCTCAGCCGGGCATTCGCCCATTGCGCCACGGAGGTCGTCAAAAGACTTGGTGGTCCCTAAATTACTCTTTTAAACATAACAAGAAAAGATACTTACTTCTAGAAGCAGCCTCAAACTTCTCAGATTTCTTTTTCCGTTTCCACTTCCAAGGTTTGAATAATCTGCCGAAAGCTGAAAACTTCGACTTGGTTCTCTCAGCAGGTGGCGTGCGCGCACCTGATCCCAGGCTATTCGTGCGCACTGCAGTGCCATTTTGTTTCTTTGCTGCAACCAAACACACAAATTTACAAATTAAAACTAATACAATAATCATAATTACTTCACAAAATTACGGTTAAAATCATGCGTCACTTGAGTGAGTGTGACGATAGCATCCATAAATACATCATAAACACTTGTTTTCCAACTGCAACTTGATAGTGTTGTTAAAGTAAAACATCGACGTGGCACAAACAATAAGATCTGAAAATACATTCTCACGTCAATACAAAATAGGTCCCATCATCACGATCGGTACAAATAGTAGTCACACGAACACATGATAGATACATCCACACAATCAATGGTCCCATTATGTCGAGAGTCTATTGTTAAGAACTGTCCGTACCTATCGCAATACAATGCCAACAGGCACTACAACCACATACAAAAGAGAAATTCTCTCGTTCCTACCAGTATTCTTTAGCCCTCATATTAGATGCTTATGGTTTACCAATTGCAGCTAATATAGGTTATGTACTTGGTACTTTAAATTTCAGTAATATTTTAACTTAATTATAAATATAGGAAGTTCTAGCATTAAAGATATATTGATAGGTCGCAAATGAAGCCTCAACGATTTAAAATTTGAGTCAAAACATATTCACAGTTAATTTATAGCACTTAGGTCTTCCAAGTAGAGAAGAAAGTGCACATTTCATCCACTATTAAATTCAGCACCACAAACGCGAATACCTATAAATCTGATGAAGAAAGAGGGTAGAACGATCACAAGAAAGGCATGTCACACAAGGCATGCATAACAAACAATGTACTTACTACACAATTGATATGCATGCGACGTCACTGATGCTCACTCCAAGTTGAAATAACTTCAGTTTTCCAAGAAATGGGAATGCTCAAACAGCTTATAAAACCCATGCAGGTTAAGATTCAGTTTTGTTTAGATGATTGTAGATTATTTTTGAATATGAAGATTTATAGAAAAATGTTTGACTAAAATTGAACGTTAAAAAACCTTTTATATCACTATAATTCTAAACCACATGAGCGAAGTGATTTTTTTTTTAACTGGATAGATCTTCGTTTGACCACAATCTCACCTGATGGTAAGCGATAATGTGGTCTAAGATGAAGAACGAAGATCTAGAAGATACCTATTCACTCGTACCTTAAAGAGGCCCGAATTGTATTCTTTAGGAAAATCCAACGACGGCAAGGTGTTCCATACCTTAGCTGTACGCATCAAGAACGTAGAACCGAAACGGTGTGTGCGAATGGGTGGTATACCAACAAAGTACGGATGGCACTGAGCCGTGCGCCTGCTTGTCCTTTGATGGAAGGGAGATGGCGGAATCAAATTGTATAGTTCCTGGGCACACTCCCCGAAATGTATTCTGTAAAATATCGATAGGCTTGCAACTTTACGGCGGTGTTCGAGACTTTGGGTCTTAGTCTCCGCCACATATTGCTCACCTATAAGCCTAAAAGCCCTACGTTCTATCGAGCGAGTCTAAGGTAGCGAGCTGGTATTTGGCCGAACCATCCAAAAGGTGGCAGCAGTACTCCATACCAGACCGGACTTGTGCTTTGTAAAGACTAAGAAGCTTTCCAGGTGTGAAGTATCTCCTGACCTTGTTGAGGATGCCCAGCTTCATAGCAGCTGTTTTAGCCTTAGACTCGATGTATGAGCTAAATATATGCTGATGTATGATTATGGTAGGCAAACAATTTTAGATATTATAGTATAAGCTACGCTACGACGGTAAACTATACTGTTAACAGACTCGTTAAACGTATTACAAAAATTACTCATCGAAAGAATTTAGTTCAATGACGTGCCGAGCTGATAAGAAAACTCATTTACATTTTGAGTACATAATATGTATTTTACGCGCCACAAACCACTATTATCAATGTACCACCTTTGTGGTACATTGATATAATAGTGGTTTGTTCTTTAACAAGGAAAACGTTTTTTAATATGATTGTTTGATTGAAAATTATTTATTGCATAAAAATTTATAAATCGGTACACAGGAGAACTTAATGCAAACATTCTCTTCCAGCAAACCTTTGTGTAATGTGGAAAATATATTTAAAAAATTCTTCAAAATCTAACCCATTATAAGGAATAGGTTGTAAAGTTGGCTAAGTTATAGATTCTTCTTTAAGTAATTATTTTCTATGTACAAGTCACGAGGCCAGCCGCTTGGTGTCAATCATCATATCCCACCACAGCATTCATTCATTACAGTCATGCCTACCTACATGCTGACAATTTCAATAGCCTACGCAATATTGCAATGAATCGTTTCACCCTGAGCAATAGGATCAAATGTCAAGTTTCCCCGCCATTCCTATGATTCTTTTAATCATGTTCGAAGTATTACGAAAATTCAAAATATTGTATTACTAAATTTGACGAAATTACAGGGGATGTTAAAAAAATATATAGAAAAAATATATAAATATATATATAATAGGACGACCTCGGTGTCGCAGTGGGCGAATAGCCGACTGAGACGCAGGAGGTAGCGGGTTCGATTCTCGCCAAGGAACAAATGTTTGCATGATCTACAGATATTTGTTCCGGGTCTGGATGTGTTTCTATATATTATAAGTATGTATTTACAAAAAAAAAAGTATTTAAGTATTCTATCAGTCATCTGGTTCCCATAGTACAAGCTCTGCTTAGTTTGGGGCTAGATAGCGCTGTGTGAAGTGTTCAGCAATATTTATTTATTTATTTATTTATTTATATATATATTGCTGGACATTTCACACAGCGCTATCTAGCCCCAAACTAAGCAGAGCTTGTACTATGGGAACCAGATAACTGATAGAATACTTATATACATTTTTTTTTGTAAATACATACTTATAATACATAGAGAAACAACCAGACCCGGAACAAATATCTGTAGATCATGCAAACATTTGTTCCGCGGCGGGAATCGAACCCGCTACCTCCTTCGTCTCAGCCGGCTATTCGCCCACTGCACCACGGAGGTCGTCATAATATATAAATATAATATTGATGTTGCATTTTATGACAGTACCATGCGAGTCTCGACTTAATGCGTCATTTAGAACAGTGCTGTTGGGCAGGTACGATTATTAGTGACTGATTAGTAGCATGAGTCATAGTTTTGCCATGTTGCGTCGTTTGTACCCACCTACGAACCACGACATAGCATGTGTCCTCACAGTCTCACACACACCTCACCTTGTTCTACGACGAGTTGAGGTTCTTTTACCTCCAAAAACGTGACCTTTATTCGTGCTACAGCAGATGTTTACTTTGCCTATTTGTATTTGCATTTAAACCAAGTGCTTAAGCGGTGACTTTGATGCAATATTCAACAAATAGTAAGCTATATTGGGACTGCGAAAAGAAAATAATTTAAGATAAGCTGATTCGTCGAGTATCAAAAAGATATTTTTAAGTATAAGAATGATTGGATCCTATAGGACGTTTGCGTAACCAGTATCATTATTATTCGCCGCGGGTGTCACATGCGCTAACAAAGAAACATTACTACCCAACGCTTCAATAACACAAGTAGCTATATTACGAGTCTGTAGATGATAATTTACGGCTGGTATGATACGAGAGCAAGCAAGTTGTCAGCTCGTTGGTTATGATTTGAGAAGTATTAAACACAAGATATGATGCCGGCCACCGACACCGACCTTTTGATTAGAGAAGGCACCACCGAAATAGACTGACGAATGCTGACATCAATACAAACGATTTACAAAGCAACATAATATGAAATAACAATTTAAATTAAAATGCATTGTTAGTGCGCTCTCCTAGCTTAAATGTTAAACGAAACTTAAATGTAGAATGTTATTTCTGGAGTATTAAACACATTTTGTAGCAGTTCATTATCCAAAATTATCAGTTTTTTGATGATAATAAAGACAATGAGTTTTTGTAAAGCTGAAGAGTACCAGGTAGCAGTAGTTACTATAATATTGGGCTTCGCCCTACCTACTATATTTGATCTATATCATCCATCATCCTTCTTCCTTCATTCAATCCTATCTCCCCTTGTTATCTTAAAGAGAGCTTATCTCCATCCTTTCAATACTTTTTCTCTCAGGTCATCGGAAAACTTATCCCTCAGAACACTCGTACACTCTAGTTCCTTCTACGGGAAATCATTCACTGTCGAAGCAGTGCGCCTGTGGAATGCTTTGCCTGTGGAAATTAGACGGGCTCCTTCACAGCACTCTTTTAAGCTGCGATTAAAGCAGCATTACCTGAATGCCTAGCTTTCTTGTCATTTGAGTTAGCTATTTATTATTTATTTTAATTATCCCCGTTTTATAATATTTGTAAGAATAATGATTTAGGTTATTAGTTGGGTATATATGTATTAGTCTATCTTTAGGTATTTATTTATGTATTAGGATTATAAGTACAGTTTTTATTAGATATTTTTTTTATTTCTTTCATTTGTAAATATACTCTGTGCACCGCTGTCCATTACTGCTTCGCTCATTTCTTTCTATCCAAAGGTTGCCTGGAATAAATCGCTTTCAGCGATATTTCAGCCCATTTTAGCATAAATTAGTTTTTTTATAGTTATATATTTTTATATTTTAGTTTTTAAGTATTCCTGGTGTACAATAAAGAATTATTATATTCTATTCTTTCTATTATTTTCATTTAAGATGATGAAATGGCTGTATTGCAATTTATGAAAAGTACTTAACATCTTAAAAAATAAAAAACCTGCAAAACCAACTGAAACAAGGTAAAAAAGCTTGCACATTTTGGTAATCGACATAAATAAAACAGCAAATTTAGTATTATATTGGTGTCATCACATCACAGAGATTAATCGTTACCTAAGTCATTATTAATATTGATTATAGCCTGATTATCATAATGTGCAACCTTATTCAGTTTTAATTTCAGCTTTTCAGTTTATCTTGCAGTCGGGTTTTTTATTTTGATAACTTACACGTTTTTCTCTGAGTAAGATCTCACACACTTTGTTCCTCAAGGACTTTAGGTCGTGAAAGCGGAATATCTAAAATATTTTTTAAAACGCTAACTACTATTTCTTCCCTAAGATGTTATTTAATACATAAGTACTTATATTTTAAAATGATCTATTATAATTTATATACCTTTATTTTGATACCTCACATGATAGCTTATGATCAATTTTTGATTCGCTGGTAATCCAATACGGGAACTTAAAATTAAACATCATATAGCCTATGTCACTCTCGAGATTCAGATGATTCGAATGATAACTTATTTGTAAAATCCGTCAAGCCGTTTAGTCTACAGGATGCGCCAAGTGAACAGACATACAAACATACACTATTATACTGCACAATTACGCATTTAGCAAGTAATGAAATTGACAAATTCATCTTCCTCGATTTTGATACTATCAAATCAAATCAAATCATTTATTCCATCACGATTTACAGAGCTGACAATGCTGTTTATGATACAGTGCTAGTTCACAAATTTGGTTGATTATAAACATTGCTTACAGAGAGCCGCAAGCTAAGCTTAAAGAATAAGCTTGTGTTTTGAGGCTCAAGAGTACGAATTCAATTACAAAACCACAAACTACAGAATTGCTCGAACAGCAACATAATTGAGAATATATATATATATATATATTAGTAATATTATCATGTAATGCATGCTGCATTACGTTACTTAATAAAATAAAACAAAATAGAATAATAATAAAAAATTTAGGTAAAATCTTACAGGGCTTAATTATGTTTATGATATTAGTGGTGAGTGGGTGAGTGTGTGTGTGGGTGTTTGAGGGTGTGTGTGCGTGTATGTGTGTATTGTGTCGTGTGTTTGAGGGTGTGTGTGTGTATGTATGTGTGTATGTATGTGTGTATGTATGTGTGTGTGTATGTATGTGTGTGACCAAGATTGCGCAGAATGGGAAATAAGGAATCAAAGGTGAAGTATACTTATATCAAATTAAATTCTCGGTATCACAGTAGAAGAGATTGAATAACAGTTCTTTTACCATGCGCTTGCAAGTGTAAACACTGCAGTGCTTAATTTCACAGCCTGCAGACGTTATTATAAGTGTGAGGCAAGGAAAAGTAGGGGCTACGACCAGCCATCACAGACCTAATGCAGGGAAGCGGGATGCGGTATACACGCTTTTCCATAACTTCCTCATAGTCAGACCGGGACCCAACGCTTCTATGCGTTTTAACAGTGGCGCTTAAAAGGAAGAGCTGTCGGACACGCAGTACTACGGAACTCCTTGTAAAGTTTATCTGTTGGATAGCGGAAGGGTTTCTGCAGAGTCACTTTAATAAGCGCCTTCTGAGCTCTCTCCAACTGAATGAGGTAGGATTTACCTGCGCTACCCCAAACAGAGACACAGTATTGGATGATTGACTGGCACAGACCCACGTAAACCATTTTGAGTATATAAGAAGGAGCACAATCTCGTAGTTTTCATAATATATATGAGTTTTCTAACTCCACCACTTAACATTGAAATGTGTTTCTTATAGTTGAGATTTTCATCAAGAGTGATGCCTAAGTAGGCAGTAAAAGAAGTTCGTTCTATAAGATCACACGAACAGGAACGCTGTGCTCGAACACTGTCCGGACAGGAGTGGATCCTCATTTCCAAAGCTGATGGCGGGCTACCAGCAGAAGTTTTTGAGAAAGCGAGATATTTTGTTTTCTTATTGTTTAACGTTAGTAGGTTTTTGTTTAAGGACTGTGCGACCAGGGAAAGGCCCTTTTCTGCAAGACAGTATACCTGCTCCCATGAGCTTCCGTGAAATAGCAATGCAGTGTCATCTGCGTACGAGATTACTTACTACATTCCATTAGATTACGTACTATATTCCATTGAATTTCATTTTTTGGCTATAGGTACCTACACATAATTCAGCCTACACAAAATAACGAAAGAATGAATGAAAGCAATACCGTCCGTTAACATTTGTAAATGGCTATGACGGTGAAAACAGCTATGTGACATCACCAAAGCGTGAATAATGCTCCGGAGATAAATATCGCTGATTTGATCTTTTTGTATAATTTCAAACAAAGAGAACTTTCCCTAGCTGCGTAGTTTCCCCCAAACTAATCTATAAGTCGTAAATATTAAATTAAATTTATCCTGGATGACTTATTATGGAGATTTATATGTTTACTTCTGTAAAGTTAGAAAACAAATTCTAAAAACATAAGATGAACTGAACACCTTCAACTGGTTTTAAAATTACATAGGTACTTAATGAGTGTCTGATCTGCTCATGCATATGGATAATCATGGCTCCAGACTATGGAATATGAACAGGGTTTTATAGAATGTGTTGTAAATTGAAAAAATAATGTAGCGGCAGAAAAAATAACATTTGTTTAGATAAGTATCAGTTCAACGTAGTTGCGAGTAAGTTACGGCCGCTTACATTTGACCTTACTAATGACCCCAAGAAGGCTGACAGCAAGATTTCCAACTTAAACTAAGGTTAATTCCGTGATCCGGACAGCCATACTCGGAAACTTGCCATTGATATTTAAATTGGCAACGTTGTCAATGGTGAGTCCGGCCATGAAACCTTAAATTGCTTTTGTCACATTTTGCGCGACATCTGGGAGTTTAGTTCAATACATCTGTTCTTATCAATTGGTTTGTACTACAATATTCATGTTTACTAAAAACAGGATACAGGGCTATGAGTATTAATCCTAAGGCGCACACACAGGTTCATAATAAAACAAAGTAGACATTATAATTACCATAAAAATATCGTAGCCGTTTTAACCACTCCTGCAAGTTGCGTGATGGTTATACCATTTACTAGGATTAAAGGTACATCGTTATTGGTTCTTTTTATGAACATCCAACTCAACGAAATGGTAACATTAGTATATTTGGTATAACATACTATAGAGGACATCATCATTACATCAAATCTACTACTTATATTAAATTAAATTCCTTCGAGGATTTTGATTAATTTAAATATCCTACTTACATGCTTATGAAACTTTAAATAATTCTTTAGCGGACGCTCAATGCTTGGCATGTATAAACGTGCAGTGCAAACTAAACCCGTTTATATTTGCTGCACAAACCCAGAGATTTCGCAAAGCTATTGTTAGGAATGCGAATGAAGTTTAAAATGTGATGTGAGAGAAAAAGAAACGGCAGACTGACCGGCCACTGCAGCCACTTCCTTCGCGCCAACGTGCAAAAAGTCAGTAAGAGACAGCGAGCTGGCGATCAACTGCCTGCGCTCCTGGAAATCGAGTGTGTCGAGGCTGCTGGTTTTGGTCCCGCGCACCGCCTGGACGGGCGCGCTCAGCGACATGTCAACTACGCGTCGCCATGTCGTCCATACCACATTTTTGGTATTAAAACAACACTGGTCACACTGTCAACCAACACAAAACAAAGGCACACGCGTAATACCGGCATCAACAAAAGCACTCACGTTTTCATAGCGAAGTGCCTGCGCCGCGAGGGACGCTCAACGGCAAACTGACGCGCGGGCCGAGACGGTGACGCGGGGCAGGGTGGGGGCTCGCCTGCCTGATTCAGTCCCTGCATGTTGCAATGCACCCGACTCGCCTCGGCGAGCCGTAGCGAGACGACTGGCGACTTAGCAACTCTGAGCGCTCTCATCAACGCAGAAACAACTAATGATGCTACGGAGCCGGTGGCTGGGCCGGGAACGGGACCCACCACCGCACTTTCGTTTTGCTCTATTTGTTGAGTACAGCCATCACATAACACTAACCCTTTCAATAAAAACAAAGAACAGTCGATATTAATAATTGCTCTGTCTTTCATTTTAATTGTAAGTAGATTGTTATACAATATAACAGAATTCAAGACCATGTTTATGAAGTTTTCTAATTCTGTTTAGAGTTTTTATTTTTAACGAATATCCAGTCGATTATAATCAAGAAAAAGTGAGTCACTTGATAATATTCATAGATCATTTTAAATTAGTCTCCTTAGACCTTTAGACTTATTGCATTACGTTAAGAGTAGCTCATGGGTTTAAGTTCAGTTCAACATGTTATAATTGACTTAAGCAACTGGATTGCCTTCGATTCGATGCAAGATCATGGTCTGAAACCTGTCTGAATAAAATTTAAGTACAGTAAGACTAGTTTAGTGGCCTTTTCCAACACAAATATCAGGAGTATCTTGAAGTTTACCAAATTATCGATATTATCCGAAAATATATTAAAACTTAGTATTTACCAACCCAATAGTAATTTAAACTTTTGCTCTAGTACCGGGGTCTACGCGATGTGAGCGAGGAACAATATAGGAGTAGGCAAACACACGTCAATAGCTCATGAGCGAAACTCGCAGCCGCTTCCCGGTAGCGCTGAATATAAAGGCAGGTGTGTGCATAGTGCACCGTATTTCAATGACTATTTACCGGCCCGGGGGGAAACTAGCTCGGCTAGACAAGTTATATGTATGCAATATGCAACTTGGTTCGTGGCATATTCATATTTTGCCACCAAAATTAGAAAGAGTTAATAGGTTCATACTATTATCATCATAATAACCTCTAGAGAAATTCCATAACACTGGCCAAACAAAATAAAAACCCTCTGTTTGCCAAATGGTAATCACAGTATATTTTTTGCACACTATTTACTTGTAAGAGATTATAAATAAATAATAAATAAATATTGCTGGACATTTCACACAGCGCTATCTAGCCCCAAATTAAGCAGAGCTTGTACTATGGGAACCAGATAACTGATAGAATACTTATATACATTTTTTTTTTGTAAATACATACTTATAATATATAGAGAAACAACCAGACCCGGAACAAATATCTGTAGATCATGCAAACATTTGTTCCGCAGCGGGGATCGAACCCGCTACCTCCTGCGTCTCAGCCGGCTATTCGCCCACTGCCCCACGGAGGTCGTCAAGTCGGAGATTGTCGATACCTAACGAGAAAAACAGCTATCTGGTAAGTACCCACGAAAACGTTACCCCACCAAAAATTTAAATAACTCTGAAATCCTACGAAGCACGAATTCATACTAAAGAGGTAAATTATGCACAAATTATAAGCTATCTTTCTGTATCGGTACTTTTTATCCAGCTAGCCTCATCAGGTAAAAAACTCGCCTGATGGGGCAAGCGTTACCCCAGCAAAATCTATTTATCATGAATAACTTCTAAATCTTGAATGCACAAATTACCAGATTTCGCGCACATTTACAGGAGGCAATGCACCAATTCCCTACGGTTTCAGAATTCTGAAAGGAGACAACTTTTTGCTGGGGTAACGCACACAATACCTACAAGTTCTTTACTGTTTTAACGAAACAACGTATGTAATCGGAGCAAAAACTACTATAAAAATCGTAAACTGATACTTATTGCATTGATACTACTGACAGAAAAACTAAATGATATTTCACCTTCATTGGAAAATTATAGAGTAAACCTGTTTGATGCTTAACTTACAAATACACTCTTCTGTTTGTATAATTTCAGAGTCACTTATATCATCACCACCGGGCCTATTGCTCGTCTTCCTATCCATGTTGAAACACAACAATTTCATATCCACTTTCACATCACACGCACTTTTCAGGTTTCCACACCAATAAAAATATATTTGTGTCTAAATAGTTCCAACCGCGAATTAAAACTGAGATATTACAGTTACAAAGATTAGATAGCGAAGGAGTGATAGTGTGTTTGACTACTTATCACAATGTTTCCATTGGTACCTGTTCTTGGTACGTTTCTTCGATTGTAATAAGCTCCACAAGGCCGTTGTACTGATACGTACGTATTCGTAGTGTAGCAAATTTATTCATTCAGTTACGTGGGAGTTTCAATAACAATCCCATACAACATGTACATATTTCAAATGGGATTTGGAATGTCCACATTCCCGAGATATTTTTTTTAAAATCTATAAATTGAAATCATTGCAAATTCAATATTGATGGGACAGAACAGAACAATAATCAAACAAGGTCTAGTCTAGATTGTTCAATGTCGAGTGAGTGGTGTAAAAAAATATCTGCTCGAATGGTCACAGTGCACTTCATTGGCTTAATGGATGTAGAGGGCACTGTCAGATTAGGCGTGTAGCCTTTATTTATTAATAGGTATTATGCCCTAGAAAATAAATGAACCATGTTTTCATGCTAGCGATCTGCGTAGCGCATAATGCATGCAGTGAAGCCTGAACATAAAGTACTATATGAAAGCATAATTTTCCAAAAATATATTGTAGAGACAAGCACCGCTTGTTTAGGTTTAAGAGACCGTACGTCCCGTAGGACGCGTACAGGAGTCTTACTTTGTTTACGTTCACACATGTACCAGAAACGTAGAGTAGGTATCTATCATATGAATATGATAAGAATCAAATCAATGTAAGTGTACGAAAGATAATAATTAAGGTAACATTTCGTAGGGTTAAAAACAGGCGTCCAAGGATATTGATTTATAAATCTCTTACTTGGGCAATCCGACATTCCGACGCCACTATTAGACACATCGGATACATTGTCGTGCATACAATGTACTCGAATGGAACGTAACACAATTACATGAATGAGTTAAACTGCGTTTATAAAATTTAAGCGTTTCACATCAATTTTACTTGCATTTCAAATCGAAAAACAAAGTGAGGAAAATGTGTGAATTATGCTGACGAAAGTAGGGGAACAAATTGATGCCACCTTTAATTAAGATTGTGAATGACTTTGAATGAGATAAAATAAAGACAAACGAAATGGGCAATAGCAGGACAAGTGGTCAAGCTCACCTCTAGTGTACACAGGGAAATCTCCGTCGGAGCGACTGTGGGTGAGCATGGGTCCGTAGCACCGCCACGGCGGCTTGTCGCGCGGCGCCCGCGGGCCCTCCACCGTTCACCTACGCCAGCCCATCAGCACACAAGCACGGCACGAGGCCCTACATCTACGGAGTGCTCCCGGCGGCGGCTGACGCTCAGCTCTCGGCACAAGACACACGTCAACTCGGCGATGATGGCGGCGCCACAGAAGCGAAAGCGAGCGAACGGACGCTGCGCGGCGCATCCCACGCGCGCATCTCTCACCCTTCCGATTTTCTCCGGACTGGCTCACAGGGCCAACACAGGGGTTGGTAATTATCGTGTCGCAGATTGCGAATCACTTTTTATCACTCAGAGCTTTTGAGGATTTTATAAGGCTCTTCGTTCCAAGCTGTCGAAATAACTTAGCGTGATTTACGTTGCTCGCCGAGAGCCTCCTTTAATATTTCTTATGAAAATATGAGATGTAGGACCTATCTTTTGATGATTGGACACAGAGCAAACAATGTTGTTTGAAATACAAATCCAGACATAAATAGCTGACTGAATTAGAGATCCGTTGCATTTAAGTCAAATTAATGAGCATGTTCGTAGATACGTTCGGAACGTCTGCTCAACTAATGCGATTTATGGAAGCCTTGCTTGTTGAGACACAGTATAGACAGATACAATACACTAGGTATAGAAATGAGCTATGAAATATTGTGCCTATATCTTGTGGATATCGAGTAGTCATAATGAAATAAGGTGGATAGAAGTTCAGCCTTATCTATCGTTAAAAATATATCTTACTCATATTAAAATACCCCATTTCTGGCGACGCAATGATTGAAAAATAAAGGCAAATCATAAAAAGTTGACTTACCTATCTCCCCATTAACGGTAGTGGAATCGAAGGGTATCGATAGATTACGCCCAGCTTTTCCAACCGGAAGGACATCCAAATTGTTTTTTTCTGCGTGCTGACCTAGTAACAAAATAATAAATAGGTTATTGTTTCCTCACTTACGACTCTGAGCGGGTAATGGGAGGGAATCTAATTTGGGAGCATGTTAGGGGTCATTCTTATTGGCAGATCGAGTTCTGTAGACATATTGCCGATTATTTACTAATGTTGCACACCGACACCTCAAAGTTCCCAGGCTTAGTCTTCCTACGCAGGAGTTTACGCGATGTACACCGTTTCTAACAGTGGTTTCATTGATCCCAGGAAACTGACCGCGGAAGAAGCAAATCTGTCAGCATGTGCAAAGCATGCACGGTCCTTCAAAGCTATGAGCATGTGAAAACTTTCACCTTGTCCTCTGTCTGTCTGTCCGACCAGCTACAGCCGTTTTATTCGTAGCCTAGATATAGGCTATGCTAGGAGAATAGAATAATTATTCTAAGTGATATTACTTATTTACGCGTAAAAATTCTTGTTTTTTAAGGGTTATTGTTTATTTATTTAAGGATTAACGTACCCTATATGAAAGTTGGGGGTGATTTATTTTACTCACGCACCCTATTGTGTGTAAGGACTCGTTGAATAGATCTTCCAAAAACTGTAAAGGTTTTCCCAACACTTTTTTAAGGTTCCGTACCTCAGTAGGCTAAAAGGAACCCTTATAGAACTAGTGGTTCGCCCCGAACTGAGATCTCGCGAATCTCCCGTATAACGTATTTAGTGGCTAAATATGATTTAAGGAGTTGTCAAATCATACAAATACTTTAAATTTAAACGTGTTTAGTTGCTAAATACGTTTAGTGATCTTTGTGCATGCCGGCTTTAATCTTTGACAATAAATTGGTGCCACGAACTTAACCGACCTACTTGACCTACAGTTTCATTCAAATTAGATGTAACGGGGGTTCTTGTTAGTGGTTATATTTTTTTGGGGTACAAATGACAGTTATTCTGGATTTCAGACTTTTGCCTATATTTGTGTCACTGGGGTACCCTGTGAATTTTGTCAAAGTTTTGTTTTTATTATGGCTAATAACTCAAAAACTACAAAAGTAAAACTACAAATAAAAACAGGGTTCAAATGTACTAATAAAGACCCTTCATTTGACGTCCCATTTGACCTAATAGTCTCATTTTCATTTTTTTTACCCCTCTTGAACCCCAATATCTCAGCAACCCCCCAATATTTTTAGCTCATTGAGTCACACCAAAATTGTGCCATCACTACCTATCGATATACCAAATTTCATGATGATCAGATAAACGCTACGAAAGTTATCCTCGGACAAACAAACATACATACATGCATACATACAACGCCGATTTGCCCAAGTTGATTTGGAGATCTCGCTTCGCTCGATCAATAAAAGGAACCCTTATACAATCACTTCGTTGTCTGTCCACCTGTCAAGACCATTTTTCTCAAGAACGCGTGGAGGTATTAAGTTGAAATTAATATCGAATACTAAGGTCTATCGTCTGTAAATAAATTAAGCTTTTAAGTCAACGCAATCAAAAAATACGGTCGTTAATGCCGAATATTTCATATTTTTCATAAGTTGCATAAATATGTTGTCTAACAAAATTCAGTGTTGTGTACGCCTATAATAGGCATTATTATTATTATTATTAGTCCTAGAACTCAATGTTAAAATTTCTGTGTGTGTGAAAATATGATGCTGTTGGCATTCCTATTTGTTAATAAATAAATAAATATTTTGACTCGCAAATAAATTAATATATTTATGGTGTTAACTGTTGACCTAGAATCATGAAATTTGACGAGATCTTACAGCACAAGTAAAGGAAAAAATCCGAAAATTGTTAATATGTTGTTCTATTGCAAAAACATCCTCCCCTGTAAGAAATTTCGTGGTGAATTTTATTTAACTCACGCACCCCATCTTGTAGTGTCGTTAAATAGGGCTTTTAAAAACATTATAAGGTTTCCCCCAATACTTTTTTGATACAAGAGTCCGTTTACGAAATATAGAGCCTCAAAGTTGCCTTTTTCGTAATAGTTGTGTCCCCCGTTCCTACCAGCCAACATGCTATTCTTATATACTTAAAGTATCCACAATAGTAGCACATGTACTGTTGTACAGAAGAATTATCAAAGCTGAGTAGACTTTACTAGCTTATAAGCAGTAGTCGACTAACATATGTCTGTAGTTGGATTTGTAAACAGTTAATTCCATGTTCATACAAAATGACCAAAATCAACTACAAAATTAACTTTGTATTTTAATATGACTAAGATACAGCGGTACTGGCTACGGAACCCTTTTCTGTTCTGACCAATTTATTGATACTAGACAAATATAAAGATTCAAAGTGGTATTTTTGTATTTGTAGATTTTTGTAAAAAAAAATGTCAGAGTGTGGATATACCACAAAGGTTCTTTAGAACAAATATCCATTTCAATTACAAAAATGTTTTATTCACAAAAAATAGTTACATAATTACATTCCACATTGGGTTATCAATATATGAAACATAATCTGAATAATCCATATGATCATGAAGGGCACCTGCACCCAGTGGTAATGGAAATCTTCGTTGTACTTGGTCGATCTTTGCAATATATAACATTTTGTATATTTCCTTCCAATCTAAGTCTTCTGACTGAGAAGCATTATTATCCTCATCAAAGTCTCTTCGGACCATGTCATGCCAGAAGGTGTCTGACTGCAACACCATGTTCAACATCATACATGTTTTTGATACATTTAACACATCTTGAATGTGCAGATTCTGCATTATTTTACAAAGAAGCTCTTCAGGTAATCCAATAAGGCTGGCACTAGCATAGCCATGGTGACTTAGAATTCTGCTCTTTACTGCAGTCAATACTTTATTTTTAAAAGTAACTGAGAATTGTTTTAGGTCACGGAATATCATGGGAATTGTGGTAGCCTGTGGTGAAACTACATATCTACTTATTGGCACACACACAGAATATGTTTCAGACTCTAGGTCCACAATAACAACATTCACAAGTGCTATTGCCCCTAAAGGACTCATTATCAGTTTTAAGGAAATAGTTTTGAATCCATACAAAACCAATAATGCTTCATAAGCTCCTGATTGACTCTTCCATTCATATAGCTGTTCAGGATTTATTGAATAGTGGTCTATTATTTGACAATCTTTATCAACAAGCACAAATCCATTCTCAAGCATTGAGAAAATAATAACAATGAACAAATAATCTTTTTGGATTGAATCTGTAGCATTTTGTGGTGCAACCCTTTTGATAATTTCTTCCAATAGCTGTGGTACTTTTTCTGTTGTACTTTCTTCTAATGTTATGGTCATGGCTGGAAGAATTCCTGTTGATTGCATTATTAAAACATCTAGAAAATATTCATCAACACAAAACACAACCAGCTATTTGCTTGATCACTGATTCAAATGTCATGGCTGTCACTTCACAAACATATTTCAGAAACTGACATTGTAGCACTGCCTCTTTCACACTTGCATACTTTTATATGCTCTGTCCTTCTTTAATGTTCAAACTCTTGTGAAAAAATGGTTTGACTATAGAAATATTTCCCTAGAAACAGGAAATAAAAATGGTAAAATTGGTCATTCTGGTCAAAAAAAGTCATTCTGGGTAAAATTAGACCTGCTATTTATCATTGGACCACACCCTGAACAAACACTTTTCACGTATTTTTAATCTGTTTCTGTATTTTTTATCTGTTTAATAACATGGGGGCATTTGGCTTAGTCGAGTTCATCATTATGATTTTTTACATCTGTGGTACATAGTAAAACTTCGGTCGAAATGTTAGCTTTTCGATCAGAGCCTTTGACATGGTCAAATGTTACCCAGAATGTAAAAAATGGGTTTACAGGATGAGAAAAAATGTTGGTCTAATGTTACCCTAAAATCAATATACATATAATTTATGTATATTTGGACCACAACTATTTCTGTCTCTATCTCAGGGTTCACACATAATTTGTAAACGTTTTAGTGTAATCTGTATTACCCACATCAAAAGATCACTTAAATCACAATTACTGTGGAGTAAGCCTATACATTTTATTGACTAACGGAATTTTTCTAATAAGTGACAAAGTTACCCAGAATGACTGTAGTATGTTTTTACATTTAGTATTTTTTTTTGTTCCTTCCGTTATTAAAAATAACTAATGCTGGGTATTGCAGATTGATAAAAATATGTACTGCTGTACTTTTTAGTGCTGAAGCAATCAGTACCAATATAATAATCTATTTAGCTAGATACTATAGATGCATAATATTTTCCTACAGACAACACACCCTAGATTCTGCCAATTTAGATGCTAACTTGGAAACACCAGATACATACAAAGTGTATTAAAGAGTTGACTCACCTGCTACCAAGTCTATCATTATTTAATGAGTAACAAATAATAGTTACCTACTTATTTACAAAATTTCAACATATAGGATTATCTGGTTCTGTTATTTCATTCAGTCTCGAGCAACAAAGTTAACATCTGAAGTGTTTGGAAGAACATAATAGTAACTATACTGTTCAGTTGTGTCTTCATTTATGATTAATGATGATGATAAAAGAATGACTGATTATAACAAGCTTGCATACAAACTAGCTATAAACAACAATTAACAGTGTTAACCTCTTGTTGTTTTCTATTAGTTTTTAGAAAAATTATAGTGGATTGGTCATAATTCAATACCAATTTTATTAGCAGAATGCAAATTACAGCAAAAATGTTATCATTTGCTATTTTCATGGTCTTACATCCTAAAACATAAAGGTTAATTTCAAGAGTGAGATTAATTAATAAATAATATTTTTTACTACGAACAAAACTTGCTTGTAGGATAGTAAGCTTACCAATATTATCACAGTTGCTGTGTTTCTTGTTTAGTTTCAGAGATCCGTCCAAGTTTTGATTATTCGAACTTTTGTCGCTGTCACTAGCCATTGAAAGGTTTCACTAGGTACGTAAAAGTTATTCAGTGGATATATTTACATTTTATACTCTTCATTTGTGTCCTATTAATTTAACTATGTTCATAAAAAATGTCAAAATAACATAAAATTGATAAAAACTAAAATGTTTACACCCTTCAGCCCCTCATTTCTTTCATTTCTTTCACTTCACTCCCACCAGTGTTTCCACCTGCTAACGTTATTATCTCCAAAGATAATATAAACAGAATTTAAACATTTCATAAGTAGCATGTGAAAAAACATGAAAATAATAATCATACGTCACACCTGCTACTTTGCGTCAGCTCTTCGTAACACTTCGGTCGGTTTCGTGTAAAAGTACTGCTAAATAGATAGCAAGTGCTAAATAGCAAGTGTGACACTATGCTATTAAAATTAATTGCATGTGAAATAGCTGTCATCACGAAATTAAAATTAATTAATTTGATCTGAGGGTTATGATTTTTTTATAATTAATATGCAAATGTCTTCGAGTTACAAAGTAGAAAAAAAAATACAAGAGCTGGTGCAATAATGGTACAGTTTCGATGGGGTACTTCCTTTAAGCTCCACTAAAAACACCACAAAGACCCCTTTTTTTGTTTATTCCGCCTGTTTCCCTCTGACACAGGTCATAGATGTTTTTAAGCTTAACATATTGCACAGGCAGTTTACTTTATTTGTTAATTACAGAGTAATTTGTGCATCTGTTGGTGCAATAAATACAGTTAGCAAACTTGCTTATGCCTACCCACCATATATAAAGCGGCGCTCAAGCACCAGCGGCAACTTGCTTGTCGTCTTTCGTGTGGTGCTTTTATAATGGGTTTGACTTATGTTAGTGCCTCGTGATTTTTGTCGTGGTAAAATTGTATTCCTGTTATAAAATATAGCTGAGTAGGTAGTTTTGACTTGGTTGTGTAAATTGGTGATTTCTTTGTGAATATTTGATTTAGAAGTACTTGCAAATTTAGTTGAATTTGTTTTCACGACTATTTATTTTGTGTAGTAATACAGTTTTTGTTATTTTTATTTTGACTTTCACTTCTGGATCCTAAATATACATATTATTTAATCAGGGGCGTAGCTACTGCTGTCTCAGCCGTATCAATGATACGGGACCCCGTGCTACAAGGGCCCTGAACGTTATAAGCAAAAATTCGTAAAATGTTATCGACAATCTCACTTACAACTGTAAGATTGTGCTTCCCGGGGGAAAAATCATATCTTATCAAACAATGTCATAATCATGGATTCATTCTCCTAAATGATCATTGTGATCATACACTAGTAACGGCCCTCTAAAATCTTCCTAACCTAACGACTACCAATTTGGGCCCCCCAAAAATTTTGATACAAGGCCCGTCTAAGGCAAGCTACGCCCCTTTATATAATACCTGTTTTTTATTTATGTGTTGTGTTATTTGTTTTTAGTTTATCGAGTTGTGTCGTAAATATATACATACAAACAGGGTTTCATATAGGTACATATACATATGTCCAGAACCTTATTATCCTCCTCCTTAATGTAAATGTTGTGCTTAGTCTCTATTTAACTTATTATTTATTTTATACATCTATAAGTAGGTACCTATTGTGTAAGTTTGAGCAGTGTAATTATCTAGGTAGTGTAGTCTATTTATTTCTAATATTTGCCTCCTTCGCTACGAGACTGACAAATTTCATAAATTTATTTATACCTTCTACATTGTTCACCCATTCCGACAACGTATCTGGCCGTATGTCCTTAGCGAACTCTATTTCAAGATAATATATTTTAAGCGCGTAGTAAGGACATTCTGTTATTAAGTGAACACTGGTTTCTTCCATGTCTAGGTCGCACCGGTTACACAGACTTATTAGTGGTGCGCACTGTTTACATAATTAAAGATTGTTATTTGCATTAGTATTATTCCTTCTTGACGACTCTCGTACGTTGCCAGCACTGTTATGTGTGAAAAGACATTAAATAGATCGCTTGTCATTTAGTATTTTAAAACAAGTACATAATTAGGCACGTGTGTGTTGAAATATATTTGTTGTGTACACTGTGGCGTCTTATATGTTTAATTTGAGGAACATATTAACTTTATGATTGCAATAAGTTTATCACGAATTTCAAGTGATTTTTTGTAGGATGTCATAAATAAATAATATAACGAATTTAAGTGTTTACACTAAAAATCGAGCTTTCATTTTAGTCGTAAGTAGAGAGGTTTTGCTCTTCTTTTGTAGAGCTGTAAGTGGGTGGCAGCACCTTTTTGTTGGTTCTACAGGTTATAAATAGGCTACATAAAGTTACAATCTACCTGCCACAGACATAATAAAGGATAATAAAAAACAGTACTTAGGTTTATCATTCTAAAGGTACAGATAGATATACAAGCTACGTAGCACGCAAAAGAGCATACATAATAAATAAATATTGCTGGACATTTCACACAGGGCTATCTAGCCCCAAACTAAGCAGACCTTGTACTATGGGAACCAGATAACTGATAAAATACTTAAATACATTTTTATTGTAAATACACACTTATGATATATAGAGAAACAACCAGACCCAGAACAAATATCTGTAGATCATGCAAACATTTGTTCCGCGACGGGAATCGAACCCGCTACTTCCTGCATCTCAGCCGGCTATTCGCCCACTGCGCCACCGAGGTCGTCGAGCATGCTTATAAGCATGTTCTGCTATAGCGTGCTCGTGCCGAGTTTAAATTTGCTTGATATTAAGAATGCTTTCGTGCTACTTATTGTTAGTAGGATGTGATGTATATTTTATAAGCATACTAGCATGCTACTAATAAGTACTAAACACGTTCAGTCAGACACGCTACAGAGCACACACACTCCGCACCGCAGGTAGCGTGCTAGAAAATCAAATATGGCTTGCGATTTAAAATTAAATTTAAATAATTTAAATGAACATACTCATTACGAGTAGGTGCTTATTAATGTTAGTTAGTAGCATTTTCTTGAAACTAGCACGCTTTCGTGCAACCTAGTATCATGTGTATCTGTACATTTATACTATATGTATCCAGAACGATTGTCCTTATTTATTTCGAAGTACATAGCTCTCATCAAAACCAATCCAAGAGAATTTACCAATAGAGGCGTAATTAATCAAGTTTTGATTGCTCCAAAACAGTATCCATAGACAATATACTCGAATTTTTTACCTGTGGTGCGTGCGTGCCCTGAAAATAACATCGGCCAAATTTACCTTGTACGCAGTGTTTGGCAGTGTTCGTCGTCTCTGATTTTGTAGATTTTTCACATTTTCTGAATAGTTACGCGAACTTTGGTTGTTCTTTATATTCTAGAAGTAATTAAAAACTCCTCAAGAATAAATAAAACGCCATTATCAGTTTTGAGCGATTTTTTTTTTGTGAAGTATCGTCACAATCCCACAATAACAGTGCTTGCTGATGTGATAATCTTGAAATGTCATCTTATATGGCTGGTGTTTTTGATTTAGATTTAGATGCAGATACTGTAACTATTGAAGACTCAGACGAAGACGACATTATAGATGTTGATGAGGTACCCATTGTCCGTTTATTATCTTATGTCTTACCTAACCTAAAACCTTGTTCTATATTCTCATGATGGTCAAGGATACATTTCGTTGCAGTTTAGATATTACTTTTATAAATACTTGCGTCGTATTCTTAGACACACATATACCTACTTCTACCTTTTGTTTTATATATTGTGTTTCTACCAGTTCCATAAACAACATTTCTTATGTATTGAAAAGTAATTAGTCCCCTAAACTATTATATTTTGCATCTTACAGGTAGACTATGATCCTGAGCTTCATGTTAATACTATTGTAAAGTAAGTACAGAAGGCATAAAAATATAAACTCCTATGATTTATTAACACAAAAATTTATCAATATGTACATTTTAGCGCTGAAGGTTCTGAAACTATCCAGCTATGTGAAGACAATGTGAATCCAGGACAGTGCAAGCGTCTTGGTCCTCAAGACTTTGAGCTTCGTAAAGTACTTGGAAAAGGTGGATATGGAAAAGTTTTCCAAGTACGTAAAATTACAGGCACTGATGCTGGGGCACATTTTGCTATGAAAGTGCTTAAAAAAGCTTCCATTGTACGCAATCAAAAAGACACAGCTCATACTAAAGCTGAGAGAAACATTTTGGAAGCTGTTAAGGTGAGCTGTTTCTATATTTAATCACCTTCATTCACAAGCTGACTTCATCCAATTCTGGGTATAGGCCTCTTTTAGTGCCTTCTACTACAATTCTATGCTATTCTGATCCATTAATAGCCCATGACATTGACTATGTTATCCACCCAGGTCTCACTACTGGACATTCTCATTTGTGTAACCTCTCCTCAGCCACTATTTGCATTAATAATTATCATCTTTGTGATAAATTATTTATACTGTTATTAAAACCTGTAATTTGATTTTCAGCACCCATTTATAGTGGAATTAGTATATGCCTTTCAAACTGGTGGTAAATTATACCTAATTTTAGAATATTTGAGTGGTGGTGAGCTTTTTATGCACCTTGAGCGAGAAGGTATATTTCTGGAAGACACTGCCAGGTAAGTCCACATTATTCCATAAAAAATAGATTTCAAATAGTCTACAAATTCTGAGTGACCTTACCTAGGTGACCCCGAATGTTTTGGGCAAATAATATATTGCATGTCAAGATTAGGTTCTAAGTTTCAACCTTCCTGGCTATAGATACTTCTAAAAATAGAATAATATGTATCTCTGAATTATCTTATACAAAAATTGAATATTATCTTAAAGTACAGATTTATTTATAAGTCTGAATTTTATTAATTTTTGCTTTTACAAAATTATTATGCAATAGATAACAGAAAACAATCAGGATGTTAATAACTATAACTGGGTAATTTATACATATTTTTTCTTTACAGCTTCTACTTATCAGAGATAATATTAGCATTGGAACATTTACACAGCTTAGGTATAATTTACCGTGACTTGAAGCCAGAAAATGTTCTGCTGGATGCACAGGGGCATGTCAAACTGACAGATTTTGGTCTGTGTAAGGAACATATTCAGGAGGGAATAGTCACCCACACATTTTGTGGCACTATTGAGTATATGTAAGTTTAATCTAAAAGAAATATCTGTTATATGTATGAGAGTTTTCTACATTGTTGATAATAAAATATTAGATCACTTCACTTTATTCTTCTTCTTCTTAGTCGTTGCACTCTTGGCAGAGTGGTTGTGGTCGTCATGTCAGGGTTGTGGCGCGCTTAACTACCCTTCGCTACTCCTCTCGCACTGCTGCTCTTCTGGCACATTCATTTAAAGGAACATCTATGGCAGCCTTTATTTGATCCGTCCATCTCATAGGCGATCTGCCTCGCGCTCTTTTGCCGTCAACCTTCCCCTGCACCACCAAGCGCTCAATGGAGAGCTCCCCGCGCTGCGACACGTGTCTAAAGAAGGTGAGGATGTGAGATTGTACTGTGGAAGAGAGACGCTGCTTGATGCCGAGTTCTTGAAGTATGGACTGATTGGTACGGAATTCTGTCCATGATACCCCAAGTATTGTTCTCCAGCATCACATCTCGAGAGCGTCTACCTTCTTTTTCTCACTTTCCAGGAGAGTCCATGTCTCTGAAGTGTACAGGAATATAGGAAACACTAGCGCTCTTACGAGACGCTCCACTTTATTACTACTTGAAATTTCTAAGTACACCACAGCACAGCAATATCAAAACCTAAAAAAAAATCATATATGTTATGTCTGGAAGAAATCGCTGTAGCGGTATAATAATATAACATTTATTTCAGGCAACAATGTGTACATACAGCATATGATTACAAGGTCCATATTTACATAAATACATAAAACAATAAACTTAAAACTACACTTTGATTTATTTATGCAGGGTGTTTGGTAATATACTGACGATATTCAAGTGATGGTTTCTCAAAACATAAAAAAAGTCTTTTCGGAAAAAAAAAACTACTAGATATATTATCAAATTTTAAAGAAAATCGACTAAGTTTAGGTGATTAATTCGATATAAAACTTACTGCCTACTCTTGCAAATAAAGGCCGATTTGATATCTCTTTCTGAAAATGCTGCGGGTTTTGGGTTAGAAAGGGACAACAGGAGATATCTCGAGACGTCATCAATACAGTATCTGTGGTTAGATGGCAAGAATTATGCAATAGCATAACATAAAGTGTTGTTTTTACATGCCAAAATGAATTTCACATTTCTATGGTAAACATTTCACAAATTTATTTATTATGCTCATCAAAATAACTCCTTTTATTTTTGTGGGTCATTATCAACCACCCTTTATATGACTGCCCATCGTCCATTTCAATTGTTTAGTTTAAAGTTTTTATGCTTTCTTTAGAATTAAATATATTGTACAATAAAAAGGTATTTCTATATTATCCAACTTTATTACTTTTAGGGCTCCAGAAATCCTTACCAGGAGTGGCCATGGCAAAGCAGTTGATTGGTGGAGCCTGGGTGCCTTGATGTTTGATATGCTAATTGGACAGGTAAATAATCAATGTTTCCTTCCTTTTAACTACTGCATAAAACATAATACATATAGGTTTTTTTATGTGTATAAATTCCAGATATAACTATGCCATTAAAATAAACTGGCCTGCCCAATTGTTGTCATTATTGAGTGGAAAAGCTAGATTTTTAACATATTTTTTTGTTTTGTGTTTTAAAGCGTAGTATATACCACTTAGGGGTCGCCCTTTAATCACGTGAGGTTCGAACAGGGCGTGAGGGGATTAGAATAACATCACGATTGATCACGATGGGGAATGTTGTGACAATCACGTGTATATTTTCCGTGCGACAACTTGAAATCCTGAGCGAGCGAATTTATGTCTAAAAATCAACATAATAACAATATTTAGCGTTTATAGGGGGCCAACCTCAATCTCTTATAGCAATATTAAAATAATATTTCACTAAAATTTCGTACCATTGCCCTCAATTAGTAAGTTTACTTTATTATTGTAAAGGCGAAGCAGTTTTGGTGACGTCACCATAAATCGTTCACTCAAAACGTTTCACATTACAGCTCAAATAAAGCGTAAAATTATTCTACAAAGTAAATCGTGTTTATTTTCGCAATGCTTTATACTGATCGTGGTGTATTCACTAGAAAGCACTAAATATACAACATTATTAGGATTATAACAGTAATGTTTAATAATTTGTGGTTCAAATCGAAGTATAGTTGCTACAAGCTTGAAACAAAACGCTTTTGAATATGATGGTTTTCTAAAAGATTGTGGTCTGCGCCCTGTACACTGTCCTCCTATGCGCGACCTTGTGCGATTTTCAGAATCTGTATCTATCATAATTTTAATTAATACATATTTTCCGATAATTTTTAATAAAAAAATACACGTGATGTAGGGTATGGGGGGCTGGGGTAGTTTAAAACATCACGACGCATCACCAAGGGGGATGCGGAGGTAAAAAGTGGCCGAAAAACCTCACGTGATCAAAGGAAGACCCCGAAGTAGATGCGGATTCTAAGCCTGCAGTACTGAAAGTTATGGGTTGCATTTTAAAATGCTTAGTTTTTGACAGATGTTTGTAACATTTCGTTAATATTTTTCAGCCGCCTTTCACGGGAGATAATCGTACAAAGACTATAGAGAAAATTCTTAAGGCTAAACTAATGCTGCCAGCTTACCTAACTTCAGACGCCAGGGACCTTATAAAGCGTCTGATGAAGCGATCGGAAACTCAGCGCTTGGGCGCAGCGGGCGCGGCCGCGGTTAGAGGACACGCCTTCTTCAAACACATCCGCTGGGACGATGTTTTTGCAAGGAGGCTGGAACCACCTATTAAACCTAAATTGGTGAGTGTTTTGTCTGGTTTTTAAACTAGGATCAATCCATTAAAAAGGAAGAATTGATCTAATCTCTAGGAAATTAACTAACTGGATCACGTGGATGGCACTGAGAGACATACACTAAATGGCTTGCCTTTTATCGATAGTTCTAAGGGTTCCGTACCTCCTACCTTAAAGGAAAGAATAAACCCATAATAGGACTACTTCGTTGTTCGTTTGTCTGTCAAGACCCTTTTTCTCAGGAACGCGTGGAGGTTTCAAGTTTAAATTACTATCAAATACTTAGGTTTGCGGTCTTAAAATCTAAGTCTAAAAAAAAATTACGAACTCTCTATGCACAAGTCAGACTCGCATTTGGATGTTTAAAAAAGGGCTTTTATTTTGTTTTAAACTGTCTGTGTGTGTCTTTGTTCTGGCCGTATGTGCGTCGTACTAATAAAACATTTTCTTATATTCTAACTGATCTATTTTCTCACTCACACGTGTTTTAGGCTTGTGGCTTGATTCTACATTTTGCTCTTATAACTTTCCAGGCAAGTGAAGATGACGTCTCGCAGTTTGATACAAGATTTACACTTCAGACACCAATTGATTCACCAGATGAGTCCACACTTAGTGAAAGTGCCAATCTAATGTTTCAGGTGGGTATTGTATTGTATTATATTGTAAGATAGGGAATTCAGATGACACGCAGCCTAAAAAAATATAATAAGATAGATAGAATAGTAGATTATTAAACGAGGAGATAAAGCAGTGTCTTGTGTCACCGGGTGCTATATTGAATCCTGAGTGGAGAGAGGAATATAAGCACGCCCAATATGCAGACAGCTTTATCCACGAGGAGAATACTCTACTTTTCACACTTTCTGCGAGACAAATAAAACCAAATCTAGTTTAGTGCATTCTGAGGTTAGTTCGATTTATGAGTAAGTTTTTATTGTGTGGATCTCTTTGGTTCAAATTTTAATACCGATGAGGTTCCAAATTCAAATCACATTATGCCCACGAGGGTATAGTGAAATTCAGTACAACTTCACTCCCGGCTCATTCGTAGCTTTTGGTGAGGTTTACATGACGTATAATTTGGCATTGTCGAGCAGGTGGTGTGAAAAATACTTGTTCATCACTCGTGCACTTACGATTTCCAGCCGAGGCTAGTTACATTCATATTATATTATATCTCATCTCCATGACAAATCCATATATCTATTTCTAAATACAATTGGCCAAATTCATAATGCTATAATGAATACAATCTCCATGACAAATCATTTTAAACTAGTTACTCCAAAGCGATTGAGCTGAAATTTGGAATTTTTAACTTGACAATCCAATAACATGGTACCATGGAGGTGGTCTCATGATGAAAACGGATGCTAGGCAACGGAACATCTGAATGGATTAATAGTAGGCTACTAGTGTTTGGGCTCATTTGAATCTGCTTGCGGTTCCTATAGTGAATTTTATAAAAACTTCTTTTAAAAAGTATTTTTTTAGGCGAAATACATATTTTTTTATAAAATTTTGTTTATTGTTTTGTCTACCATGTAAGGTATATTCACGGGCGTACAAAAATTGTACTAGGAACTAACCAGAATATGAGAAGGTAAATAGAGGATTTGATTGAATAATAGATGAATCTGTTATGTACATGTCAGGGTTTCACATACGTGGCGCCGTCCGTGATGGACGAGATCCACAAGCCGCGAGTGATCACCGCGCGCTCGCCGCGGCGCCCGCGACTCCCTCACAACCACAACTACTTCACCGTGCCCGCTTCCACTGCCCACACGCACGCTCAAGAAGACCACATGGACGTCCAGGGTCTACCTATATAGTAAGTACCTCCACTAGGAATAATTGTAGCTTAGATGATTATTACTGTCGGTGTGCTAAGGGCGCTACTTGTTTACTTTTCTACGTAAGAAAGAATACAAAACACGGTATTTCGAGTGGCTTTTTGCTTTGAGTAGAATATAACGTTTGTCGTCTGGAGATTTGTGCGTCGTGGAGTGCACTTATTTTTTATTATTCTATTTTGGAACAAGATCTTGAATAATAATATGTATAAAGTCATATACATTATTGCTCCGCCGCACAATATATTGTGTCATATATACTGCTGATAGGGAAATAATATACTGATTTGTTGATTGTGTCAATTTTATAGAAATTATCGATCAATGTCATCCAGCGTTTTGGATCGATCTAAATTGATATAGAGGTTGTTAGGGTGGCATGAGTTTGATTTTCTGTCTAATTAAGAGGCCGTTTGATTGGAATATTTTTCAAGATTACTTTAGCATGGGATGGGAAAAACTTTATCTAGACATCTGCGAATTGATTTAGCTAGATGAGGGTTTCGATTCTTGTCGTGCTAAAGTGAGCCTAGTAAGATCTAAGATAAATAACTTCTAAATTAATATAATAAATGCAATATGCAAATTAGAGTATTCTTACGCCAAGATACGTGAATAAGTAGTTGCCCTAAAATCGTGTGCAGACATATTAAAGAATATTTTTCTGAAGTAAATACGAAAGTTTAATAGGAAAAGGTAATGATGTTATGATATTATGCTGTAGGAATTTGGAATTATGTTAGATAGATTGTTTTTGTTAGTTTATTTCTCCTAAACTGTAAAGGAACAAACATGCTTAACATTTGTAACCCAGCGTGCTTTTAATAATGATTTAGGGTGCGTCTGACTTCTAGATTACTGCAATAATTTGAAGCATACATATTTTTGTACCTACATTCATATATTTTATAAAGTGGTCAAATGGTGACATTTATTTAATTGTGTTTATCATAGACGTATGTTAATTATAAATCGTACAAATCCATTGTGGTTAAAGGAAACAGTTCTTAACCGTCTTAAAATGCTTACGAATAACCAACTTTATAAATTAGCTTAGAAATATAAGATAAATTATAACACGTTTGTGAAGGTTGGGTTGAGTTACTTGACTTTAGGCTTTCGTTTGTGTTCAGTTCGCACGAGACCGCGACGTTAGACGGTCTTTATGGTGGTCGCTGCCTCAGTCTTGCGTCTTGGTCTCGGCGCACAGTACGCCACTGGAGACCGAGATTGCTACGTGACTTTTTTCACGATCTCCTGTATCACTCTCACTCGCGAACTGAATACACACGGAAACCTTAAGTCAAGTAGTGGTCTCTGTCTCTGTCTCGATCCCAACCGTCACCCTATTAGGTTCGTAACTTCCACACATGTCATTAACATTTAACGCACTCGCTTTTCTATCCAATAACATAATATTTTGTTTCACTGTGTGCTTAGTACTTCAGATGTAATTTATTGAATGTTTGTTACATATATATTATACTTTAAAAAAAACGCCTGCATTGCATTTACATAAAGCTTTGAATAGTTCGGATTTGTCTTTCATTATCCGCTACTTTCAAATTGCTACAAGATTATCTTCTATTCTTCTTGTCAATTCAAAGGTTGTATAAAATACTCTTATTTTGTAAACCGTAAGGTCAGTCATAGTTGTTTCCTTTTTCCTATACAATATCATAGTGACTCTTATGCAGTAGCTCTACCAGAATCTCATAAATTAAAAAAAAACCTTCCGTATTTTAAAAGCAATGTTAATTCACGAATGCGCAGTTGGCCAAGTCGTTGGCTCTGAGTTTCTGGTCGATCTTTTTAGAACGTAGTGAATATTCTTTAGTTTAATATACTCTAATACCTATTATTGAAAGCGAGTGCGGCTATGAGCCCTATGTATATTTATATGGACACAATTAGCATAACGATCATCAACGCATTGCAAGAATATAAATGTTAAAATTTACTACGTAATAACACATTATAAGTTATTTTTATAAATGCTGTAGAGCAATGTAAGATGTATGGAGTTATACATAGAGATTACACCGGCGATAATTTACTTGCGCATTTAGAAGCCCTCTCGCTCTGGGTTTTGTATTCTAAAGTTAATTGCTACAGCCATTATAGCTCCACCCTTTCAAAAATACATCAAAAAATACCAATACAACGTCTTTAGAAATGATTAGCCACCATCGCCTATGAACGTCCGTAGACACGACGCGCGTGCGCGGTTTCTGATAGAGTTAAAAAGCGATCAGAACTTTTCAGGACTACATATACACGAATAATTTCTACAATAATTATTTAAAACAAATAATTTATTGATGGATCAATTTCTTATATTAAGTTCAGTTGGGGTGTCTGAGGTTTGCGTTATTTTAATAAGACGTTGTATTTAAAAGATATTTACCTATATTACTTGTTTCAAACTCTATTTTTAGAGTTCTAGATTGATGCTCAGCGTTCACAAAATGAAATACGCGTCTTTTGACCATTTAGACGTGCCCTGGAATAACTTCACTAATATTAATTATAGTTGAATTTAGTTAATTGTAATATGTTTGTAATACATAACAGAAATGGAAATATTATATAAGTTCTAATTTATATCTTGGATCTCGACCTTCCTACAATTTAATGAGGTTGAGTGTAAATAGTAATACAATTAAAAAAAATTAATCTTACAAATAAAAACACTAAAAAAGACCGATATTTAACAGTTTGAGTTCAGGAAAAGACATCATCATCGTCATCCTTAATCATCCCACTGCTCTCTTCGTTGTCGCCATTCGCCTCTGTCCTGCGCTGTTCTAACCCACATATGACCTGCGATTTGTATGTCGACCCATCTTGCCGGCGGACGACCTGCGTTCCTGGTTCCATCTTCGGGGCCACCACTCAGTCAGCACCCTGATCCATCTGTCATCACCGCGCCAGGCCACATGTCCTGCCCAACTCCATTTGAGTCCCAATAATATACGCTTATTAACGTCTGTCCGCTTGCGGATTTCGGTGTTGGGGACTCGGTCTAGTAGTGTGATGCCGAGCATGGCGCGATCCATGGCTCTCTGTGCGACTCTAATCCTATGCACAGTCTCCTTCGTGAGCGTTCATGTCTCAGCCCCGTAGGTCAATGTTGGCAGGATACATTGGTTGTAGAGGCGGGTCTTCACACATTGTGGAACGGTGGAAGATTTTAAAATATCGTTCAGTTGGCTGAACGCCGCCTATGTCAACTGAATTCTCCTAGATATCTCCTTGGCCTGCAATTATTTTCCGAAAGATGAAGCATGACCAAGGTACACATAAGATTCGATCATCTCCAGGTACTCGTTTCCAATAGAAATGTTTGGAATCGAGCCCCCTGGAGACGCTCGACATCACTTTTTTTTTAGTCATGTTCTCCACGAAGCATCACTCAAAGTTGGCATCAGTTGGAGATCATCTAGTTCCTCAGCGAGATTAGCTAGGTCATCTGCAAATCTCAGATGAGACAGGAAAACTCAAATCTCACAAATCATGGTAATTATCCCGTGTCAATTAATTTGTTTACAATTACGATT
This sequence comes from Philereme transversata, assembly GCA_963924445.1. Classification (NCBI taxonomy): domain Eukaryota; kingdom Metazoa; phylum Arthropoda; class Insecta; order Lepidoptera; family Geometridae; genus Philereme; species Philereme transversata. Next base: position 11,200,216 of record OZ004355.1, read on the forward strand.
ACAAACTATCCAAATTCTAATCCAATTTTCAATGCACATTAATGAGGTAACTCTATATTGAGGGTACAAATTTAAATTAGTTATTTCAGATGTTACATCCATAAATTGTTAGTAAAAAATGAAACCTTAAAACTATGTTAGTGCGGTTGGTAATAATTCATATTAATTAATTAAATAAACAATTCAAATACAGATTAAAAATAATTCGACAATTTAAAATTAATAATTTAGAAAAATAAAATAATAAAAACTAATAAAATTTAAAAGATATTACTGTTTTACAAGTTGGGTGTCTCATTATGTTACACCAGTAGGTATGTACGTATATTATGTTCAAAAAGATCTCCTATACTCCAATTAAAAATGCTATCGCGCCAGTTCTACAAAGCCAGCTGCAACTGGCCACCAGAGCCACTGTGTAAAGCTCGGACTATGTGGCATCCGGGCTTGTTAGGGACCGTTTTTAACAGCCCCTGATCAATCCGTCGCACAACCAAACATTGGAATTTTTCCTGCTTCGACTACACACGTTCCGAGACCATCCGGCTCCGATTTTTACCTGTAAGCAACCGGGGCATGCTACGGATTCGCAGAATCGGGGAGACCCGGATGCCATATAGTCCGAGCCTAAATCATCTTCAAAAAAGACTCGGTTTTTATCCCCCCAGCGCAAATAGAGGGGTGTTATAAGTTTGACACCTCTGTCTGTCTGGCGCGGCATCGTAGTTCCGAAATAGATGGACCGATTCGGACGCGTTTTTTTTAATAGAAAGCTAGTTTAACTACGGTGGTTTTTAGCTATGTCAGTTTAACGTGGTTTGTTATGTGTCGGTCGGGGATTTTAATATTATTAATTTTACTTTTTTTGATCACCAAATGAATGATCACTGTTTCTGTTTGACACCTTACCTATTAGGAAAGTCGAGATCACAAACAGAAATACTTAATAAGTAACTTATTTATTGTTTTCACTCATTCTTTATCTTTATCTATTCAATTATTTCTCTAAAATATGTTATGTTGTGAAGAAAAACCTTATACCTAAATTATTAAACATGTTATTAAACCAGTTATAAAATATTTATTGTATCTAAATAATTTGAAACTAATAAATATCTATAAAATCATCCATCTTGTTGAATGTATGTAATAAAGAATATTTATCAAAACCAATTCATGTGGGTGCATAAAACTTAGTACACAACTGATTGTTTTGCTAGTCCAGTACATACATGAAAATGTATAAGAGAAAATGAAAATTGTACTGGATAGTGTAAATCTGCCTTATAGTAACCAAAAGCATTAATTATGCAATATTTTACTACAAAATAAATAATTATAATTATGTGTGTGTGATTGACTGAAAATTACTTTTTCAGGCTTAGAATAATTGCATAGCATTAGACCATTTTTACATACTAAAGATTATTTCAATTACAAAATGATGCCCTTATATCAGTCTAATAAAAGGTACTGTTTTATACTGCATATTAATATTAATGTACATTTTATACAAGTTACCGTTAGTCTAATCTTTTGGTAGAACTTAATCATGTATAATAAAATGTTCTAATTCCGACGATATAATGACGAAGAAATAATAATAATATACAATATACCTTGTTACCATGCTTCATGAATTGAATTAAAAGGTCATTTTTTATTTTGTAATCATTGTTTTATTTATTACTGACCTACCCTATAACCATACAATTAGATGAGCCACTCCTTCTTTTTGGATTGGTGTATAATCGTTAACGTTTTGTAGCCTAACTATACTTCTTGTTCACTAGGTTTCTAAAGATTTATCGGTGTAAAATTGCGCGCCCCATTGCCAAATAATGTATTGACGTCAAGCCCGTTGCGCTGGCCTAAGATTTTGTAGTTCCCGAAAATCATATTCCCTGAATTTGTAGTTCAGAAGTTATGAGCATTTATCTATGTCCTTATAGCCAGAAATAAGGCTGTACGGACCACCTAGATCTCGGAAACTAAGGATCTGAGAGAATCAGTTAAAAGCTAAAGTTTTTATAGTTAATTTGTAGTGGATTACTTTTTTTGCTATGGCTCCTATTCCGAAATAAATCTTATTCATTGCTGCTTATGGAAAAATTAGTGTTTTACTGTGAGTAAAAAAGTGCGAGTGTGCTTTAGACCACACAACTGAAGTAAAACTTCTTTAGGAGCTCTCTCTCTTGCCCCTACAGTAATATACGAAACGTAACTCTCTCTTACTATCTTCACTAACTTATATCTCCCTCTCAACTTTCGTTCGCCTCGCCCGATCACACTTTTCGTTACGCTCTCGTCACGCATTCATCAGCTTCCTCTACAAGTCAAGCGTGCGTAAAGAAGTTTTACTTCAACAAACATGTAGATGGTGGAGAGGAGTTGGCAATTTTAGTCTGCAATGTCTCTACTGCTTTAATCACAATATAACCTACCACATATAATAGAGACCCAGTGCTACTTAACCAAGCTACAAAATAAATGTTCTAAAAAATCAAACAAAATATGTTAGGTAATTCAATCAACTTTTATTAAACTAAAGAACAGTAGACACCCAATAATGCCAAACAAAATAAAAATGGTTTCTCACCTAGCAGTGTGCAGGTTCTTCTATAGAGCTAATCTATATTTACATATAAGTACTATTATAGGCAGGGGCCATCATCTCCCAGTAAATACAACTTTATGTACTTAAAACATATAAAATAAAACACATTCTAAAATATTAAAGATCTAAAAATTAATATCACAACTTTCATAAATGTTGCGTGAAATTTAAATCAGCACATTCATTTCTGAACAAACTTCACAAATTAAATAGATGTGAGTTTCATTTAGATCTGGTATAATGGTAAATTGTGGTTCACAGGTGCACAGAGCAGCATGCTTTTCCAAACAGGTCACCATACACTTTTTTATTTCTGCCAATGATTTAGTTGTATTACATTTTGTCTTACAATTTAAACAAGAGACATAGCTTTTTTCAAGTTTTAAATTACATTTTTGACAAATGGGGCAAATGATTCCACCCTCCTCTTCTATGGATGACCAATCAATATTGTCCAGCTGTGATTTTTCATGTTCCTTGAGCCACCTGTGAAAACATTTCATAATCAGTCCCCTAATGTTGATTACTGAAGATGACAAGATTTAAAAAAATAAAATTTTCTCCTCAGTTTCCAATATTGGAGTGTATAAATTTTAATAGTCTTTTATTATTATTTATTTGGAGCCTGTGCTGTCCCATTGCAGGACAAAGGCCTCCCTTTCTTCTTTCCACTCCTTAATTACCTTAGTTCACAACAATCAAAGTAGATGTATATTCTACTTTTATTATTGTCGTTTTACTCATGATCGGAAACAGAAATAAATCCATCATCACACAGGACTTTAAACTGAAAAAACAAGGTCACACATAAGATTTCATACTAGAACTTACCAATCAAGTTCTTCTTGCACTAGCTCATTTTTGAACTCTTCTAGGATCTCTAATTCATCATTTTCAATAACATCATTGAAATTAAACATGCTTTTGTAAACATCTGTTATTGTTTTGTTTAGATCTTGTTCTGTAACAGGCCCACGAAATCTATCCATCAATATTTCCCGACAATTTTGTACCTTGTCCTTATAATTCTGCAATTAAAGCATACAATAGTTATAAAAAGGCCTACTAAATAATATGTAAATTTATGATGATTACTGCAAAAGGCACTTGCTGGTTGACCCAACATGTTAGAACTTTTGAAGCAAAGAGAAGGGATAAAACCCCTTTAAACTCATGGGTAAATTTTTGTCCAGCAGTGGGTGCAGTTGGGCTGAAATTAGCAATGACGATTTAAATGACAGATTTTTTCAGGTTTAATTTGTCTGGACAAAGGGATTTTACAGTACGCGTTATTCAGGGACCCTAACCCTAAATCGAGATGGTGTAATAGGAGTTAGGGTTCCTAAATAAAGGGGTGTAACACTACCTATACGTTATTCAGGGCCATAATGCGTAGAGAAATACCTCCATTTCATTTCCTGCTTTAGGTTAAATTATTGTTAGAAGTTACTTGTTGACAAACAAGCCGCGGGCGGTAGGTAACGTTTATTTACCTTTCTCATTTTATCCTTTATTTCTTTCGGAGACTGTTTATGCTTGTGGCTCAAGTTTTTGTACTGTGGTGAATTTCTAGAGCTTGGAGAGTTCATTGCGATACTTTTTAAAGATACGCTTTTACTTTACTTTTCTACTTTTTATAGGTTCAATTTCGATCCAATCCAAATTCCTTCCATTCCCGCCAGTGTTGCCAGATGTTTATAAGTAGCAATCGTACGCAAGTATGTCAAAAATAATATTCCATGGAGAAGAGTATAAAAAAAATCGAACCTTTTTTTAGTTTCTTTAGTTAGTATCGAAATTTTTTGAAGCTGACGTCTTATACAAATTTTTAGTTTTCATAAAATTATGCGGTGCTGGTTCATAATTTTCACAGCACCTGAAACGTGTAACATGCTGTGGTTACAGTATCTAATAATAACATTTAAGGTGTTACTATTGAGTTTGTTGCAATTTTTTGTTTTTATTACATTGACTGAGCTGAGAACTCGGTGAGAGTGATGGTCTAAGAGCATTTGTTTAGCGGTTTTTGGTTCGTTAAAGTAAGGATTTTTAAAATCTTAGTAAAATGGCACAATCATGTACGATTTCGGTGTTAGGATCGTACATTAGCTAAACGGATAAAAAAAATCGTATGAGTACGATTTAAATCGTACATCTGGCAACACTGATTCCCACATTTCCCGCCTACCCGTCCAGTCACGTCAGTCAGCTGTCAGTCATCAGCAGGACTGCCAACCGTAGAACTTTTTTCCTCGTACAAAAGATAGACTGCAGCGTCTATTGTCGCAAATCTCCTTAAATATTAAGTTTAGTGCTCGTAGATCTAATCGAACTAATATTTTTGCTTTACTTACTTATAAAAACATCACCTATATTTTATTAAAATCCATTAAGAAGAAAGTTTCGGCAGAATAATGAGTTAGCAAAGGTGAATATAGAGCTGGATATCTTTAACTTTAAGCTACATAAATTTGCCACACAACTCAAAGACATCTTCCATTTTATCGGGGACTCAGACGCTCATAGTAGCGTCGTTGGCTACCAAGCCCGTTGATAATGTGTAGGTATTTTGTATGTATTATTACGTGTTTGTTTTTTTTATTTTAATTATTTATTTTCATTACTTAGTAGTAGTTATATCCTTGAACATGCTTTTCTTTTAGTTTCCTCGACGAGTATATTTCTGTTTTTTGTGCGCACTTAAATATGTTACGTTTTAAGTTGTTTTTTTAGTTAAGTTTTATTTTTATTGCTTGTAATGTGTGCCTTATTAAATAAAATAAACCAAGCGACCATAGCCCAGCGTATCAAAGAGCATAGCGCCGTTGTCAAAAATCGGCAGGTAAATAAGTCAGGGATAGCAGAGCATCTGGAACCCGGTGATTATTAGGTATGCGCGTCGTGATCGGTCGTCTCAGTCAGTGCATATAATAGATACGGTTAGTGTAGTGTGTCGTAATATGAACGAGGACATTTCTAATTCTGAAGACCAAGTTAGGATAGTTTTTGCAGCTGCCATCACTTCTCGACAGTAGCTCCAAGTACTCCAGTCCGCCCGTGACCACGGCTGATGCAAGATAGTCGAACCGTTGGGATAACAAATAAAAAAGGTACATACGCGATAAATACCCGTTTAAATCAGTAATTATGTACAGTGATCGTGAAAGTTTGAAAAATATTACTGAGGTTGACAGCGTCGTCCTCGTACCTCGTACAGAAGACCACAAGTCTCGTATTTGCACGAGGAACCTCATACGGTTGGCAGCCCCGGTTGGCGAAGTCACCTTGTGTCCTTGGCCCTCTCTCTTTTACAGTATTTTGTTTAATCCTTCTAGTCCTTCTTATCTCAGAGAACGCTTTGAATATCTCCATCTATCTAATCCACGTGCGTTGCGCTCTTCTAAGTCCTTGAAACTTAAAACTCCTATCCACTCTTCTAACTTCTATGACAACTCCTTTACTGTATAAGCTATCCATATATGGAACTCTCTTCCTTCTTTAATTAGATCTGCCAAAACCCCTTCCTATTTTTTAAACGCTATTGTTTAAGCACTATTTGTCTGCATCAGAGAGCTGAGTCATCTTATTTGGTTATTATATCTGTCGTTGTTATTGTTTATATTACAGCTGTTTCATAATTGTATTTTTATTTATTAATAGTATATTAATATGATAGGATATTTATGTATTATATTAATATTACCTACCATGGTATCTATTTATTTTGTTTTGCTTATGTAAGCACACAGTTAAAAAGCATACCTAAGTTATAAGGATACCGTCCTTTAACGTTCTCGTAAAATCCAGTCCATCCAAAGGTTGTCTGGAAAAGATCGATTTTAGCGATAAGACCGCCAATTGTACTATCGCGTGTCTAGTTATAAGTGTTTTAAAATATGATTTGTTAATTTGTGGTATACAATAAAGCGTTTTCTATTTTATTCTGTGGCTAGATGTTGCCACAATTATGCCAATGTCAAGTCGACAGGTTCAAAACTGTAAGTAAAACGATGGAGTTCCGAGTATTGGCTAACCCAGGGAATTTTTAATAAAGCACAATACATTTTCCTTGTTGTCCCAACCATTTTCAATAATCGAATCTCCATCGTTTCACCGTTTTCTAGGTACCTGTCGACTTGACATTGGCATAAAAATTGTGGCAACAACTAGCCATAGAAGCTCAAACAATAGGTACGTATATAGTGAAGTGAATGGTTGGCCAGTATTTACAAAGGGCGACTCGATTAGAATTTAGACTACAAGGTGATTTTTTAAACCTGAGAAGAAAAGAGACAAAACAATTACGAACATACAACACAAATACAGCACCTATAAACATAGAAATGATAGGTCTACTTACAGTTCTGTTATGACTAAATAAATTCACTGTTGGTTGTATGGCTTCTGTGGCTTTTAATTACATATGGCAGTATCGTCGTATTGTCTGTCATACATTCATGTAATGTCATGTGCCAGTAATGTCGTCTTGTTCAGTGGTAATCTGGTAATGTCAGTTGAAAAAAACAAAGTGTGGATTTGGATTGTGAATAATTATAAGGTCTAATCTCGGTATTTTCGTGCGTGTGAGTGGTAAAATAATGAATAAGTCCAAAAGTTGATTTAAGCTTGTAATTTATGCTACAACGTAAATACATTTGAGACCTACAGTGCTACTGAATAAATCACAATGAACCATGTAGGAAAACGACAAGCGCGTCCTGAGAAGGAAACTATACACTCGGGTCACTTTATGGTATCACATTTTGAGGCAGAAGCTCAAGACGATTTTGATGATCTGGTGACTGTCCCAGATGAAGAACAAAATGTCCAAAAAGTTTCTGTTGTGGCCACCTATGCTGTGCCTGGGGTGCCTAAACCATTCCCGCCTACTGACAAAGAAGAAAGTAAACAGCATCAACAACTTTCCATTGAGATATCTCTCACTAAGCTGTTTAAATGTATGACTCTAGCATACAGGTGAGTTATTTATTCTTACATGATAACTAACTACTACTTTACTCCCCTATTTGTAAATTGTTTATTTTCTTATTGCTGTATAATGTCACTGAAAGCTAAGCTGCTACTTTTCACACCTACTGAATTCAGATGACTATTTAATTTCATAATTTATTTGTAAGTATTATATGTATGTACCTACATAAACAATATTTTCAATACAATATTGTAACATAGATTTACTAAACAAGAATATTATGTGTATTATGATAGGAAAACATAAGCATCAGACTAGCTTGGATTCAAATAAAATAAAGCTGGAAACTAAGCAAAGCCTATACCATGGGACCTGTATAAATGTTATTACTTATGTGTTAGCAAATACAAGAAGTATTACAATCACTTAATCTTCCTTAATGCCTTATGTATTTTTAACCTGTAACTCAAAAATTATAGATTGATAACTTTTTAATGTTATACCAACCAATAATAACTTTACATAGGAAACTAATAACCTAAAACACTGGTGCAATTGGTGGCTTTTTTACTAAAAGGGGCAATTTTCACAAGGTTTTTTTGTTTGAAACATGCTGTTTGCGAAATTGTTTGTTGGATATTAATGCAGCTTATGCAAATACAATAATTATGAATATGAATTATGAATAATATTGATGCTTTTTAATTTTATAAATATTAACTTGCAGCAATCCTAATCTAGCCATACATAGAAAATTAATTTACTCAAAAGATAGTGATAGTATAAGGTTCTATGAGGAAAAAATCTGTTGTAAGTTTTTCTTGAATAAAAATATTTGATATAGGAAACAGTATGTTTCCATTGGCTTAGTGTGCAAAGATAAGGAGGTCACCACAGCCTGTGTAAAAGACACGGGTCAGTTGAGATAACTTGCTCTATTAATTAACTCAACATTTAAATTTTTATTTTACTGTCAACTTGCTCTGACTTGACTTAGGTAATGCATTTTAATAGATCAATTCAAAAAATAATGTAGGGAGATTCTTAGATGAATTAAATATTTTCAAACAATTTGATGTTAAAGTATGTAGGTAAGCCTATAATTACCTATTATTTTTGAGTTATCAATCAATACATTTATTGAGAATATGGGTTAGTAACAGGTAGTTAGTGATAAAGTTTGAGTTCATCCATAATCAGTGCTTATCTCAATTTTCAAATTATTTTTTTCACAATTTTCAGCAGCGTTCTATCATAGAAAAATTAAACTTATGAGATGAAATTATGTACAATATTCAACATGTCAGCCTTAGAATGAAAAATTTAAATGTAGATTAGATAAATTATCTATTAGTCTTGTGCAACTTTGAGCAGATATTTTGTTATCTTTCACCATACTCTTGCTCTCAGGAAATAAATAATATTTACTCTGTAATATAAATAATAATCTAACTGTTGTCATAGACGGCAAAATAAGATAAGAATGCATTAGTAATATTTGTATTAAATTATTGTTGGCAGGCACCACAACTATACAAAGATATATTGGCGTGATCCTTGAGATGTTAAACTATTGAAGGTCTTTTTCAACTAATGCCTAAAATTCATGTTCACTTGTTTTCAATCATTGACATATTGATGAGTAATGTTTATTAGGGTTAATCACATCTCTAGTACTAGTCATTGGAAAAGTTCCTACGTCAGAATATTGTAAAATGAGCACTTCCTGTAAAATAACTTCATGGGCAAAATGATGGGATGCCTTAACCGATTCGTTGCGATGTCTAATTTTGCAAACTTCTAACTGTAGCGTTGAACAAAATTACCGTGACACGGCTGCCGTGCCAAGCGCCATACGATTAAATGACATGGCTCCTGTGTCTTCAGCCATGCGGAAAAGAAAACAGTGTTTTTTACCATTTTTACGTGGTTCTAAGCGTTAAACTTTTAGTTTACATTCGAAATCTAACGTGAACGGTCAGGAACGTAGTTTCAAGTGATAAAAAGTGTAAAAATAAGTGTATTTTTGGAAATGGATGGTAAGTGGCTTTTTTAATACAGGTGTGATAAACCTTTTCTACTTACATTAGTTCTAAAATTATTGTTTTGGTTTTCCTGATAAGAAATTTCAAGTATTTTAAAGTAAATTATTGCCTATTTATTGTTTAAGAATTACGGCGTAAAAGAAAATATATTCCCGAGACAGAAATTGAAACTCAACGCGACGACGATGACCAAATATTAGAGCAAAATTCGCAAACATATTCACAACACTGGGAAAACTCAGAACACTTGAAATCTATACATGAGGATACTTCAACGTGCATAAAAAAACAGATGGTGGACAGATCAACGTGTTTAGAAAATAATATGGTGGACAGTTCAAAGTGCAAAGAAAAAACTAAGGATGATGAGCGTCATGTTTGGAACATGACGCTGTATTGGATATACATGGATGTAAATATTTTGGCCAGTTAGTTTTGGCCAACGTATGTGTGTTTACATAATAGCTCCTCAGTTAAACCCACGCTGGTATAAAAATTATCTACATACAAGGAATGGCCTTTTTCAATATACTTTTGCATAAGCAAATGAACCACTTTTTTAATATGATTTCTACCGCCGACTTGCACATCCTGGGAGCCTGCGTACACGTGAATATTTAAAATAATTCCGTTGGCATCGGCTAAAATGTATAATTTAATTCCGTATTTATGTGTTTTTCCTTTATTGTATTGACGGAAGAAAAGTCTTCCTTTCCACAGAATAAGAGACTCATCGATTGTTAGCTCTCTTAATGGATAATATACTGAATTAACCGTGTCGTTGAATAAATCAATTAAAGATTTAATTTTAAATATACTCTCTGGTCTTTCATTATTCTGAACATTTAAGGCTCTTAAAATTAAAAAAAACCTGTCCCTCGACATAAATATATGTGGACTTAAGCGGAACAGATAATGAGTGGACCAATAATCTACCATTCTATTGAGTTTTATTGTTATATTCATATATTATATATATGCCTAGAAATGTTTTAAATTCGGTGACACTTACATCGGTCCATTGTCTAAATCGAGCTCGAGAAGTAGTCGCTGCTGCTTTCAGTCTGTTGCCGTACTTATTTGTACAATCCAATATTCAATTCATGAATTGGGCATTCAAAAATAAAACGAAATAGTCCAAAGGACTTTGGACGTGTACATCATGTGGCGACAATATACCACTGGTTCCGATATTCCAATATTCTGATTAGTTTCTGACATCCTATTTCGGTAGCGGTAATTGTCTTTTGCGCTAAGATTCTCCTAAAATGTTAAAAAAATGTTCTCTCAAATCGTTCACATTTCTGATATAAAAATAAGCAATTTTTTAATATTATTTATTTCAATTATATTATTATACAAAAATCCTCATCATTAAAATTTTCAAAAAGGTTGGTGACCCCTATTTTTTAAAAAACAATACAATATCCAGAAACGAATGCTACAAGCTTGATTAACGTTAAAAATAAAAAAGTTTTGTTCTGGGGTAGATCTCCCTAAAACTTAATTTGAAGGAATTACCATCGATTTCAAAATGGCACGGCTCACGTGCCTAACGCCACACGCAAAAGAAAATGATGACACGGCTGCCGTGCCATCCGCAATGAATCGGTTAAATTATTATTAGTTCTTGGGGAACATTAGGTTGGTTTTAAAGAAAATAATAAGTCTTTCTTAAAAATACCCGCCTGTAATATAAGTTTTTTATAGAATTGAAAGTTGATCTCCAACAACCCAGTAAGTACAGGTGTCAGTTTATGTTAATTTCTCTAAAAAAAATTTTTTTATTTTTTACTTATTATTGAACCCAATTATTTTTGAAGTGAAAACGGAAGGACTTTGCATTTGAAATGGTTTGATAGGGGCATGGGGGGGGGGGGGATTTGGAATAGTATGCAAACTGAACGGTCGAACATTGATTTCTGAGCAAATTTTGCAATCCATTACGGATTTTCAAAAATGAATATCTCAAAAACTATAGGGTTGAGCAAGTTGCCACTTCACATGTAGGCTTCCTTTATGTATGTATATACACATGAAAAAAAATTAGAGTCCTAGCACAACTTTCCAAATGGAAAGTTTTTGCTTTTGTTCACCACTTCTCATTCCCAGTCAAGTGTCCAGCTCACCCTGCCGCTGCTCACCGTGCGGCCGTGGTCTTCCGCGTCACCGCCTCACTGTATCAGGGCTCGACTTCGTGGCGATATTGGCCTACAGCTCATTGAGCATGCAACAAACGTGGCCAACCCAATCCCACTTCAATTTGGCGGACATCTCTCCTATATCGGTTTTGGAGCGCAGTATGGTGTTACGGTCAAAATCAGTTCGCTTAACTTTTATTTAGAATACTGTGCTCCATCGCCCTCTGGCAAACCTTAAGTTGTAAGAGTTTGTAAAAGGCCAAGTCTGCGAGAAATATAATTACGTTTGAAAGGAAAGAATGCAATTGTGCATGAATTTGCGCTTCAGTACCATTGGAAAGTTGCTCTTCATCGACCAATATCTCCTGCAGGCGTTCTCAGTTCTTCTTGCGACTTCTTTATCTTGCCTGCCTGCCTGGAAGGATACTATTTGGCGGAGATCGATGTAATCAAGGACAAATTGCATTGCTTCACAGTTCACTGTTATGCGATAGGCAGTGGTGTTGGTCATGACTTTGGTCTATAACATGTTAATTTTTAATCCAATCTCAAGGCTAGCATTGCTTCTGTCTTTGAGCATATACTGTAGTTCGTGAGCTGTTGTGGCGAAGAGAACAATGTCGTCGGCGAAGAGGAGGCTTGTCAACCGTGCTCTGGCAACTTCAATGCCTTTGTTTTTCCAGCCTGCAGCAAATTTTCTAAAAATCTCTTCGAGTGTGCAAGTAAAAACTTTTTGGGGGATACGGGATCCCCTTTTTTATAATAAAGGGCGGGCCAGAAGTTTGTACTTTAATAGCCGCTTTACTATTGCGGTAAATTTGTATCATGAGGTTGATAGTGTAGGTAGTTTCGACGTTTTTGTTAGAGCGTTAAATATGGAGCAGTGGGTAATTCTGGCGAATGCTTTTGAATAATCTACAGACGCTAGGTATAGAGGGATATTATTTTCATGACTTTTTTTCTATTTATTGGTTTACTGTGGTGATCTATAGTTAAGAGATTGGCTCGGAAATTGGCTTGCTCTGGAGGTTGCTCGAAATCTAGTCTCTGGATCAGTTTATTAGAAGCTTTATAAATGTGAGAGAAGACTTGGGTCCGTAGTTGTTAATATCTGACTTATCTTTTCTCTTATGTAGCAGAATCACACTGGAATGGCAGGAACCTTCCTGTGAATAAAATGCCATTAAACGGGTTAGTGATGTGAGTTAGAAAAGTAGATTCCCCTATTTTGAGAGCTTCTGTGCTAATAACGTCTTCACCAGGTACTCTACTATACTTCATTTTTAGACGAGCAGTTGATTTCGTATCCTGTAATGGGTTGGATGGTGCTGGAGCAACAGTAACCTTCCGCATTTGTAGTGTCTTTGTTCCCTGAGTCAGAATAGACTGGTAATCCTTAACATTCCTTGGGATATGCCCTGTTTATGATATGGTAATTGTCTGTTTCAACTTAACAATTTTTGATCAGAGCATTAAGTACCTACTCAAAGTTTATAGTTAAACCAAATCTGTACTAGGCATTTGAAATGTAAAGCTGTAATATATTAATTTTAAATTGGTCGTAAATTAATGTAATGAGCTTAAGTGGCACTTGAATATCGCTCTGTTTACTTTACGTCACGAATGTGATGATCCGCCATTGCGGAAAACGTCATTGTCTGGTCACAAACGTAAACACGATACTGTACATAGTTACAATTGTGTTTGGTAAATACCAGTACTTCTTTCCGCATTGGACGTCGCCCTTCATGGCAAGTCGTCCCGAATGTTTACAAGCTTAGGTATACATTCTGTAATATGTTGCTCAGGCATCATAACCATACAAAAATGTATTGGCGTGATCCTCGACGGGTTAAGTTGCCTAGTACAAATTTTTTGTCATACATTGGTTTATCTCGTCTTATTTGACCCGTTTATGCGTTCGCAGCACATAACATCTAACATCCAATCTTCAATAGAAGAGATAAATTTACCTAAATCATTAATGTTAATTAATGCCTGAAACTTTTAGCATTGCATTACAGTCTACTGTAGGATTTTAATAAGTGTCCATTCTTACCGAAACTTCTTGTCTATAAAAAATGCGATATGAAGCGCGAATCTCACTTTTTGCTACATTTTAAATCACAATCAAAGGTCTTCTTATTTTGCTACGTCGAGATAACAATGCAATTATAACTTGCCCTATTGATAACACTATCAAGGACTTGGTTGTTAAATAATAAATGTTACCAGTACCAAGTAAACTACAGTTTATCTCTCAGCACCTACTGTAATTAGCAGTTTATCGTAAAGAAACTGAAATCAATATAGAACATATTGATTTCGGTTTAAATTCATTTCCAAATATTACGCAGTTGGTTCGTTACGGATTCAGGGGCATCGCTGGTTAATCATCGTTTCTAGACTTTAAACTTGAAAGGAAAGGGCTGGGTGTCGTAATTCAACTGAATGTGTCCATTCCATGATTAGAATCAATATATTTCTATAGGATAGTCTGTTTTAAATAAAGTACGTTAGAATCTGCTTACCTACTTATAGATTAGGGTTTTATAGATTCGGAAATTTAGTTATGTTTTTATTCTTTTGAAATAAATATCTAAAGTTGCCTTCAACATATATGTATATTTAAACAAGTAAAACTGCAGATAAGATAGAGCCACGTTTCTTATCAAACTGCTATTTGCACTAAGCTTAAGATCACCTGTTGATAGTACCTGATAACTAACTTTTGATTGTCTGGCGACTAGGCCATTTCACCAGTATTGAACAGATATACCTTTTAGGCTGTCGACTTTTACATTATAACAATATTTTGTTTATACATTTTAATTATGAATTTGTGTAATAGTTTTAGTGTCAAAATGTTTCTTACGAGTTCAAGGACTTTCATTGTTAACTTAGTTAACAAAATGCTTTTAACAAACGCTATTTTGTGACAAGGAGAATAGGAATAGTACTGGTGAGTTGATATTTGTATCTAATTGTTGTTATACTTTCTTAACTTCAGACAAAAACTAACATCTCCAAAATGGAATCGTTTCAAAGGTATAAAGCTTCGGTGGAAGGACAAGATCAGATTGAACAACGTCATATGGAGATGCTGGCATATGCAGTGTGAGTACATTAACTTTCCTTATGATATATAATTCATATCATTATAGACAAATTTAAATAATTGTTACCCATGCTGTATATAAGTGTCACGAAATATAATCGTGACCCCCTTCACCGATAATAATATAAAGGCAAGGTCAAGCTTGATTTTATGTGGCATTGCAGATAGTTAAAGTAAATTAGAATTAATGTGTTAGTAGTTTTATTTGTGTACGCTGTTGATGGGACTTTCGTAATAGCACATGGGTTCACGATACCATTCGTTGTTGACATTTCTACTTCATAAAAATAGACGCAGCGCGATATTAGCATTAAGCTTGACATATAAATATTTATAGAGATGAGCTGTATATACTATTCAAATAACATCATGATTCCAATTATATGAACATAAGGTTGAAATTGCAATATCATTTTATCAGATCACACTTGCGTTTTCACAAGCAGATAACATGTCGATGTGTTATAAACAGTAGGTACTTTAACGTGCTAATAACTGGCGTGGCAATAAATTATGATACTTTTTTATTAAGATATGCCGGCTGTCACTCAAAAGCGGCATGTAAAATTTAGGCCTTCACTGCAAAGATTACTGGAAATCCAGATGGATTATCATATAATCGACCCAATCGAATTAATTGGGAATAAACCAATAATTATGCACTAAGTAGGTATTTATGATTGCTAGAATATCTTCAAATACATCATATATTTAATTATTGTTATTAAATCAGGTATTTTTGGCGTATGTACCTTTTTATTTATAATCCTGACGTTTACACGTTACCTAAATCATAAAAACATAAAATAATCTAAAGACCGTTGGTTGCATATCCTTAGATAAATAGATAGATCCAAATCACTACAACAATTACTTCTCAAATATTAGTACTCCTTCTTTAAATTAATTATATGAAGATCTAAGCGATGATAAAGTTTAAATATGTATTCGAAGACACCGGTCGTCAAAAATATCGAGTGATTTTATTTTTATATGTTACGGTTAATGCTAGCATCACCAAAGTGATGGGTAAAGTTCGAATAATAACTATACTAAATTTGAATTCGCTTTTTACCCGTGTACACCTAGGTCTACACAACGCTGACTGGGTGATATAAAAAAACAAAGTACCTAGCTCTGTTATAAAAAAAAGTTTTGTTTGTAAATAAACCTTTATTACTTTACTTTTAAGAGGAAATCCGGGAAGCAAGACATTTGGAAAATAGGTATTTGACAAATCTATTGCTGTCGCGCTGTGCCCTATATGCCCTATGTGCGTGCGATAGAGATAACCGCAGGTCGGACTGATTATACTTATTTAAAATAGACGAAATCACTGTTTCGTAGTCCCCTGTTTCCTCCTCCAAAACTTGACCGATTTTAATTTTTTTTTTCAAATTTGTAATAAAAAGGGCTTTGGCTATGTTTGTACGTTTCGTTTTTTTTTTTATTTATATTCGTCAAATTTGTTTGCTGGATGTCTGAGAAGAGGCAGTAAAAATTAGCAGTTGTTGCTGTGACTTTAGAAGGTTCCTAGTTCTTATAATAATTAATTTATGGAGAAAAACTAAACGTAGGGACATGACCGTGGTACTTGTAGATTATATGGTAAAAAAATATTTGCTCTAGTATCACTATTTAGAGAGGAAACAGGGGACTACGTTTGTATGCGCGAAACCCAGCCCAGATTTCCTCTTTATTAATAAATTAGATAAAGTATTAATTTTATACATTACCTAGCCAGCCAGCGTTGGGTACACCCAGGATTCAATGAATCATCTTATATCACCATCGTTTACCTCATATTACTACTATTCAATTTGTTAACTGGAAATTTGCACCTACGTATTTTAAGAGTTAAAAACCTTTTGGTTAATTCGCCGACCGCACACACTGGTACTAAATAATTTTCCTTTCTGCATCCCGGTTTATGAATTTTATGATAACGAATAGCTCTCAAATAAGCCAAGTTCATAATTCAAAGTTGCTGATTAATTTCACCCGTAATGACTGCAATTTTTCATTGCCAATTCGATTGAATAATAATCATTTTCTTTGCAGTCATAAAGAAACAGAATACATTGGTATGCCAATTCGCTTCACCATTAGATGTTGATATACACGTGAAACCAGAGGTAATTTATTGATTTACTCTAGATTTATTTGAAAGTTTATAAGATAATCATCTTTTCAGTGTTAACTACAGTCAAAACCGTTTATAACGACATCGAGGGGACCGTATAGTTGCCGACGTTATATCCGATAGTCGTTTTAAGCAATACAGTCATATAAATATACAATGGAAGGGACCATACAATCTGGCTGTAATAACCGATAGGTCGTTGTAAACGATGTCGTTATAAACGGTTTTGACTGTAGTTAATGTGAGGCACACATGGATATTATTTGATCTCTTTGGTAATTACGTAGGTACTTTTTGGTATGTAAGTAATGAGTATTTAATTACCTATTTGGTTTGCACTAAAGTTTTATTTACTTATTTTTATCAGACAACAATATTGGAAGGAAAATATTGGAAGAGACGGGCGGAGGCTGTCATTGCAGAATATAAAAAATGGCGCAAGTTTCATATAATGCGGCTCCTTGGAAAGGGAGACACGTTAGTTCAGGACACGGTATGTATCTGGACAAGCTTCATTCTAAAATTAATGCAAACATTGTGTGTGGCTGGGAATAGTCTCTAATGTGATGGTTGTACCATCAAGGTAAACGTTTCTTCTGGGAACGCACAAAGAATTGACGCCCAAAGGACAGACAGGCGGTGAAACTCTATGGGGAGGCCTATGTTCTGGACGGCTTATGGACATCCTATGGGTTTTATGATTATTAATGAAATATAATAATCACTAATACAGGACATGCTTGTGAATTTTTCTGCTATGTCGCTTTCAGTAAAAATTTGCCTTAATTATTTTATTCGGAAAACAAACAGTACTTATATCTAACAAGAAAAAACTTTAAACACTTATTACCATTTATTCCAAACTTGTGAACCGTATTCAATGATAATACGCACTAATGAACAGTAAAGGATTTTAACAATTTTGATATTGGTAAATTAAGAGCATGATCTTATAACGAATCCCAATGCCTTATTCACTTTTTTCGCAGTATGATATATTCAAGAGCTTCGAATTCAATATTTTCCACTTATAATAATTGTCCATTCAGTGTAATTGTTACTGCAGAATAAAGCCTAACCTTAATCTGATTGTATTTTTCCCCATGATTGATATTCTTGGATCTCTTACTGAGTACGCGGGCCCGATGAAGAGATGCCATACGGGGATAGTTAGATGCAAGTCCAAACATAGTTTGATACAAAGTTAAATTGAAAATATTGTAGGTCTCGGACATGGACACCGTGGAGTCGTTCTCGCAATGCAGCGACCTCGCAGGGAACATGCTGACAGATGAAGATTACCTCAACTTCATGACTGATACACTTTTCTCAACCATCACAAGTCACCAGCCCTTCGCATTCCCAGACTGCCGGGAAATTGGTAAAAATTCACTACATGTACTTTTTTTCATAGAACTTAGGAAGCAAAATATAAGCTGATTTGAAGAGTTACTTTCTCTTGGTCTCCTTAATGCCATATGCTTAAATTTAGTTAATGAGCCAGCACAACAGGTGATCTTTTTGATAGGACTTTCGTGATAGCTGTTCTTTTATAATTTGTTTGTTAAAGAAATGATTATTTGTTAGTTTTTAAAATGCAATTTTTGCTTTTCAGCCAGAGGGGCTAGTTTAGCAGATTTCATACAGCCCAGCTTGGGACCTTTGCAACCAAACTTGGATGATTTTATGGATACATTGGAACCCCTGCAAGGTAAATACTTATTACATGAAAGATCTAATTCTAGTGATACTAACAATGTAATGTTTCAATTTGCTGAAAATAATTTACTTGTTGTACAAATAAACTTTTTACGTACTTACTTCTTTTGACATTTCAAGTAAAGACAGGTTTTAGTAGATTTAAGACGTTTTCGTAACTGAATAA
The DNA here is from genome assembly GCA_963924445.1 of Philereme transversata. Taxonomy (NCBI): domain Eukaryota; kingdom Metazoa; phylum Arthropoda; class Insecta; order Lepidoptera; family Geometridae; genus Philereme; species Philereme transversata. The sequence goes on from OZ004355.1 coordinate 11,219,098, forward strand.
ATATTTATGATTAAGAAAGCTTTCATATTGATTGGCGCGTAGATTTTTCATACCGGTTCGCAGATCTTCTGTCGACGCCGCGATTGCCTTCGGTGCCGGAAGAGAGTACTTTGCCCCCCGAGGAGAACTTATACCGAGGTGCTTTGTCCGTGGAGTCGTACCCACAAGGCTACAACCAGACCTCGGCCGCTCCCACTATGCCCACCTCACAGATGTCGGTCAATATGCACGGTAGGTACTCAGCTTAGATCATTTCATTTATTACGAAATTCTTTATTGCAAAATGTTCATTTGATTTATTAGCTTAGCTGTACGCAACTTCGTTACAAATGTTGAGATTTCGTATTGAAACATTTTTTTGCCCATCTTGCAAATAAAGTGGCTAGAAGCCTACGCGGGCGTTAAATGGCTGATTTATATCAGAATGTTCTGATTTCATCCATTATGACTTTATTATGCAATTCAATACCTAATTGACAAAACATTAATACTCATTATACATATTTATATTAGTATGTATTAACATTAAGACTTTATTAACTCGACCAGGATTTCTTGAAGTATATTACTGTTAAAGCCCTATGCAAACGGCGTATTTTAAACGCACAGATGACGCGCTGAAAACGCCAATCCAGGATATTTTGGGAATGTTCGGCGCCACAAACGCGCGTCGTCTGCGCGTTTAAAATACGCCGTGTGCATAGGACCTGAGATCAACTTTATTTCCAGGCACGACCACTAATACTCAACAAATGATGCCAATGACCGAGCCAATCAAGAACGAGCAAATGCGAATGTACGATAACGGTCGGATGTTCACGCAGTCGGAACTGCAAAACAACATGATCGCCGGCCAGGAGATGATGCACTACCAGCCAACCAGCTATGAGCAGAACGCGCCCACCGAAATGCAGAATGTCTACGGAAAGCCTAGATTACAATACGCAAACACTCCTAAAATAGCCCCGCAGCCGGAAACGTGCTTCAATAAGTATAATGCAGGTATTTCATCTCAGTGTTGTACAATACTGTTATAAAGCTAACCCTTACAAAGTGGTTATGTCGTTATATACTCATAGCTTTGATTATAGACTAGTTGAGTGCTGACCAGCTGGTACTAAACGCCGAACGGACTTCGAATAAACCTAATTTAAGTGAATAAAAACCAATATAATATTATTATGGGATAGCATTGTTGCTCAACAAATATTGCCTAAACAAATGTGGTGACCTGACTATGTGTTAAGCACGCCGAAGTAATGAACAGTATATAGAGTAGGAGCTGTTACCCGCGACTTCGTTCGTGTGGACTTAAATCCTTATTGTCATATAATATAACATTATAACCAATTATCGGAAATCGCATACATCCGACAACATCGTCTGCCGTTTCGGGTAAGCATAGTTAAAACTGAGTGCCTCCGGCAACCCGCGCGGAGAGCTGGCAACGTCGCCCGCGTACGCGTGTACGTACTGCTCTGTACCACAGAGTGGCAACAGCGCATGCACACGCGGTCCGTCGTGACGGGCCACGTATCATTGATTTTCAAAATTGTAGGACAGAAATCTTAATTTTTCCAACAAATAAAACTATCCTATTTCCTTTCTCATGAATTTCTTAATATTTCTTTGTTAAATTTCATCAAGATCTATCCAGCCTTAGTCCTGAAAACGCAACCAACTAACAGACAGAGAGACAGAGTTACTTTCGAATTTATAATATTAGTGTGGATATAATACAGACAGACCACTTAAACTTATTGATAGTAAGGGCACTTTAGGTAACATGGAGTACCAACGTAGGAATCAGTTGTGATAAGAGAAGATGGGAACTTTGGGTTGCCTGAGCTGCCCAGACTATTATTTGCACAAATGAGCAAGGCTGACGTCAGAGACTGCTAGTCGATTGAGAGACGCACGCGCACACAGTGCACATCTGATATATATATAGTGGATACGATGAATGATTATACCCATCAGAATAACTGTAGATATGCAATATTCTTATCTGAGCCACGCCTTCTGTTCCAATGTGACCCATAGGGGGCATAGGGGGCGTGGTTATATAAGTAGAAAAGTTAATTTATATAAAACCAAATGATATCTTTTTAATTTTTATGTCTTTACATTTTTATATTCAAAATGATTCAATTATTGACGAATAGCCGATAGAGACGCGAGTTCAATACAAGCTTTTCTTAGTTTGGGGCTAGAGTGCACTGTGTGAAATGTCCAGCATATTTTTATTGAGTGAATAGGCACGCAATAGTCTATTAATCGTGTCCAATTAGGATACCGCTTAAGTGACATTACGTAAAAGATCGAAATGATAAAAAAACTTAGGTACAGACAGCGTCGCTAACTGGTAACCCACTGCATGTTTAAAGATTGAAATAAAAACTCGTAGAAGGATGATTTCAAAAAAGTTTGTATTACATGTCGTGTTTATATAAAATCTATATTTTAATAAACAAACTTTTTGTAAATAATTCCTCTACAAGTTTTTATTTCAATCTTTAAAGACGCAGGTAACCCCCTGTACATTTGAAAACAGTATTTGAAGGTATGCAGATGTGTCGTTCACAGCGGTGCCTCCGTCGCAGACAGCGCCCGAGACCGTGTCGCTTCTACAGCAGCCGGTTCATAACACCAAGTACACGTCCACCATCGTGATTCAGGGCCGCTCGGGGTACAGGGAGAAGGCGCGCCCTAGAGTAGCGCACTACTCCACACCGCAGTTGGGGACCAACCAGTACTATGGACAGGTAAATTAATAACAAATATAACCCGTATAATCTCGGAGTCTTCAAGTCCGGAGTATTCACTCCGGACTATTCAGGTTCTTTCTAGGCAAGCATGCTCCATCTTCAAACACATCATCACTTACCACCAGGTGAGAGGGGTTTACCACCAGCTTAATAGTCAAGCGCTTGAATATCATCAATAATAAAATTTAGAAAAACATTAATTTGTGACATCATCATCATCATCATATCCGCCAAAGGACGACCACTGCAGAACATAGGTCTCCCCCATAGATTTCCAGCGCGACCGATCTTGTGCGGCCTGCACCCAACGACTCCCAGCAACCTTTAACAGGTCGTCTTTCCATCTAATGGGGGGCCGTCCTGCGCTGGGCTTTCAAGTGCGTGATCTCCACTTGAGGCTGTCAGCCCACTGCCACTTCAGCTTGCAAATCTTTTGTAAGCTTGCACAGCTTGCTAAGTCGGTGACATTGGTTCGTCTACGAATCTCCTCATTTCTGATTCGACCTTGTAGAGAAACACCAAGCACTCTCCATAGCACGCTGAGCTATTTGTGATGTAAAAAACACAATTAACTAAACACTACTAACACACAGCACAGAACATATATATATATATATATTTTTTAACCTATACTTTCCCACTGCTGGGCAAAGGTTTCCCCCATGTTCCTCACATCTCACGATCACTCGCCACGTCCCACCAGTCATCTTGGAATGCATCGAGGTCGTCACGCCAACGCTTCTTCGGACAGAAGATATAAACAATCAAAATTATACATACAAAAAAACAACACCTAACGATGTGTGTGTCTCACGATTATAAAAAGGTCACAAAAAGGCGTCCAACTCAGCATTTATTGTGTTAGTACCACAACACTGATCTTCCTTTGGAACCATTTCAAAAGAAAACACGGAGCTGTCTGCCTTTGTGCTGACATTACAAAAATATAAATACATAAGAGTTACAAGTTAATAAACCGAGATAAACAATAGGTATTGTGCCAATAAATCACACAGTCATATACATAATCCTGACTATATATGTAAAACAACCGATTTAAAACGTTTTAAATAAATTGTTGCCATTTTAAACCCCAAATAAATTGTTTTAAACGGTTGAAAACTCGCCTACAAAAATAAAAGAACTGTGTTTTACACTTCATTATGGGTAATTTTTGGTCATCTGACATCATGTTTCGTTTTAATTAGTTTATAGAAAATCAATAGAAAGACCTATCTACCTTTTAGAGGATGGTGACGATGATTATTAGATAATAAACCTTTATTTATCGCCATCATGAGAATAATTTTAAAATGGTTGTCTGTAAGTTAACTTAATAATAGCGGTGGAGTGGCATTCAATTTTAGATTCGAATACATCTAACAGTACGAGTCCACTGCGACACTTGGACTAGTCATGGCTAAATAAGGAGGGCCTCCGTAGTCCACTCTATATTCACTCCTTTAAAGCATATGGAACAATGAGACCCATAAATTACGAGGTTCTACTCAAAATGCGCTTTTGAAGTGGAAGCAAAGCCCGTGCTTTCTTGCTAGGAAACTTATGTCTATAGAAAAGATATATTAATTTAAGGTGAACCAAACGCCTCAAAACTACGAGAGTCGCGCCGCACCCGCTCCGGTGCGTCAGTCGACTCCACAGATGCAGTACTTGCAGCCAAGCCCTGTCGAGTACAAGGTGAAGACGCCGTCCGCGACGGTGAACGCGAGGGCCTTTAAAATGCCTTCTCCGCCTGTTACGCCTCAGGTAAACAGACTTGCAACATGTGCAGATTTTACCATTCTCATACACGCACGAACTTACAAATATCATGGATGTGAATAATAGAATTTTTTATTTTTTTAACTTTGATTAGTCATTCGCTTGACCACTACCTCACCTGGTGGTAAGTGATGATGTGATAAAAGGTGGAGCATGCTTGTCTAAATTAACGAAAAAGCGACTGTACACCACAAAAGAAACAAACATAAAAATAAAAATTCACAAATCAACAAGTACAATGGGCGGTCTTATCTCTTAGTAGCGATTTCTTCCAGACAATCTTTAAATAAATAATAATAAATTCTTGTTCACCAATATCTTGGTAAAGGAACGGTGAGGTAATAAAATTGGTGTGACTTTCCCTCACGAATAAAGGTAAACACAGTTTCAAGGATAAATTCGCGAAAAAATACTATTTATTGTATAGATTTTTCTCTTCGTGAAAAGCAGATTAAATGGACACATTTGACCAAAAAATTGTCGTATAATACATACAATAGGGTGATAAATATGGTCGTACCCAGGCCTACATGACTAGCTACTCGGCATTTGTGTCTAATAGATCAAGGTGAGACAATACAATGTCCAGAAATTAGGATCATTAGCATCACTTAGCTTAGTTGATTATATGAGATATGAGTATAGTTTATTATTGTAGCAGTTTGTGATAAAAGTAGTTACGTTTTTATCAGGATTTACGGGTTACATAATATAAAAACTATGGGTTTTTATATTATGTAACCCGTAAATCCTGCCTAAAAATAAATTATTATGGTAACGCATTACAATAATAAATAAATAAATATTGCTGGACATTTCACACAGCGCTATTTAGCCCCAAACTAAGCAGAGCTTGTACTATGGGAACCAGATAACTGATAGAATACATATATACTTTTTTGTAAATACATACTTATAATATATAGAAAAACATCCACACTCGGAACAAATATCTGTAGATCATGCAAACATTTGTGCCGCGGCGGGAATCGAACCCGCTACCTCCTGCGTCTCAGCCGGCGTCTTACCTCCACTTCGCCACGTAGGTCGTCAAAATGTAACTACATTTTATAGTTTCTTTCTTGCACGTGTTACAAATAATTCCAGATTAACGTAAATAATGTAGTAGTATGTTTCTTACTACTAAAAAGTCTCCTACTTGAATGAATTATCCACTACACCTGCCCATCGCTATCAAACTAAGGCTTTATAAATTCCGGGTGGCAACGAGTCTCTAACCTCATTGCTAACAAACTCACTATACGAGTTAGTGCCTTTTCACACGTCCCGGTTGCCGGGTAGCCGGCGCCGGCTACCCGGCAACACATTTAGCTTTCACATTACCCGATTTTGTATCTGCTGAATACAAAATCGGTGGAGATATTCAAAGCGTTCTCTGAGATAAGAAGGACTAGAAGGATTAAACAAAATACTGTACAAGAGAGAGAGGATATGAGTATTCCTGCGGTAGCAGATGGGTAGTTATTAATATATTTTTAAATTAATTACTGTTTGTAGATGTCTGTGGTGGCGAGCAGCAATAGTCCAGGCCCCAGTCGCAATAAGGATCAGTACCGGTCGCACAGCCTGCCGCTGGGCTCGCAGCTGAACGCCGATTGGTCGGTGTCGTCGCCTGCGCCCGCGCCGCCGCCGCCGCCGCTGCTCGAGCCTACTAAGCATACTGGCAGGGTGAGTTTGCTTTCGGTAAACTCTTTTTCAAGAAAAAGTCCCTTGGACTGGGGCTGTCTGTTCTTTAAATATCGAAAAGATACATTTTTAACCTTACATATGATTCCTCAAAATGCCGCGGGACTTTTTTTGGAAAGCGGAGTCTGATTGTGGCTTAATGCATTTCATTGAAGTTCATTTCATTGAAGTTACTAACTGTTCGTTGGTATTACTCCAAAACGCATAATAGCGTACCAGATTAGGTGAATGTATGTTGAAAGAACGTATAGATTCCGCCAGCGAATTAATAGTAAAATACCTATAGAATATATAGATACAATGGTGGTGATTCTGTTGTTTACACTGACTAACTAAAATTGTGTAAAATACGACGTCTTATTTTGTTTACGCTAAAGATTAAATTAGAATGACATTTGAAGTGACATTTCTATTTTTTAAGTAATTTTTACTAAGATGGCGTGTTTGCGGGTTGGTGTTAATCAGCACCAATTTGACTGCAGACTAAAACTAGCCCAAAAACACGCCATCTTAGTGAAAAATACTTAATTTTAGAAATGTCACTTTAAATGTCATTCTAATTTGATCTTTAGCTTAAACAAAATAAGACTGTTCGTATTTTACAAAATTTTAGTTAGCGTAAACAACAGAATCGCCACCAATATATCTTATAACAAACTCAGCAGACCAGACAATTAAGCCATTTGTCATAATACCTTTCATTTGTAGTTCTTATTCAAAATTGAATCTTGCTTGACATTTTTCCTATTAAGAATTTAATTCCAAAACTGATAGATTTAGATAGATCTGTATAAGTACGTATTAAATTCATAAGTGCTGAATTTAAACAGGGTATTCATTAAAACAGGAAATGTCTGAATTAGAAAACCACGAGTCATATGACATGTGCAAGATGTAAATCGGCACTTAGATATTTCTAACTGTAAAACGTATCGGCTCATGTGACCTAACGTCTCAGCGAGTACAATAGAACTAGACCTTTATCAGTTGCTGACAAACTATACTGATATAGAAGTGGTTGACGGGCAAAATGATAGTGCGATCCGTAGCTCCATTATCTACGTATAAATACAATCTTGTTTAGAAGATAGATAAGTTAGACAAAATGATAACGAATACTACTTACTGAAACAACTAGGGTGTTATGTAGCCTGAAGCTTTTAGTTTACGTCCCATTTGTAGTCATGCCATAATAGCTTGATTGTATTATTTAAGTGTACAACGTTGTCTGAAGTTTGACGCTTTCTGTATATTTATTGTTTTTAAACCAAATGGAATTTCAAACACTTGATTAGTATTTTTATGAGCGCCATTTTGGCCAGCAGCAGTATCTTGCAGTAGTCGATGATATTTGTAGCATCGATTGTGTTATCTATTAGTAAAGCCGGGCATGACTACAGGAGCACATTTATTGATCAACAGATGATGAGAGAGCGATTAGAATCGCTCGAGCGCGGAATGAAATCAGCAAATATGAGGTAAGTAGGTCAGCAACGGCATAGTCTGCGCCAGGGTCCTAGATATGGATTACCCGATACCGTAGAGGATGGCTTACCAGGCGTGTGTCTTAAAGTTCGCTTGCAATGTAAAATAAGCTTTATTGCGTAGTTTTATGTTTTAATTAGGGCAATGAGGGTCACAACGTCGGGTGTTTGTGTATCTTGAGCAGTCACAATTTAATTTTACATTATAATATTGATAGCACATATTTTCTTGCGACAGGCTCGGCATTACGTCATACGAGTGAAAAAACAATTCATTTAAAATGCATGCTAAAATGATTGTGTTTTTTTTTTCGGATAAAGAACTGAGTTTATTTTGTAAAAAAGGTTTTAATTTTAGTGCCATAACCAAGAGTGGCTAGACCCGATTTCTGTGCCTTGAATTGGGTAAAGTTGCGGTTTGAGGAACAGGAATGCAGGGATGGTTTATTCATGTTCAACTGCTGTTTGAAATTGGGGTTCAAAGATGCAGGGATTTTGAAGTGGGGGTTGTTCCAGACACGCGAGCCGACGCCGGGCGCGATCCGCATCCGGTCGCGCTCCACGTCGGGCGGCGGCGACGCGGGCCCGCCGCGACGCCCACCGCCGCTCACCAGCGTCGCCAGCGAGCCCACGCTGCCGCAAGCTAGCGTTATGCTGGCGCAACTGTTGTCGGCGCAGCACTGTTAGTTTTTAGGCCGATCGCAGACAATCGACTAATATACATGGATAAAATAAAACATGAGATTTTTAGATGTCGAAAAGTTTGAAAGATTATGGTAGGAAAATTCTGTGTTGGCTAAGAATTTTTTGATGGCTAAAGTTTCTTTTTTTATCTTGAATAGTTCTTCTATTGACCACAATATCACCTTATGGTAAGGGATTATGTGGTGGAAGATGGAGCACAAAGGTCTAGAAGACATCTATCCACTCTTGCCATAAAATGGCTTCTTGCCCGATTTTTCCTTAGACACTATCTAATCCAACTGTAAGTGTATCCACATAAGTGTTGTTTTCTGGCTGTTTTTTAAGAAAGTGCCTCCTTAGAGAAGTGACTCTACCATCTGAAGTCTCATGTTATATTTTAAAGCAATCTGTAATCTGCGGAAATCTGTAATCGTATTTCACCGATTATAATAAATTGGCCGTAGTCTGACACAAATCTGTGACTATTTTTAATCGGTCGTCTGCGTTAGGCCTTTGATAAAGCTAAAATATATGAAATTTTATATTAGTGCTAGAGAGATATCTTTGAATAATCTATTATAGATTGCTGTATTGAAGCAGTAATTGATACTCAATAACTTCCTAATAACTTAAACAGCAACTGTGGGTCTGTGGCAACGTGATTCCCAACGGTTTTTTATATAATATGAAGTAATAATAAGTATGAATCACTCGCTGCGCTCGTCATCCCACCCTATCTTGTAGTTGCTTGTCATAATCGGTATTCAGTCTGCGCGTGTGATTTTTATCTACTGTTTTAGCTATTTATAATCTAATTTATTACAATTATGACTTTTGAAACTATTTTGATTATGAACACAATTTTCACTAAAAACGGGTTATTTGAGAGTTTATGAGTATCCCGATATTACAGTACCCATGATAATGGCGCATACAACTGTGTACAAATATCGGGATATGCAAAAACTTATTACCATTGCTCTTATTATCTACTAAGTAAGTGAACTTGTTTTTTTTTTATACCACGATTACACATGGGCGCGAACACCGAGACGTATAGAGAGCATGTGGAAACGGTTATTCGCGTTGCCTCTGCGAGCATTTCGACGAGCGACGAAGAGAGCGTATTAATTATACGCATATTAGACCTACATAACCATTAACAATCGAGCTCCACTCGGTATAACTATTACTTACTACATTAAAAACACTGTTTAATGAAATTTCAGCTCAAAGCTTATACAAGCTCAGCAATGAGGAGGGCGCCGGGGTCAGTGACCCCACCAAGTCTCCGATCCGGAAGGGGCAACCGTCGCCTATCGGCAGCGACATCATGTCGCCGCATCATGTAAGACTATTTAACTCAGAATCTATACAAACCTATTTTTAACCCCAGACGAAAAAACATCACCCTCCTTCTGGGCAGCCTGATAAAAAGAGGATCCTTATAAATTTTGTGGTATAGTAGCCGCTAAACAGATGCTCCGATTTCAAAACGGTTAAACGTGTTGAAGCTGGTAAACAACATACAAAAAGCGCAAACGCGAGATCGTTCGCTTAGTTTAGCTTAGGCTAAGTTTGGAAATTAGCGCAGCTGTTTTCTGTCTGGATGGATAAATACGTTTTTTTGTAAAAATATATGTCGACTGAGAAGGTCCGTTAAGATACCAGTCCAGGATATTAAATTTATCAAGCTTTACCTGCCTCCCTATTCTTATATTTAAAGACGCACAAGAGTGTTTTGACAATTTTTAAAATCATTTGACAGTTCTCGAAAGTAACTTAGGGCAGTTATAAGCGTTTCACTTGTCAAACGTTGGTCGCTCGATGATTTTCAAGGTATAGAATGGGGGGGGGGGGGGGGGGTTTAGTCTGCTTAGAAACCAATGTCAGGTTTATCCACTAACTCACACGAACTTGCTTCATTTTAACCTAGTCATAAATCAAAATTTACATCAAACACCTAAACGCAATAAATAGATTTGTATTTGACAATTAATTTATTCATTAAAATCACAAGGATCACTTTGAAACGTCAATTTTATAGTCTGTTCCTCTGCGACCAAGCCAGGAAAGAAAGGCAAGAAACAAGGCAGATTTTTTTATAATGCACTAAACGAAAATATGTATATAATTGTAGTCACTCTCCCCTCCTACTTCGCCCGGGTCCCCGCGCGCCGGCTCGCCGCGTGAGCCGCGCCGCACGCATCTGCACGCGGAACAGAAGCGACGATACAACATCAAGAATGGGTTCGACACTCTACAGGCACTTATACCACATCTCAACGCTAATCCCGCCGCTAAGGTATGTATACAGGTTTTTAAGGCCAAAATCTTAACCGTACTAAGTGTATAGAAATTATGTAAAAACCACAAAACAAAAATAATATGAAGATTAATTAGTGTACCTAATAAAAAAAATATTATCAATAAAATGCAAAAAACGTGTTTTTTCATTGATTAATTAAATTGAACAGTGTTAGTTACACCCTTCATTTCCAAGAATAATATTTATGAGAAATGCGGGTAAACATTAACTTGAAATTGAAATTGGGTACTGAGAAAACTTTGGTGACAAAAGTGTTCGACAATTAGTTGAAAAAAATACGGATTTGATATCTCTTATTAACAACAACAATGAGGCATATAATCGTTTACATTATTACTACTCTGGAAACGTTAAAAATATATAATAGTGATTTATATCAGAATGCATTATTGGTGCTTTAAACTAACCTTTCTTATATTTTAGATAAGTAAAGCGGCGATGCTACAGAAAGGCGCCGAGTACATAAAGCAGCTGAAAGCAGAGAGGAATCAAATAAAAAAAGAAATGGAGAGTTTGCGTCAACAGATCGAATGTCTAAACAATTCAATATCGTAAGTATTTCATTATGTTAGGTTTATTATTTTTAGAAATGGAAAAAATAAAATGTCAATTATCAGATCAAAACGCGAAGGCAGATCTGTCGATGAAAACAATCAAAACAAAAATAATTACCAATTTATCACAAACATACAGCATATTAGTAAATAACGAACAAATCGAATATGTTAATGAAAACATCTACTTGGCTCTGTTAATATACACAACCGATACCATGCATATAGAAATCGACAGAAGGATAGTAATACCTGGAAAAGATTATGGTCTCTTAGCGAAGTCATGAAGGACAAAGACATTGCTTTCACGGCCGTGTTTTTGTAACCTGCTAACAGATGACGTTGCTCTGTCATGCTCTGATTAACAAAGGATTTGTCAATGTCAATTGCCGTGTCAACATTATTTACCGAGGAACTTAAAATAAAAAAACAAATATTTGTGTTTGTTTAACTGATGAAGTTAGATTGTTTAAGACAAATTTTGATATTGTGTCTTTGAGATTTTGGCATTTAAAGCATATTTTTTGGCGGTGCATCTTAAGACAACGCCATCTATTACGCCAGTTTGAAATAGTTTTTTCTTTATAAATTGAAAATTAAAAACCCTCATTAAAGAAAAGAGGGAAGGTGTTCAGTATGTGTGTACTACCATGCTTGACATATGGTTGCCAGGCGTGGACATTAACAGAGCAGCAAATGAATAAAATAAAAGTATGTCAAAACAGAATATAAACAAGTGTAATTGGTGTCAAGAGGAAAGACAAAGTAAGGAAACATAAAAAAATATAAATTTCAGTGATGATTCAGTGATAAAAACCGTGTATAGCTAAAATGGCAATGGACAGGACATTTTCTTAGAGAAAGAAAAGATAAACGGACCAAATTAATAACAGAATGGGTACCCCAGAGACGGTAAAAGAAACAATGGAATACAAAACGTTGGAAAGAAAATAGCTGGCCCAGAATGGAAGAGAACAGCCAGGGACAGGACGAAGTCCTTAGTGGACAAACTGTAAAAATATAGTAAACCGGTTGCCAAAAACAAAGATGTAGATTTTATAAGAACAGCGATAAAAGCTTTATTTATTTATTAATATATATTTATAGCATTGTTTTTTTTTATATTTTAGTAACTGCCACTCCCTCTTGCCTGCGACAGGCGCGCCCGTCTCCCGAGCCCGCGCCGGGCGTCTGCGCGAGATGTTCGCGCGACATGTCGCCAATAGAACTATGCACAACTGGAAGTATTGGCTGGTATCCTTTTTAAACAAAGTGACTTAAAACACGGACTATTACATAATTCTGTTCAGTTAATGAAGAGATAATATAAAAAAAACTTAAAACATTTTACTCTTATTTAAATATCTCCCGTCACACATCACATCATTGTAATACGCATAAACTCGGCGTACTGCAACTGTTATACTAAAGCCATGTACGCACTAGGTGTTTCCTAGTGAGTACAAGGCTTTAGGTTACTAGGCAGTAGAGCCTTGCATCGAAACTTCTCAATACATGTCTCCGTCTTTGTTTCGATACCATGTATCTTCCGAGACACGTCCACATTAACATCGTGATGTCTTAAGAACGCGTTCATTCGTCCAAGTACTAGCATTTTCTCCAAACGCAAGACCGGCTCGGGAAAGAGGGGGGAGGGTCTGTGTCTGAGGAAGTGCTGAGGTAGCGGACGCGCTTGTCGGCTCGCTCACTCGTAAGTCTCTCGACACTGTCTGTGGCCTTTGATGTCTCGGCAAAGACAAAAAGAACATGTCTCGAGACCCAACTTTTTCTCGATGGAAAGACCATGAGACCGTGTCTCGGTACAATGTCTTGAGACGAATGTATTCTGGTGCGTATGATGCTTAAGAGCTATTGTAGGTCACTTCTACCTTTAGGTCAGGGTCATTGCACTCTGCCCGCCATTATAAAAATGAGTCTTCTATTCTAGTAAAAACGCAAGTAACATTGGTCAAAGGTTTAATGACGTATGATGCGACGGCGTAATCCTACGTTTCGTCTTATAATATCTAGACTACTAGATAAACTCACTGCCTACTTTGCGGCCTAATTCGGTTATCACGTCTGATTATAAGGGTATCAATAAATGACCAGCCAAAATTGTTTGCTAATCAGCCCAAATTTCACACCAATCTTACATTGTTACCATCGAAACAGTCCAACGATTGAGATTTGCTAGACATTTATATCTAAGCATGTATTTATAATTTTATTAATCTTATAGTTCTCTGTTTTTTATGACCCGTTCTAATCTTATTTCCCGGTATGATAAAAATAAGATATGAAATTGAAATTATTAAATACGATTTAGAATCTCATGACTATGCATGTTCAATTACATATGTTTACTTTGGATAGTATTTTAGTTTTCGTTTGGGAATAAGATAAGTTAATGCAATTGATAACAACAGCGTAAATTGGTGCTACGTATCCAGAACGATTTGCTAAAAATGGTATTAAAAACGAACATATACAGTTTAATACGAGACACGAGGTTAGTTTTGGTATCCTGTCCGGATCCTGTATCAGGACAGCCGTATCGCTCATAAACATCGTTCGTTCGCGAACGATCGCATGTTTCTGAAGAGATATAGCTATGACAATCCGGTGGTATCCGGCCGGCCAGATGAAGCCCGACCCGAAGAAAAATTCGTAAATTACAAAAATATTTGTCCTTAGCATATCGTTCAGTTTAGCGTAGTCAGTGCTGCTCTGGTGGAGTCGTTCAGCGCCTGCGTGTCCTGCAGCAGCGGCGCCGACCTCGTGCGGACCACGTTGCTGTGGGCCGAGCAGCATTGCTCGCTCGTCGAGCTACGTCCAGGTAAATACCCAACAGTTCATACACACTCATCTGGCCTACTCCCGCTTTTACACACCCGCACAGTTCACACTCAATGGCACTCTCACCTTCCGTGACACGGCCGTATAGTTCACATCCACTATCACTAAAGGTTGTGAAAGCACAACCACACCCTCTCACATTCACGCACTCTCACAACCTAATTATAGTTCTAGGGTGGGGAATAAGATCCGCATTGAAGTCACGCACAGGGGTGTATTGTGCATCACCCCCCTTTCTGATCTGATACCAGCCATCCCAACTCCTTAAAGTAGCGGAGTAGGACTTCGGGTTGGTTGCAGCAGTTTTCCAGAGTCCCCGAGGTCGTTGCTGACGTCGAAGATAGCTCGATGTGTTCGTGCAGCCCTCATATCCTTTACGCTAAAACTATTTCGTAATCGCCGGAACATTGCACATGCTTTACTAGTACGGCGATTTAATATAGAATAGAAGAAACCAAATGGTTTTTCTGTATCAAATGCTTTCTGACGTTTTCCGACCATTTATTCCCATTCAACATGCACCTACTTAATGTTTACATGCGATTTTACCAGAGCATTAATGACTGCGTGTGGTATACAAAAGGTACATTTTTGTCAGTCACACCAGACTAACTTTTTCTTAAATTCCAATACAGCACGATGTTGACAAGACCCAATTTTGTTTTCCAGCTGTGCTGAACTCCCTTCGTGTGCTATGCACCACTACAGACATCCTCACAAACGCAGAGCGGCTGCCCGAGGAGGCGCGCGCGGCCGTCGCGTCCAGCGCCGGCGTCAAGAGCGAGCCCTCATAACGGGGACCAGCCTCGTCCACTCCGAAATAAGCCATCTATCTCAGCCATATTCTCTCGAAGTTTACCACAGTCCAAGATCGAAATCTCTGGTGAAATCCAGGTATTTCAACCACATATTCTTCTGATCTTAGTCTAAATCCTCTCTAGTCTTGATTGTAAGGGTGTTCGCCACTACATAGGTAAAAACCTAATGGCTAAATTGACCAAGTAGGACATGTAATACAGTGTAGTGCACGATCGTCTTAACCTTTGCAGAGGAACGGTGTAGTATGCACACCATAAGTCATGTATCAGTGTATTCGTCTTGAATATTCTGTCGTGTCTATTTAGCTAGTATGTTTCTGGAGAAAATGCTGATAGTTTCGTACGGGACATCAAAACTATTATATATTTTGGTGAGGTTGAATTCAAAACTCTGTCCAAAACTTCCATCTTTAGTTTAAATAATTATGCTACTGAACATACTTTAATATTATAGTGTGAATTGAATTTATTCTGATTGTGCCATTGAAATATAAACTTCTTGTCATTGGCTAAAGAACTGATGAACATTCAATAAGATAGTTTTGATTCTCGTTTGCGCTCTTTGCGGTATTATTCGGTACATATTAAAAACACGAACTTGCTAAACAGTTATTTTACTACTCAGAATTCAATACAATTCAAAGTGTTCAATGTAATTAAATGTTTGTAAAACAGTTGAATTTTGCTGTAATATCTAAAGCAGGAGTGTTATTTGGAAAGTTCGGAAGCTATAGGAATATATTTTTGGATTTCGTTTGTAAAACTTTCAGTGGTATAAAGTTGTTGAGTTTTTAAATGTTTAAAAAATATCGAAGACAAGAAATACTCGTAACCTTTAAAAATTTGGTATCATTAATATTAACATTCTGATTGCTCATATAAACCGCCTATCTGTCTTATCGGCTCTGTTGCAGCCGTTTTATTTTACTGTACAAATAAATATGTACTTCAAATATCTAACCTTGTAAAGATTAATTTCATGTTGGCTAATTAACGTGAATCGATATTAAAATTGGGGCAATGTTATCATATCGGGCTCGGTGATAAAAGATGCAGCTCTATTAGCTATGTGTAAGTGGGGTATTTACATCGAAATTGTTTTGTTTCGTGTATATCACTGTTAATTTATAATGGATTCTTTATATTCTTAGTGTTCTCTGCAAAAATTGTTATAACGTAAAATATTACACTGTTGAAGCCGTCCAAGGACTTTACAACTTGGCGTAAAGAACTGTAAATTTTTCGTCCATTTGATTGAAGCACGTGCCTTTAAAATATAAACAACAGGAGTTATTACCAAGTGTGCCTTGTAAATAATATTTCACAAATAAAAGAACTTGACATATGAATGTTAAGATTTTTACCAAAGATTTGTACAGCACTCGCTCAGCATTACGATGACTCGAGTCAGATGTCAGCATTGAATGATGGGTTTTCACGTTTTTAGAACTGCTAACAGATGGCGCTGCTCCTTCAAGCAGCATGCATATGTGTGTTCTGTCTGTGTCCAAAAGAAAGTGAATTGTCAATGTCAATTGCCATATCAATCACAACTTTAATTAGAACAAAATCATTTAAAATAGCTTACAAATAGGAGGGTATGTATAGTAGAGATGCCCGTGCGTTGTCTCCTATTGCGAAAATAACGGCAGACACCGTTTTCCTAAGTATGGAGTTCGCAAAACAAAATGGATACAAGCAATTCCCTAGTTCATTCTTCTTATGTTAAGCTCACTTGCGTGTAACTGATTTATCTGTGACGCCATCATATTGGAATAATTACCGTAAGTTATTTTAGTGATATTTTACGTGCTTATCTACCTAGGTACTTATAAGTTAGTTGGTGTGGATTAGGTACCTATGTACTTGTCATTGTTCCTTCTAAAACTTCTCTTTTTTTAAAAGATACTGCCAGAAGAATATTGAAGAAAACCTTCAGTGTTCGGAACAAAGCTTTTCCAGAACAACCACCAACATCCATTCAAGATACAGTGTATCGATCAGTCAGAGTCCATTAGGCTAGCACAGGTCTAAGAAATAATACGATCACAAAAGAACATTGATTGACACACACAAGACGAAACAAAAACGAAGTGAGCATGCTCTCTAGAAATTTTGATGTTGTCTTTATGACTTTTGACAAGCTTAGAATTATATATTTTAGCGGAGCATGTCTCATGTGCTTGTTTAGACGGCGCCATCTTTTACGATAGTTGGAGTTACTTTTTTTTTTAAATCGAGAATGAAAACCCCTCATTGTAAATCTGTCTACCCGTCCTGTCCGATTAGACGTGAATACCAATCTAGTTTTAAGTAAAAAAAAAGAATTTATTGAACGTTTCGAGATTTAATTTAGAGTTATAATTATAATAATGTAATATTCACGTAAGTACATACTGTAAGTAAAATATTTTTATATTGTGCAGTGACACAAAATGTTTTTATATTACTATATAAATTGGTGCCAACGTAATATTGTTGTAATTTGTTATGAAGTGATATATTTTTATGAAGTATCGTTGTCTCTGGTTGCACGTGTGTACGCGTGCTCCTGCGCACCGATAGATGTGAGCTTTAAGTGAGCTATGTGCAATTGTTGTTCTGTTAGAAATACAAAATGGAAACAAAATATCGTATTTTTAATTATTTATTCATTAATACTTGTAGTTCATGCTGTTAGTTAATCAACAAACATATTGTCATAATAATACGCCGTTGGTAGGAATGCCTACACATTTAAATGGAATAATATAATTATTCAGTCTCGTTATTTATAAATAATGCTTACAGATTCTATTCAGATCCCAGTCCCGTAACTGATAACACAATCGCTTTCTTTGGATTCATATTTAACATCGTATTACAGTTACGTTTGATTATAAATAGAGGTCTTATTACATTTTATTTAAGATAAATATCTAATTCAATACTTTTCTCTATTATTGCGAGGATGTTATACGTCATATCCCCCGCAGAAGACTAAGTGCGACTTGCGCCACGATGCCTTATCGTATTTAGAGCTGTCAAATCATACAAATAAGTCAAACTTAAACTTATTTAGTCGCTACGTTTAGGGATCGTTATGCTAACCGGGCTAAATGGTATGTTGTTTTTCCACCCGGTTAGACAATGCAAACAAATTACAGTAGGCTTAATACCGAGTACCGTACTCATATTGTCTTCAAATGTCTATTGAAATACTAAAGCTGGTTAGTTAAGTCGATTGGCTGCCGCGAGCATTCTCGCCAAGCGCGAAGTTGGCTGAGAGAGTAGCGAGCTCACTGTTCCTTGTTCCGCTGCCCGCCCGTCTTCCAACACCACGGCGCGGTCGTACCCACGCACAGATGATATACGGTGCTAGAACAAATAGGGATAATTAGATACATGGATAACTCTATATTGTTACACCAAACATAACCAAAAAAACTTAACAAAGAAAATAAAAGACTAATACGTGGTGGTACAATAGGCAGCCCTATCGCTTAAGTGATCTCTTCTAAGCAACATTTGAATGCACTGCATTGAAAAAAACATGAGATTTGATTTCTTTAGTTGTAACCTCATTTATGAATATGAAAGTGCTCACGCGCGTGCCACGCGACCCACGCTCCAACCGCGCCGAGACCACTATACTGCACTCTACAAAACAATAGTTACCGCAACTGTGATGACCGTGGTATGCGGAGCGACAGCCGCCATTGCGGCTAGAAGCGCGCGTTCAGCCGGCGCGTCCAGCGCGGCCGCGGGCTCGTCCAGCAGGAGCGCGCTGGCGGGGCGCGCGTGCAGCGCAGCCCGCGCCGCGCACGCGCGTGCCACGCGACCCACGCTCCAACCGCGCCGAGACCGCTCTATACTGCACTCTACAAAACAATAGTTACCGCAACTGTGATGACCGTGGTATGCGGAGCGACAGCCGCCATTGCGGCTAGAAGCGCGCGTTCAGCTGGCGCGTCCAGCGCGGCCGCGGGTTCGTCCAGCAGGAGCGCGCTGGCGGGGCGCGCGTGCAGCGCAGCCCGCGCCGCGCACGCGCGTGCCACGCGACCCACGCTCCAACCGCGTCGAGACCGCTCTACACTGCACTCTACAAAACAATAGTTACCGCAACAATGACTACAACACAATAAAAGTCAAATAATTGATTGCTTTAAGTATGTGCTCACCTAATCCAGCCGGTTGAGCGGTTACAAAATCAAATAAGCCGACCGCTCTCAAACAGTGCCATATTTCCTCATCAGTGTGAACGGCAAGTGGATCCAAATTCTCCCGCAGAGTCCCCGAAAACATGGCCGGATCTTGTGGCAACACCACGATTCTGTGACGTAATGTCCTGAGAGGAACCCGGGCGATGTCTTCACCGTCGAGTAGAATGCGACCGCTAGATATGGTGGTAGCACCTACGCACGATAGCAATAAGGTCGATTTGCCGCTGCCGCTTCTACCGCATATTGCTAGCTGAAGGAAGAAAAAGTCTGTAAATAACGGAAGACAGGCCCAGAAAAGGACAGAAAGTAAGAATATTCACCTTTTCTCCAGGACCAACAGTGACGTTCACCTTGTTCAAAATAGGGGGTGATCCTGGTTCGTGCCGTACACTGACGTTTTCGAATTGTATCTTCCCATTCCTCTGCCATCCTGATGGAATCGCACCTAAAACGTTTAGCAATTAGACTATCATAATGCGTCAACGCGAACTTGTGCTCTGGTTACAAGAAAGTTCTGGAAGATGGTCCGGTTCTCAAAGACTACAATAAAAATATCACTTACATTCCTCTCTATAATCCTCTTGAGGCACGTTAGTATCCACATGCACCCTTTCAAGGGCTGCAAGCTGCTGGTCCAAGTCCGATCTGCACTTTGCGAGGTGAGCAAGGTATGCCGGCAGTAGCAGAGAGTATGCGCCTGCTAGCCCAGCTGTGACCGCGTCTCCTCCGCGTAGTGCGACCCCTAGGGTTACACATACACTTGCTGCGCCGACCAAGTCCTAGAATTAAAAATGGTATGTAGCATTTCTTAATAGAGATTGCGTTGAATTATGTATACAGACTTTACTTAAAAATACTGTCTCTACTTCCTTCTAAAATATTACTACTACTTAAATCCTTACTTTAAAATACATCTCTGTTTTACTTAGAAAACTTTCGGGATTGATTTCAATCATTTTTAAATACGGGATTTATCACGTACCGTCTTATCGGTGTTTCGACTGACAATGTTTCACGAGGCGAGACGTTATTTGGAGCGGATCGCACTCACCCTGATGAAGGTTCACGAATTGAACCGAAACATTGTCGGTCGAAACACAGATAAGATCATTGGTATATCTCTGTTATTAATTGCCTCATTTCAAATTGTTTTTGTTTCAAGTCAGTTTAACTCAGTTTTAAATGTATTTATATTATATTATATAAAGCTCGATTACCACTGACTCACTGACTGATTGACATCATTGTTCTCCCAGATGCCACCTCGTAGGGGGGAAATGTTTGGTGGGATCGTATAGAGGGAGTTCCGGTGAGTTGGGAATAAATCCTAAAGTACCCCTTTTGTCCCCCATTCGCTCCCATCGACATCGTATCTCGGAAAGTATAGGTCTTACAGCGTTGGTGCAAAAACTAATGTTGCTGAGGACATTTTTTTATATCCGGATCCATGAAAAAAAAATTGTCTTTCATACAAAAAAAAAATTGTCCCATACAAAATATTTCTGTATGAATACCGTAAACCGTATATTTCGTTTGCCGTAATTTTCATACTGTTTTTGTAGGGAGCCCACTGCTTGTGTGTACTATAAAATTACTGTAAAATTTGCTTGATTCTATATAATGGTTGTGGAGGGGCATGAGACAACTTTCATAGTTCTAGCAAAGGTCATCATCATCATTTTGGAACATCCAATTTTTTTTTTTTTTTAGTATGCAACGTTCATCATGTTTATTTTGGAACATCCACATTTATTTTTAATTATGCCTCATCCACAATGATCACTTTGGAACGTCATTTTTTTTTATTATGCAACATCCACTGTGATCATTTTGGTACATCATTTTTTTAATTATGCCTCATCCACAATGATCACTTTGGAACGTCAATTATTTTTTTTTTATTATGCAACATCCACTGTGATCATTTTGGTACATAATTTTTTTTCATTATGCCTCATCCACAATGATCACTTTGGAACGTCAATTATTTTTTTTTATTATGCAACATCCACTGTGATCATTTTGGTACATCATTTTTTTAATTACGCCTCATCCACAATGATCACTTTGGAACGTCAATTATTATTATTATTTTTTTTATTATGCAACATCCACTGTGATCATTTTGGTACATCATTTTTTTAATCAAGCCTCATCCACAATGATCACTTTGGAACGTCAATTATTTTTTTTTATTATGCATCATCCACTGTGATCATTTTGGAACATCATCTTTTTTAAATATTCCTTATCCACAATGATCACTTTGGAACGTCAATTATTATTATTTTTTTTGTATTATGCAACATCCACTGTGATCATTTTGGTACATCATTTTTTTAAATTATGCCTCATCCACAATGATCACTTTGGAACGTCAATTATTTTTTTTTATTATGCAACATCCACTGTAATCATTTTGGTACATAATTTTTTTTAATTATGCCTCATCCACAATGATCACTTTGGAACGTCAATTATTTTTTTTTATTATGCATCATCCACTGTGATCATTTTGTAACATCATTTTTTTTCAATTATGCCTCATCCACTATGATCACTTTGGAACGTCAATTTTTTTTTATTATGCAACATCCACTGTGATCATTTTGGTACATAATTTTTTTTCATTATGCCTCATCCACAATGATCACTTTGGAACGTCAATTATTTTTTTTTATTATGCAACATCCACTGTGATCATTTTGGTACATCATTTTTTTAATTACGCCTCATCCACAATGATCACTTTGGAACGTCAATTATTATTATTTTTTTTTTATTATGCATCATCCACTGTGATCATTTTGGTACATCATTTTTTTAATCAAGCCTCATCCACAATGATCACTTTGGAACGTCAATTATTTTTTTTTTATTATGCATCATCCACTGTGATCATTTTGGAACATCATCTTTTTTAAATATTCCTTATCCACAATGATCACTTTGGAACGTCAATTATTATTATTTTTTTTGTATTATGCAACATCCACTGTGATCATTTTGGTACATCATTTTTTTAAATTATGCCTCATCCACAATGATCACTTTGGAACGTCAATTATTTTTTTTTATTATGCAACATCCACTGTAATCATTTTGGTACATAATTTTTTTTAATTATGCCTCATCCACAATGATCACTTTGGAACGTCAATTATTTTTTTTTATTATGCAACATCCACTGTGATCATTTTGGTACATCATTTTTTTAAATTATGCCTCATCCACATGATCATTTTCGAACGTCAATTTTTTTTTATTATGCAACATCCACTGTGATCATTTTGGAAAATCAATTTTTTTTGTAGCACAAATTTTTGGTGGAATCGTTATTTTACGGTCATCATCGCCCTTGCCATCATTTTGAATTCTTCTCTCACTTCCTTTTCGTTTTCGAATGTTTCTTCCACATTGATATCCTCTTTAATTGTTTCTATAACTTCGAAATCCTCTTTGATGGCATTTTAACTTCAATATACTTTTGAATTGTTTTTTTTATTTTTCTATTTTCTTCAATTACTTCTCTTACTTCAATATCGACTCTACAAAATTATGGGTTTTAATACAAATCTTAAATCGCTCGTATCTTCTAAACGGGAAGAGTTACCCCCAGCAAACTTTTACAAAATATTGGTACTAATTTTTGGTGGAATAGTTTTTTTAATACCATTATTGCCCTTGAGATCCTTTTTGAATGCTTCTCTTACTTCGTCTTCCGCTTTGAATGCTTCTTTCACCTCGATATCCTCTATTTTTGCTTCTTCCACTTTGATATCCTTTTTAATTGCTTTTTTACTTATATATTTTCTTCAATTGCTTCTTTTACTACAATTTCCACTCTACAAAATTATGGGTTTTAATACAAATCTTAAATCGCTCGTATCTTCTAAACGGGAAGAGTTACGCCTAGCAAACTTTTACAAAATATTGGTACAAATTTTTAGTGGAATAGTTTTTTTAATACCATCATTGCCCTTGACATCCGTTTTGAATGCTTCTCTTACTTCGTCTTCCACTTTAAATGCTTCTTTCACCTCGATATCCTCTATTTTTGCTTCTTCCACTTTGATATCCTTTTTAATTGCTTTTTCTACTTATATGTTTTCTTCAATTGCTTCTTTTACTACAATTTCCACTCTACAAAATTATGGGTTTTAATACAAATCTTAAATCGCTCGTATCTTCTAAACGGGAAGAGTTACGCCTAGCAAACTTTTACAAAATATTGGTACATATTTTTGGTGGAAAAGTTTTTTTAATACCATCCTTGCCCTTGACATCCGTTTTGAATGCTTCTCTTACTTCGTCTTCCACTTTAAATGCTTCTTTCATTTTGCTTCTTCCACTTTGATATCCTTTTTAATTGCTTTTTCTACTTATATGTTTTCTTCAATTGCTTCTTTTACTTCAATTCCCACTCTACAAAATTATGGGTTTTAATACAAATCTTAAATCGCTCGTATCTTCTAAACGGGAACAGTTACGCCTAGCAAACTTTTACAAAATATTGGTACAAATTTTTGGTGGAATAGTTTTTTTAATACCATCATTGCCCTTGACATCCGTTTTGAATGCTTCTCTTACTTTGTCTTCCACTTTAAATGCTTCTTTCGCCTCGATATCCTCTATTTTTGCTTCTTCCACTTTGATATCCCTTTTAATTGCTTTATCTACTTATATATTTTCTTCAATTCTTTTACTTCAATTTCCACGCTACAAAATTATGGGTTTTAATACAAATCTTAAATCGCTCGTATCTTCTAAACGGGAACAGTTACGCCTAGCAAACTTTTACAAAATATTGGTACAAATTTTTGGTCGAATAGTTTTTTTATTACCATCATTGCTCTTGACATCCTTTTTGAATGCTTCTCTCACTTGGTCTTCCTCCTTGAATGCTTCTTTCACCTCGATATCCTCTATTTTTGCTTCTTCCACTTTGATATCCTTTTTAATGTCTTTTTCTACTTATATGTCTTCTTCAATTGCTTCTTTTTTTTCAATTTTCACTCCACAAAATTATGGGTTTTCATACAAAACTTAAATCGCTCGTATCTTTTAAACGGGAAGAGATAGCTCTAGGAAACTTTTACAAAATATTAGTATAAGTTTTTGGTGAAACCGTTTTTTATTTTTATCATTGTCCTCGACGTCTTTACTCAATTTCAATTTCCTCTTTAATTGTTTCTGCTACTTCGATATCCTATTTGATTGCTTCTTTCACTTCAATATCCTCTTTGATTGCTTCTTCCACTTCGATATCATCTTTGATTGCTGCTTCCACTTGGATATCCTCTTTGATTTGATTGCTTCTTCCATTTCGATCGTCTTTGACTGCTTTTTACACATGGATATCCTCTTCGATAACTTTAAACAGCTCGATATCCTTTTTGATTGCTTCTTCCACTTTGATATCCTCTTTTATTGCTTCTACCAATTCGATATCATCTTCGATTTTCTTTTGATTGCTTCTTGCACTGCAATATTCTCTTTGATTGCGTCTTCATCTTCGATATCGTTTTTGATAGCATTTTCACTACGATATCCTCTGTGATGGCTTCTTACACTTCGATATCTTCTTTGATTGCTTCTTCCACTTCGATATCCTCTAAGATTGCTTCTTCCTTTTCGATATCGTCTTCGACTATTTGTTTCACTTCGATATCGTCTTTGATTGCTTTTTCACTTCGTCATCCTCTTTGAATACTTCTACCATATCGGTATCCTCTTTGATTCCTTAGTCAACTTCAATTTCCTCTTAGATTGTTTTTCCTACTTCGATATCCTATTTGATTGCTTCTTCCACTTCAATATCCTCTTCGATTACACCTCCCACTTCGATGTCATCTTCAATTTCCTTTTGATTGCTTCTTGCACTGCAAAATTCTCTTTGATTGCGTCTTGGTCTTCGATATCGGCTTTGACAGCATTTTCACTTCGATATCCTCTGTGATTGCTTCTTCCACTTCGATATCCTCTTGATTGCTTCTTCCACTTCGATATCCTCTTTGATTGCTTCTTCCACTTCGATATCGTCTTTGACTATTTCTTCCACTTCGATATCGTCTTTGATTGCTTTTTTTACTTCGTCATCCTCTTAGAACGCTTCTACCACCTCGGTATCCTCTTTGATTGCTTACTCAACTTTAATTTCCTCTTTGATTGTTTCTGCTACTTCGATATCCTATTTGATTGCTCCTTTCACTTCAATATCCTCTTTAATTGCTGCTCCCACTTGGAAATCCTCTTTGATTTGATTGCTTCTTCCAGTTCGATATCGTCTTTGACTGCTTCTTACACATGGATATCCTCTTTGATGGCTTTTAACAGCTCGATATCCTCTTTAATTACTTCTTCAACTAAAAGAAAAACACGCGAGCTGCGAGCAGCTCGCGCACAACGCAACCTCTAGTTATATTATATAAAGCTCGATTACCACTGACTCACTGACTGATTGACATCATTGTTCTCCCAGATGCCACCTCGTAGGGGGGAAATGTTTGGTGGGATCGTATAGAGGGAGTTCCGGTGAGTTGGGAATAAATCCTAAAGTACCCCTTTTGTCCCCCATTCGCTCCCATCCACCTCGTATCTCGGAAAGTATAGGTCTTAGAGCGTTGGTGCAAAAACTAATGTTGCTGAGGACATTTTTTTATATCCGGATCCATGAAAAAAAAAATGTCTTTCATACAAAAAAAAATTGTCCCATACAAAATATTTCTGTATGAATACCGTAAACCGTATATTTCGTTTGCCGTAATTTTCATTCTGTTTTTGTAGGGAGCCCACGGCTTGTGTGTACTATAAAATTACTGTAAATTTGCTTGAATCTATATAATGGTGGTGGAGGGGCATGAGATAACTTTCATAGTTTTTGCAAAGGTCATCATCATCATTTTGGAACATCCATTTTTTTTTTTTTTTTAGTATGCAACGTTCATCATGTTTATTTTGGAACATCCACATTTTTTTAATTATGCCTCATCCACAATGATCACTTTGGAACGTCAATTATTTTTTTTTTTATTATGCAACATCCACTGTGATCATTTTGGTACATCATTTTTTTTAATTATGCCTCATCAACAATGATCACTTTGGAACGTCAATTATTTTTTTTTTTATTATGCATCATCCACTGTGATCATTTTGGAACATCATTTTTTTCAATTATGCCTCATCCACTATGATCACTTTGGAACGTCAATTTTTTTTTTTATTATGCAACATCCACTGTGATATTTTGGTACATCATTTTTTTTAATTATGCCTCATTCACAATGATCACTTTGGAACGTCAATTTTTTTTTATTATGCAACATCCACTGTGATCATTTTCGTACATCATTTTTTTTAATTATGCCTCATCCACAATGATCACTTTGGAACGTCAATTTTTTTTTTTTATTATGCAACATCCACTGTGATCATTTTGGAACATCTTTTTTTTCAATTATGCCTCATCCACTATGATCACTTTGGAACGTCAATTTTTTTTTTTTATTATGCAACATCCACTGTGATATTTTGGTACATCATTTTTTTTAATTATGCCTCATTCACAATGATCACTTTGGAACGTCAATTTTTTTATTATGCAAAATCCTTTGTGATCATTTTGGAAAATCATTTTTTTTAAATTATGCCTCATCCACAATGATTATTTTGGAACGTCAATTTCTTTTTTTTTATTATGCAACATCCACTGTGATAATTTTGGAACATCAATTTTTTTTAATTATGCCTCATCAGCAATGATCATTTTGGAACGTCAATTTTTTTTTAAATTATGCCTCATCCACAATGATCACTTTTGGAACGTCAATTTTTTTTTTATTATGCAACATCCACTGTGATCATTTTGGAACATCAATTTTTTTTTATTTATGCCTCATCCACTATGATCATTTTTGAACGTCAATTTTTTTTTATTATGCGACATCCACTATTCGAACATTCTCTTTGATTGCTTGTTACACTTCGTCATCCTCTTTTATTGTTTCTTCCGCCTCCACATCTTCTATTTTTGCATGTTCCACTTCGTTATCCTTTTAAAATGCTTCTTCTACTTCATATCCTCTTTAATTGCTTCAGTTACTTCATTATGCGCTCTACAAAATTGTGGTGTTTCATACAAAACTTGAATCGCTCATATCTTCTAAACGGGAAGAGCTAGCCCTAGCAAACTTGTACAAAATATTGGTGTAAATTTTTGGTGGAACTGTTTTTTTATTGTCATCCTTGACATCCTTTTTGAATGCTTCTCTCACTTCGTCATCTTCTTTGAATGTTTTTTCCACTTCGACATCATCTTTGACTGCTTCTTTAACTTCGATATCCTCTTTGATTGCTTCTCCCACTTCGATATCGTCTTTGACTGCTTCTTCCATTTCGATATCGTCTTTGATTGCTTTTTTCACTTCGTCATCTTCTTTGAATGCTTCTACCACCTCGGTATCCTCTTTGATTGCTTACTCAACTTCAATTTCCTCTTTGATTGTTTCTCCCTCTTCGATATCGTCTTTGACTGCTTCTTCCATTTCGATATCGTCTTTGATTGCTTTTTTCACTTCGTCATCTTCTTTGAATGCTTCTACCGCCTCGGTATCCTCTTTGATTGCTTACTCAACTTCAATTTCCTCTTTGATTGTTTCTGCCACTTCGATATCCTATTTGATTGCTTCTTCCACTTCAACATTCTCTTTGATAGTTTCTTCCACTTCGATATCCAATCAACAAATTTATGATTTTTCTTACAAAACTTTAATCGCTCGTATCTTCTAAACGGGAAGAGATAGCACTAGCAAACTTTGTCAAAATATTAGTACAAATTTTTGATCATTATCATTTTGCAACATACATTTATATTATGCAACGTCAATCATGATCATTTTGGAACGTCCAGATTTTTTTTTATGCAACGTTCATCATGATCTTTTTTGCAACGTTCAATTTTTTTTTATACAACCATTATCATGATCATTTTGGAACATCCAATTTTTTTCTCTTTGATTGCTTCTTTAACTTTGATATCCTCTACGATTGCTTGTTCCGCTTCGATATCCTCTTTTATTCCTTCTTCATCTTCAATATCCATTGG
The DNA here is from genome assembly GCA_963924445.1 of Philereme transversata. Taxonomy (NCBI): domain Eukaryota; kingdom Metazoa; phylum Arthropoda; class Insecta; order Lepidoptera; family Geometridae; genus Philereme; species Philereme transversata. Next base: position 11,247,391 of record OZ004355.1, read on the forward strand.
ATTGCTTCTTCCACTTCGATATCGTCTTTGATTGCTTTTTTTACTTCGTCATCCTCTTAGAATGCTTCTACCACCTTGGTATCCTCTTTGATTTCTTCCTCAACTTTAATTTCCTCTTTGATTGTTTCTGCTACTTCGATATCCTATTTGATTGCTTCTTTCACTTCAATATCCTCTTTGATTGCTTCTTCCACTTCGATATCATCTTTGATTGCTTCTTCCACTTCGATATCCTCTAAGATTGCTTCTTCCACTTCGATACCTTCTTTGATTGCTTCTTCCACTTCGATATCGTCTTTGATTGCTTTTTTCACTTCGTCATCTTAGAATGCTTCTACCACCTCGGTATCCTCTTTGATTGCTTACTCAACTTCAATTTCCTCTTTAATAGTTTCTGCTGATTCGATATCCTATTTGATTGCTGCTTTCACTTCAATATCCTGTTTGATTGCTTCTTGCACTTCGAAATCATATTTGATTGCTGCTTCCATTTGGATATCTTCTTTGATTTGATTGCTTCTTCCATTTCGATATCGTCTTTGACTGCTTCTTACACATGGATATCCTTTTTGATCGCTTTTAACAGCTCGAAATCCTCTTTGATTGCTTCTTCGACAAAAACAATAACACGCGAGTTGCGTGCAACTCGCGCACTACGCAACCTCTAGTTATATTATATAAAGCTCGATTACCACTCACTGACTGACTGACTCATTGACATGTTTGTTCTCCCAGATGCCACCTCGTAGGGTGAAAATGTTTGGTGCCATCGTATAGAGGGAGTTCCGATGAGTTGGGAATAAATCCTAAAGTCCCCCTTTTGTCCCCCATTCGCTCCCATCGACATCGTATCTCGAAAAGTATAGGTCTTACAGCGTTGGTGCAAAAACTAATGTTGCTAAGGACATTTTTTTATATCCGGATCAATGAAAAAAAAATTGTCTTTCATACAAAAAAAAAATTGTCCCATACAAAATATTTCTGTATGAATACCGTAAACCGTATATTTCGTTTGCCGTAATTTTCATACTGTTTTTGTAGGGAGCCCACGGCTTGTGTGTACTATAAAATTACTGTAAATTTGCTTGATTCTATATAATGGTGGTGGAGGGACATGAGATAACTTTCATAGTTTTTGCAAAGGTCATCATCATCATTTTGGAACATCCAATTTTTTTTTTTTTTAGTATGCTACGTTCATCATGTTTATTTTGGAACATCCACATTTTTTTAATTATGCCTCATCCACAATGATCACTTTGGAACGTCATTTTTTTTTATTATGCAACATCCACTGTGATCATTTTTGTACATCTTTTTTTTTAATTATGCCTCATCCACAATGATCACTTTGGAACGTCATTTTTTTTTTTTTTTTTATTATGCAACATCCACTGTGATATTTTGGTACATCATTTTTTTTAATTATGCCTCATCCACAATGATCACTTTGGAACGTCAATTATTATTATTTTTTTTATTATGCAACATCCACTGTGATCATTTTGGTACATCATTTTTTTAATTACGCCTCATCCACAATGATCACTTTGGAACGTCAATTATTTTTTATTTTTTTATTATGCATCATCCACTGTGATCATTTTGGTACATCATTTTTTTTAATTATGCCTCATCCACTATGATCATTTTGGAACGTCGAAATACTTTTTAGTTGCTTCTTCTACTTGGATATCTTTTTTGATTGCTTCTTCCACTTCGATATCCTCTTTGAATGTTTCTTCCACTTTCATATCTTCTCAACAAAATTATGATTTTTCTTAAAAACTTTAATCACTCGTATCGTCTTAACGAAAATAAATAGGCATAGTAAACTTTTACAAAATGGTAGTACAAATTTTGGGTAAAATCGTTTTTTCATTGTCATGATAGTCTTTTTACATGCTTCTCTCACTTCGATATCCTCTTTGATGGCTTCTTCCACTTCGATATACTTTTTAATTGCTTCTTCTACTTGGATATCTTTTTTGATTGCTTCTTGCACTTCGATATCCTCTCATCTAAATTATGATTTTCCTTAAAAAACTTTAATCGTTCGTATCTTTTAAACGGTAAGAGATAGACATAACAAACTTTTATAAAATGGTAGCACAAATTTTTGGTGGAATCGTTATTTTACGGTCATCATCGCCCTTGACATCATTTTGAATTCTTCTCTCACTTACTTTTCGTCTTCGAATGTTTCTTCCACTTTGATATCCTCTTTGTTTGTTTCTACAACTTCGAAATCCTCTTTGATGGCATTTTTACTTCAATATATAATTTGGAATTGCTTATTCTAATTTTATATTTTCTTCAATTACTTTTTTTACTTCAATATCCACTCTACAAAATTATGGGTTTTAATACAAATTTGAAATCGCTCGTATCTTCTAAACGGGAAGAGTTAGCCCCAGCAAACTTTTACAAAATATTGGTACTAATTTTTGGTGGAATAGTTTTTTAATACCATCATTGCCCTTGAGTTATGTTTTGAATGCTTCTCTTACTTCGTCTTCCGCTTTGAATGCTTCTTTCACCTCGATATCCTCTATTTTTGCTTCTTCCACTTTGATATCCTTGTTAATTGCTTTTTCTATTTTGATATTTTCTTCAATTACTGCTCTTACTTCAATATCGACTCTACAAAATTATGGGTTTTTATACAAATCTTAAATCGCTCGTATCTTCTAAACGGGATGAGTTACGCCTAGCAAACTTTAACAAAATATTGGTACAAATTTTTAGTGAAATAGTTTTTTTAATACCATCATTGCCCTTGACATCCTTTTTAAATGCTTCTCTTACTTCGTCTTCCACTTTGAATGCTTCTTTCACCTCGATATCCTCTATTTTTGCTTCTTCCACTTTGATATCCTTTTTAATTGCTTTTTCTACTTATATATTTTCTTCAATTGCTTCTTTTACTTCAATTTCCACTCTACAAAATTATGGGTTTTAATACAAATCTTAAATCGCTCGTATCTTCTAAACGGGAAGAGTTACGCCTAGCAAACTTTTACAAAATATTGGTACAAATTTTTGGTGGAATAGTTTTTTTAATACCATCATTGCTCTTGACATCCTTTTTGACTACTTCTCTCACTTGGTCTTTCTTCTTGAATGCTTCTTTCACTTCGTTATCCTATATTTATGCTTCTTCCACTTTGATATCCTTATTAATTGCTTTCCTGTCTTTATATTTTCTTCAATTACTTCTCTTACTTCAATATCGACTCCACAAAATTATGGGTTTTTATACAAATCTTAAATCGCTCGTATCTTCTAAATGGGAAGAGTTACGCCTAGCAAACTTTTACAAAATATTGGTATAAGTTTTTGGTGGAACCGTTTTTTTGTTGTTATCATTGTCCTCGACGTCTTTTACTCAATTTCAATTTCCTCTTTGATTGTTTCTGCTACTTCGATATCCTATTTGATTGCTTCTTTCACTTCAATATCCTCTTTGATTGCTTCTTCCACTTAGATATCATCTTTGATTGCTGCTTCCACTTGGATATCCTCTTTGATTTGATTGCTTCTTCCATTTCGATCGTCTTTGACTGCTTCTTACACATGGATATCCTCTTCGATAGCTTTTAACAGCTCGATATCCTCTTTGATTGCTTCTTCCACTTTGATATCCTCTTTTATTGCTTCTATAAATTCGATATCATCTTCGATTTCCTTTTGACTTTTCAATATCGTCTTTGACTATTTGTTTCACTTCGATATCGTCTTTGATTGCTTTTTCACTTCGTCATCCTCTTTGAATACTTCTACCACCTCGGTATCCTCTTTGATTCCTTAGTCAACTTCAATTTCCTCTTTTATTACTCCTTCCACTTCGATATCATCTTCAATTTCCTTTTGATTGCTTCTTGCACTGCAATATTCTCTTTGATTGCGTCTTGATCTCCGATATCGTCTTTGACTGTTTCTTCCACTTCGATATCGTCTTTGATTGCATTTTTACTTCAATATACTTTTGAATTGCTTTTTCTAATTTTATATTTTCTTCAATTATTCTTTTACTTCAATTTCCACTCTACAAAATTATGGGTTTTAATACAAATCTTAAATCGCTCGTATTTTCTAAACGGGATGAGTTACGCCTAGCAAACTTTTACAAAATATTGGTACAAATTTTTGGTGGAATAGTTTTTTTAATACCATCATTGCTCTTGACATCCTTTTTGACTACTTCTCTCACTTGGTCTTTCTCCTTGAATGCTTCTTTCACTTCGTTATCCTATATTTATGCTTCTTCCACTTTGATATCCTTATTAATTGCTTTCCTATCTTTATATTTTCTTCAATTACTTCTCTTACTTCAATATCGACTCCACAAAATTATGGGTTTTTATACAAATCATAAATCGCTCGTATCTTCTAAATGGGAAGAGTTACGCCTAGCAAACTTTTACAAAATATTGGTATAAGTTTTTAGTGGAACCGTTTTTTTATTGTTATCATTGTCCTCGACGTCTTTTACTCAATTTCAATTTCCTCTTTGATTGTTTCTGCTACTTCGATATCCTATTTGATTGCTTCTTTCACTTCAATATCCTCTTTGATTGCTTCTTCCACTTAGATATCATCTTTGATTGCTGCTTCCACTTGGATATCCTCTTTGATTTGATTGCTTCTTCCATTTCGATCGTCTTTGACTGCTTCTTACACATGGATATCCTCTTCGATAGCTTTTAACAGCTCGATATCCTCTTTGATTGCTTCTTCCACTTTTATATCCTCTTTTATTGCTTCCACCAATTCGATACCATCTTCGATTTCCTTTTGACTTTTCAATATCGTCTTTGACTATTTGTTTCACTTCGATATCGTCTTTGATTGCTTTTTCACTTCGTCATCCTCTTTGAATACTTCTACCACCTCGGCATCCTCTTTGATTCCTTAGTCAACTTCAATTTCCTCTTTTATTACTCCTTCCACTTCGATATCATCTTCAATTTCCTTTTGATTGCTTCTTGCACTGCAATATTCTCTTTGATTGCGTCTTGATCTCCGATATCGTCTTTGACTGTTTCTTCCACTTCGATATCGTCTTTGATTGCGTTTTTCACTTCGTCATCCTCTTAGAATGCTTCTACCACCTCGGTATCCTCTTTGATTGCATACTCAACTTTAATTTCCTCTTTGATTGTTTCTGCTACTTCGATATCCTATTTGATTGCTTATTTCACTTCAATATCCTCTTTTATTGCATCTTCCACTTCGATATCATCTTTGATTGCTGCTTCCACTTGGAAATCCTCTTTGATTTGATTGCTTCTTCCATTTCAATATCGTCTTTGGCTGCTTCTTACACATGGATATCCTCTTTGATGGCTTTTAACAGCTCGATATCCTCTTTAATTACTTCGTCGACTAAAAGAAAAACACGCGAGCTGCGAGCAGCTCGCGCACAACGCAACCTCTAGTTATATTATATAAAGCTCGATTACCACTGACTGACTGACTGACTCATTGACATGTTTGTTCTCCCAGATGCCACCTCGTAGGGTGAAAATGTTTGGTGCCATCGTATAGAGGGAGTTCCGATGAGTTGGGAATAAATCCTAAAGTACCCCTTTTCTCCCCCATTCGCTCCCATCGACATCGTATCTCGGAAAGTATAGGTCTTAGAGCGTTGGTGCAAAAACTAATGTTGCAGAGGACATTTTTTTATATCCGGTTCCATGAAAAAAAATTGTCTTTCATACAAAAAAAAAATTGTCCCATACAAAATATTTCTGTATGAATACCGTAAACCGTATATTTCGTTTGCCGTAATTTTCATACTGTTTTTGTAGGGAGCCCACGGCTTGTGTGTACTATAAAATTACGGTAAATTTGCTTGATTCAATATAATGGTGGTGGAGGGACATGAGATAACTTTCATAGTTTTTGCAAAGGTCATCATCATCATTTTGGAACATCCAATTTTTTTTTTTTTTTTAGTATGCAACGTTCATCATGTTTATTTTGGAACATCCACATTTTTTTAATTATGCCTCATCCACAATGATCACTTTGGAACGTCAATTTTTTTTTTATTATGCAACATCCACTGTGTTCATTTTGGTACATCATTTTTTTAAATTATGCCTCATCCACAATGATCACTTTGGAACGTCAATTTTTTTTTTTATTATGCATCATCCACTGTGATCATTTTGGAACATAATTTTTTTTCAATTATGCCTCATCCACTATGATCACTTTGGAACGTCAATTTTTTTTTTTTATTGTGCAACATCCACTGTGATATATTGGGTACATCATTTTTTTTTAATTATCCCTCATCCACAATGATCATTTTGGAACGTCAATTTTTTTTTTTTTTTTTATAATGCAAAATCCACTGTGATCATTTTGGAACATCAATTTTTTTTAATTATGCCTCATCCACAATGATCACTTTTGCAACGTTCAATTTTTTTTATACAACTATTATCATGATCATTTTGGAACATCCAATTTTTTTCTCTTTGATTGCTTGTTCCACTTCGATATCCTCTTTGATTGCTTCTTCCACATTGATATCCTATTTGATTGCTTCTTTAACTTTGATATCCTCTACGATTGCTTGTTCCACTTCGATATCCTCTTTTATTCCTTCTTCATCTTCAATATCCATTGGATTGCTTCTTCATCTTTGATATCCTCTTTGATGGCATTTTCACTTCGGTATCCTCTGTAAGGGCTCCTTCCTCTTTGATTTCCGTTTGATTGCTTCTTGCACTGCAATATTTTCTTTGATTGCGTCTTCATATTCGATATCGTTTTTGATTGCATTTTTACTTCGGTATCCTGTGATGGCTTCTTCCACTTTGATATCCTCTTTGATTGCTTCTTCCACTTCGATATCCGCTTTGATTGCTTGTTCCATTTTGATATCGTCTTTGACTATTTCTTTCACTTCGATATCGTCTTTGATTGCTTTTTTCACTTCGTCATCCTCTTTGAATACTTCTACCAACTCGGTATCCTCTTTGATTCCTTAGTCAACTTCAATTTCCTCTTTGATTGTTTTTGCTACTTCGATATCCTATTTGATTGCTTCTCCCACTTCAATATCCTCTTTGTTTACTCCTTCCACTTCGATATCATCTTCGATTTCCTTTTGATTGCTTCTTGCACTGCATTATTCTCTTTGATTGCGTCTTCATCTTCGATATCGTCTTTGATAGCATTTTCACTTCGATATCCTCTGTGATGGCTTCTTCCACTTCGATACCCTCTTTGATTGCTTCTTCCACTTCGATATCCTCTTTGATTGTTTCTTCCGCCTCGACATCTTCTATTTTTGCATGTTCCACTTCGTTATCCCTTTAAAATGCTTCTTCTACTTTCATATCTTCTTTAATTGCTTCAGTTACTTCATTATGCTCTCTACAAAATTGTGGTCTTTCATACAAAACTTCAATCGCTCGTATCTTCTAAACGGGAAGAGATAGCCCTAGCAAACTTGTACAAAATATTGGTATAAATTTTTGGTGCAACTGTTTTTTTATTGTCATCCTTGACATCCTTTTTGAATGCTTCTCTCACTTCGTCATCTTCTTTGAATGTTTTTTCCACTTCGACATCATCTTTGACTGCTTCTTTAACTTCGATATCCTCTTTGATTGCTTCTCCCACTTCGATATCGTCTTTGACTGCTTCTTCCATTTCGATATCGTCTTTGATTGCTTTTTTCACTTCGTCATCTTATTTGAATGCTTCTACCACCTCGGTATCCTCTTTGATTGCTTACTCAACTTCAATTTCCTCTTTGATTGTTTCTCCCTCTTCGATATCGTCTTTGACTGCTTCTTCTATTTCGATATCGTCTTTGATTGCTTTTTTCACTTCGTCATCGTCTTTGAATGCTTCTACCGCCTCGGTATCCTCTTTAATTGCTTACTCAACTTCAATTTCCTCTTTGATTGTTTCTGCCACTTCGATATCCTATTTGATTGCTTCTTCCACTTCAACATTCTCTTTGATAGTTTCTTCCACTTCGATATCCAATCAACAAATTTATGATTTTTCTTACAAAACTTTAATCGCTCGTATCTTCTAAACGGGAAGAGATAGCACTAGCAAAATTTTGACAAAATATTAGTACAAATTTTTGGTCATTATCATTTTGCAACATACATTTATATTATGCAACGTCAATCATGATCATTTTGGAACGTCCAGATTTTTTTTTATGCCACGTTCATCATGATCTTTTTTGCAACGTTCAATTTTTTTTTATACAACCATTATCATGATCATTTTGGAACATCCAATTTTTTTCTCTTTGATTGCTTGTTCCACTTCGATATCCTCTTTGATTGCTTCTTCCACATTGGTATCCTCTTTGATTGCTTCTTTAACTTTGATATCCTCTACGATTGCTTGTTCCGCTTCGATATCCTCTTTTATTCCTTCTTCATCTTCAATATCCATTGGATTGCTTCTTCCACTTCGATATCGTCTTTGATTGCTTTTTTTACTTCGTCATCCTCTTAGAATGCTTCTACCACCTTGGTATCCTCTTTGATTTCTTCCTCAACTTTAATTTCCTCTTTGATTGTTTCTGCTACTTCGATATCCTATTTGATTGCTTCTTTCACTTCAATATCCTCTTTGATTGCTTCTTCCACTTCGATATCATCTTTGATTGCTGCTTCCACTTGGAAATCCTCTTTGATTTGATTGCTTCTTCCATTTCGATATCGTCTTTGACTGCTTCTTACACATGGATATCCTCTTTGATGGCTTTTAACAGCTCGATATCCTCTTTAATTACTTCTTCGACTAAAAGAAAAACACGCGAGCTGCGAGCAGCTCGCGCACAACGCAACCTCTAGTTATATTATATAAAGCTCGATTACCACTCACTGACTGACTGACTCATTGACATGTTTGTTCTCCCAGATGCCACCTCGTAGGGTGAAAATGTTTGGTGGGATCGTATAGAGGGAGTTCCGATGAGTTGGGAATAAATCCTAAAGTACCCCTTTTGTCCCCCATTCGCTCCCATCCACCTCGTATCTCGGAAAGTATAGGTCTTAGAGCGTTGGTGCAAAAACTAATGTTGCAGAGGACATTTTTTTATATCCGGTTCCATGAAAAAAAAATTGTCTTTCATACAAAAAAAAAATTGTCCCATATAAAATATTTCTGTATGAATACCGTAAACCGTATATTTCGTTTGCCGTAATTTTCATACTGTTTTTGTAGGGAGCCCACGGCTTGTGTGTACTATAAAATTACTGTAAATTTGCTTGATTCTATAATTATAATGGTGGTGGAGGGACATGAGATAACTTTCATAGTTTTTGCAAAGGTCATCATCATCATTTTGGAACATCCAATTTTTTTTTTTTTTAGTATGCAACGTTCATCATGTTTATTTTGGAACATCCACATTTTTTTAATTATGCCTAATCTACAATGATCACTTTGGAACGTCAATTTATTTATTTTATATTATGCAACATCCACTGTGATATTTTGGTACATCATTTTTTTTAATTATGCCTCATCCACAATGATCACTTTGGAACGTCAATTATTATTATTTTTTTTTTATTATGCAACATCCACTATGATCATTTTGGTACATCATTTTTTTAATTACGCCTCATCCACAATGATCACTTTGGAACGTCAATTATTTTTTATTTTTTTATTATGCATCATCCACTGTGATCATTTTGGAACATCTTTTTTTTTCAATTATGCCTCATCCACTATGATCACTTTGGAACGTCATTTTTTTTTTATTATGCAATATCCACTGTGATATTTTGGTACATCATTTTGTATCTCGGAAAGTATAGGTCTTAGAGCGTTGGTGCAAAAACTAATGTTGCAGAGGACATTTTTTTATATCCGGTTCCATGAAAAAAAAATTGTCTTTCATACAAAAAAAAAATTGTCCCATACAAAATATTTCTGTATGAATACCGTAAACCGTATATTTCGTTTGCCGTAATTTTCATACTGTTTTTGTAGGGAGCCCACGGCTTGTGTGTACTATAAAATTACTGTAAATTTGCTTGATTCTATAATTATAATGGTGGTGGAGGGACATGAGATAACTTTCATAGTTTTTGCAAAGGTCATCATCATCATTTTGGAACATCCAATTTTTTTTTTTTTTAGTATGCAACGTTCATCATGTTTATTTTGGAACATCCACATTTTTTTAATTATGCCTAATCCACAATGATCACTTTGGAACGTCAATTTATTTATTTTATATTATGCAACATCCACTGTGATATTTTGGTACATCATTTTTTTTAATTATGCCTCATCCACAATGATCACTTTGGAACGTCAATTATTATTATTTTTTTTTTATTATGCAACATCCACTATGATCATTTTGGTACATCATTTTTTTAATTACGCCTCATCCACAATGATCACTTTGGAACGTCAATTATTTTTTATTTTTTTATTATGCATCATCCACTGTGATCATTTTGGAACATCTTTTTTTTTCAATTATGCCTCATCCACTATGATCACTTTGGAACGTCATTTTTTTTTTATTATGCAATATCCACTGTGATATTTTGGTACATCATTTTTTTTAATTATGCCTCATCCACAATGATCACTTTGGAACGTCAATTTTTTTTATTATGCAACATCCACTGTGATATTTTGGTACATCATTTTTTTTAATTATGCCTCATCCACAATGATCACTTTGGAACGTCAATTATTATTTATTTTTTTTATTATGCAACATCCACTATGATCATTTTGGTACATCATTTTTTTAATAACGCCTCATCCACAATGATCACTTTGGAACGTCAATTATTTTTTATTTTTTTATTATGCATCATCCACTGTGATCATTTTGGAACATCATTTTTTTTAATTATGCCTCATCCACTATGATCACTTTGGAACGTCAATTTTTTTTTTTTATTATGCAACATCCACTGTGATATTTTGGTACATCATTTTTTTTAATTATGCCTCATCCACAATGATCACTTTGGAACGTCAATTATTTTTTTTTATTATGCAACATCCACTGTGATCATTTTGGTACATCATTTTTTTTAATTATGCCTCATCCACAATGATCACTTTAGAACGTCAATTATTTTTTTTATTATGCATCATCCACTGTGATCATTTTGGAACATCATTTTTTTTAAGTATGCCTCATCCACAATGATCACTTTGGAACGTCAATTATTATTATTTTTTTTGTATTATGCAACATCCACTGTGATCATTTTGGTACATCATTTTTTTAATTACGCCTCATCCACCATGATCACTTTGGAACGTCAATTATTATTTTTTTATTATACAACATCCACTGTGATCATTTTGGTACATCATTTTTTTTAATTATGCCTCATCCACAATGATCATTTTGGAACGTCAATTTTTTTTTTTTTTTATTATGCAAAATCCACTGTGATCATTTTGGAACATCAATTTTTTTTAATTATGCCTCATCCACAATGATCACTTTTGGAACGTCAATTTTTTTTTATTATGCAAAATCCTTTGTGATCATTTTGGAAAATCAATTTTTTTTTAATTATGCCTCATCCACAATGATCATTTTGGAACGTCCATTTTTTTTTATGCAAAATCCTTTGTGATCATTTTGGAAAATCAATTTTTTTTTAATTATGCCTCATCCACAATGATCATTTTGGAACGTAAATTTTTTTTTTATTATGCAAAATCCACTGTGATCATTTTGGAACATCAATTTTTTTTAATTATGCCTCATCCACAATGATCACTTTTGGAACGTCATTTTTTTTTATTATGCAAAATCCTTTGTGATCATTTTGGAAAATCATTTTTTTTAAATTATGCCTCATCCACAATGATAATTTTGGAACGTCAATTTCTTTTTTTTTATTATGCAACATCCACTGTGATAATTTTGGAACATCAATTTTTTTTAATTATGCCTCATCCGCAATGATCATTTTGGAACGTCAATTTTTTTTTTAAATTATGCCTCATCCACAATGATCACTTTTGGAACGTCAATTTTTTTTTATTATACAACATCCACTGTGATCATTTTGGAACATCAATTTTTTTTATTTATGCCTCATCCACAATGATCACTTTTGGAACGTCAATTTTTTTTTTATTATGCAACATCCACTGTGATCATTTTGGAACATCAATTTTTTTTATTTATGCCTCATCCACTATGATCATTTTGGAACGTCAATTTTTTTTTATTATGCGACATCCACTATTCGAATATTCTCTTTGATTGCTTGTTACACTTCGTCATTCTCTTTTATTGTTTCTTCCGCCTCCACATCTTCTATTTTTGCATGTTCCACTTCGTTATCCTTTTAAAATGCTTCTTCTACTTCATATCCTCTTTAATTGCTTCAGTTACTTCATTATGCGCTCTACAAAATTGTGGTGTTTCATACAAAACTTCAATCGCTCATATCTTCTAAACGGGAAGAGATAGCCCTAGCAAACTTGTAGAAAATATTGGTATAAATTTTTGGTGGAACTGTTTTTTTATTGTCATCCTTGACATCCTTTTTGAATGCTTCTCTCACTTCGTCATCTTCTTTGAATGTTTTTTCCACTTCGACATCATCTTTGACTGCTTCTTTAACTTCGATATCCTCTTTGATTGCTTCTCCCACTTCGATATCGTCTTTGACTGCTTCTTCCATTTCGATATCATCTTTGATTGCTTTTTCACTTCGTCATCTTTTTTGAATGCTTCTACCACCTTGGTATCCTCTTTGATTGCTTACTCAACTTCAATTTCCTCTTTGATTGTTTCTGCCACTTCGATATCCTATTTGATTGCTTCTTCCACTTCAACATTCTCTTTGATAGTTTCTTCCACTTCGATATCCAATCAACAAATTTATGATTTTTCTTACAAAACTTTAATCGCTCGTATCTTCTAAACGGGAAGAGATAGCACTAGCAAACTTTGACAAAATATTAGTACAAATTTTTGATCATTATCATTTTACAACATACATTTCTATTATGCAACGTCAATCCTGATCATTTTGGAACGGCCAGATTTTTTTTATGCAACGTTCATCATGATCTTTTTTGCAACGTTCAATTTTTTTTATACAACTATTATCATGATCATTTTGGAACATCCAATTTTTTTCTCTTTGATTGCTTGTTCCACTTCGATATCCTCTTTGATTGCTTCTTCCACATCGATATCCTATTTGATTGCTTCTTTAACTTTGATATCCTCTACGATTGCTTGTTCCACTTCGATATCCTCTTTTATTCCTTCTTCATCTTCAATATCCATTGGATTGCTTCTTCATTTTTGATATCCTCTTTGATGGCATTTTCACTTCGGTATCCTCTGTAAGGGCTCCTTCCTCTTTGATTTCCGTTTGATTGCTTCTTGCACTGCAATATTTTCTTTGATTGCGTCTTCATATTCGATATCGTTTTTGATTGCATTTTTACTTCGATATCCTGTGATGGCTTCTTCCACTTTGATATCCTCTTTGATTGCTTCTTCCACTTCGATATCCGCTTTGATTGCTTGTTCCATTTTGATATCGTCTTTGACTATTTCTTTCACTTCGATATCGACTTTGATTGCTTTTTTCACTTCGTCATCCTCTTTGAATACTTCTACCAACTCGGTATCCTCTTTGATTCCTTGGTCAACTTCAATTTCCTCTTTGATTGTTTTTGCTACTTCGATATCCTATTTGATTGCTTCTCCCACTTCAATATCCTCTTTGTTTACTCCTTCCACTTCGATATCATCTTCGATTTCCTTTTGATTGCTTCTTGCACTGCATTATTCTCTTTGATTGCGTCTTCATCTTCGATATCGTCTTTGATAGCATTTTCACTTCGATATCCTCTGTGATGGCTTCTTCCACTTCGATACCCTCTTTGATTGCTTCTTCCACTTCGATATCCTCTTTGATTGTTTCTTCCGCCTCGACATCTTCTATTTTTGCATGTTCCACTTCGTTATCCCTTTAAAATGCTTCTTCTACTTTCATATCCTCTTTAATTGCTTCAGTTACTTCATTATGCTCTCTACAAAATTGTGGTCTTTCATACAAAACTTCAATCGCTCGTATCTTCTAAACGGGAAGAGATAGCCCTAGCAAACTTGTACAAAATATTGGTATAAATTTTTGGTGCCACTGTTTTTTTATTGTCATCCTTGACATCCTTTTTGAATGCTTCTCTCACTTCGTCATCTTCTTTGAATGTTTTTTCCACTTAGACATCATCTTTGACTGCTTCTTTAACTTCGATATCCTCTTTGATTGCTTCTCCCACTTCGATATCGTCTTTGACTGCTTCTTCCATTTCGATATCGTCTTTGATTACTTTTTTCACTTCGTCATCTTCTTTGAATGCTTCTACCACCTCGGTATCCTCTTTGATTGCTTACTCAACTTCAATTTCCTCTTTGATTGTTTCTCCCTCTTCGATATCGTCTTTGACTGCTTCTTCCATTTCGATATCGTCTTTGATTGCTTTTTTCACTTCGTCATCTTCTTTGAATGCTTCTACCGCCTCGGTATCCTCTTTGATTGCTTACTCAACTTCAATTTCCTCTTTGATTGTTTCTGCCACTTCGATATCCTATTTGATTGCTTCTTCCACTTCAACATTCTCTTTGATAGTTTCTTCCACTTCGATATCCAATCAACAAATTTATGATTTTTATTACAAAACTTTAATCGCTCGTATCTTCTAAACGGGAAGAGATAGCACTAGCAAACTTTGACAAAATATTAGTACAAATTTTTGATCATTATCATTTTGCAACATACATTTATATTATGCAACGTCAATCATGATCATTTTGGAACGTCCAGATTTTTTTTTATGCAACGTTCATCATGATCTTTTTTGCAACGTTCAATTTTTTTTTATACAACCATTATCATAATCATTTTGGAACATCCAATTTTTTTCTCTTTGATTGCTTGTTCCACTTCGATATCCTCTTTGATTGCTTCTTCCACATTGGTATCCTCTTTGATTGCTTCTTTAACTTTGATATCCTCTACGATTGCTTGTTCCGCTTCGATATCCTCTTTTATTCCTTCTTCATCTTCAATATCCATTGGATTGCTTCTTCCACTTCGATATCGTCTTTGATTGCTTTTTTTACTTCGTCATCCTCTTAGAATGCTTCTACCACCTTGGTATCCTCTTTGATTTCTTCCTCAACTATAATTTCCTCATTGATTGTTTCTGCTACTTCGATATCCTATTTGATTGCTTCTTTCACTTCAATATCCTCTTTGATTGCTTCTTCCACTTCGATATCATCTTTGATTGCTGCTTCCACTTGGAAATCCTCTTTGATTTGATTGCTTCTTCCATTTCGATATCGTCTTTGACTGCTTCTTACACATGGATATCCTCTTTGATGGCTTTTAACAGCTCGATATCCTCTTTAATTACTTCTTCGACTAAAAGAAAAACACGCGAGCTGCGAGCAGCTCGCGCACAACGCAACCTCTAGTTATATTATATAAAGCTCGATTACCACTGACTGACTGACTGATTGACTCATTGACATGTTTGTTCTCCCAGATGCCCCCTCGTAGGGTGAAAATGTTTGGTGGGATCGTATAGAGGGAGTTCCGGTGAGTTGGGAATAAATCCTAAAGTACCCCTTTTGTCCCCCATTCGCTCCCATCCACCTCGTATCTCGGAAAGTATAGGTCTTACAGCGTTGGTGCAAAAACTAATGTTGCAGAGGACATTTTTTTATATCCGGATCAATGAAAAAAAAATTGTCTTTCATACAAAAAAAAAATTGTCCCATACAAAATATTTCTGTATGAATACCGTAAACCGTATATTTCGTTTGCCGTAATTTTCATACTGTTTTTGTAGGGAGCCCACGGCTTGTGTGTACTATAAAATTACTGTAAATTTGCTTGATTCTATATAATGGTGGTGGAGGGGCATGAGACAACTTTCATAGTTTTTGCAATGGTCATCATCATCATTTTGGAACATCCAATTTTTTTTTTTTTTTTTTAGTATGCAACGTTCATCATGTTTATTTTGGAACATCCACATTTTTTTAATTATGCCTCATCCACAATGATCACTTTGGAACGTCAATTATTATTTTTTTATTATGCAACATCCACTGTGATCATTTTGGTACATCATTTTTTTTAATTATGCCTCATCCACAATGATCACTTTGGAACGTCAATTTTTTTTTTTTATTATGCATCATCCACTGTGATCATTTTTGAACATCATTTTTTTTTCAATTATGCCTCATCCACTATGATCACTTTGGAACGTCAATTTTTTTTTTTATTATGCAACATCCACTGTGATATTTTGGTACATCATTTTTTTTAATTATGCCTCATCCACAATGATCACTTTGGAGCGTCAATTATTATTATTTTTTTTATTATGCAACATCCACTGTGATCATTTTGGTACATCATTTTTTTAATTACGCCTCATCCACAATGATCACTTTGGAACGTCAATTATTTTTTATTTTTTTATTATGCAACATCCACTGTGATCATTTTGGAACATCATTTTTTTTAATTATGCCTCATCCACAATGATCACTTTGGAACGTCAATTATTATTATTTTTTTTGTATTATGCAACATCCACTGTGATCATTTTGGTACATCATTTTTTTTAATTATGCCTCATCCACAATGATCACTTTGGAACGTCAATTTTTTTTTTTTTTATTATGCATCATCCACTGTGATCATTTTTGAACATCATTTTTTTTTCAATTATGCCTCATCCACTATGATCACTTTGGAACGTCAATTTTTTTTTTATTATGCAACATCCACTGTGATCATTTTGGTACATAATTTTTTTAATTATGCCTCATCCACAGTGATCACTTTGGAACGTCAATTATTTTTTTTTATTATGCATCATCCACTGTGATCATTTTGGAACATCATTTTTTTTAATTATGCCTCATCCACAATGATCACTTTGGAACGTCAATTATTATTTTTTTTTTTTTGTATTATGCAACATCCACTGTGATCATTTTGGTACATCAATTTTTTAATTACGCCTCATCCACAATGATCACTTTGGTACGTCAATTTTTTTTTTATTATGCATCATCCACTGTGATCATTTTGGAACATCATTTTTTTTTTAAATTATGCCTCATCCACATGATCATTTTGGAACGTCAATTTTTTTTTTATTATGCAACATCCACTGTGATCATTTTGGAAAATCAATTTTTTTTTGTAGCACAAATTTTTGGTGGAATCGTTATTTTACGGTCATCATCGCCCTTGCCATCATTTTGAATTCTTCTCTCACTTCCTTTTCGTTTTCGAATGTTTCTTCCACATTGATATCCTCTTTAATTGTTTCTATAACTTCGAAATCCTCTTTGATGGCATTTTTACTTCAATATACCTTTGAATTATTTTTTCTATTTTTCTATTTTCTTCAATTACTTCTCTTACTTCAATATCGACTCGACAAAATTATGGGTTTTAATACAAATCTTAAATCGCTCGTATCTTCTAAACGGGAAGAGTTACGCCTAGCAAACTTTTACAGATTATGGGTACAAATTTTTGGTGCAATAGTTTTTTTAATACCATCATTGCCCTTGACATCCGTTTTGATTGCTTCTCTTACTTCGTCTTCCACTTTGAATGCTTCTTTCACCTCGATATCCTCTATTTTTGCTTCTTCCACTTTGATATCCTTTTTAATTGCTTTATCTACTTATATATTTTCTTCAATTGCTTCTTTTACTTCAATTCCCACTCTATAAAATTATGGGTTTTAATACAAATCTTAAATCGCTCGTATCTTCTAAACGGGAAGAGTTACCCCTAGCAAACTTTTATAAAATATTGGTACTAATTTTTGGTGGAATAGTTTTTTTAATACCATCATTGCCCTTGACATCCTTTTTGAATGCTTCTCTCACTTCGTCTTCCTCTTTGAATGCTTCTTTCACCTCGATATCCTCTATTTTTGCTTCTTCCACTTTGATATCCTTTTTAATTGCTTTATCTACTTATATATTTCCTTCAATTGCTTCTTTTACTTCAATTCCCACTCTACAAAATTATGGGTTTTAATACAAATCTTAAATCGCTCGTATCTTCTAAACGGGAACAGTTACGCCTAGCAAACTTTTACAAAATAATGGTACTAATTTTTGGTCGAATATTTTTTTTATTACCATCATTGATCTTGAAATCCTTTTTGAATGCTTCTTTCACCTCGATATCCTCTATGTTTGCTTCTTCCACTTTGATATCCTTTTTAATTGCTTTTTCTACTTATATATTTTCTTCAATTGCTTCTTTTACTACAATTTCCACTCTACAAAATTATGGGTTTTCATACTAAACTTAAATCGCTCGTATCTTTTAAACGGGAAGAGATAGCTCGAGGAAACTTTTACAAAATATTAGTATAAGTTTTTGGTGAAACCGTTTTTTATTTTTACCATTGTCCTCGACGTCTTTTACTCAATTTCAATTTCCTCTTTAATTGTTTCTGCTACTTCGATATCCTATTTGATTGCTTCTTTCACTTCAATATCCCCTTTGATTGCTTCTTCCACTTCGATATCATCTTTGATTGCTGCTTCCACTTGGATATCCTCTTTGATTTGATTGCTTCTTCCATTTCGATCGTCTTTGACTGCTTCTTACACATGGATATCCTCTTCGATAACTTTAAACAGCTCGATATCCTCTTTGATGGCTTCTTCCACTTTGATATCCTCTTTTATTGCTTCTACCAATTCGATATCATATTCGATTTCCTTTTGATTGCTTCTTGCACTGCAATATTCTCTTTGATTGCGTCTTCACCTTCGATATCGTTTTTAATAGCATTTTCACTTCGATATCCTCTGTGATGGCTTCTTTCACTTCGATATCCTCTTTGATTGCTTCTTCCACTTCGATATCCTCTTTGATTGCTTCTTCCACTTCGATATCGTCTTTGACTGCTTCTTCCACTTCGATATCGTCTTTGATTGCTTTTTGCACTTCGTCATCCTCTTAGAACGCTTCTACCGCCTCGGTATCCTCTTTGATTGCTTACTCAACTTTAATTTCCTCTTTGATTGTTTCTGCTACTTCGATATCCTATTTGATCGCTTCTTTCACTTCAATATCCTGTTTGATTGCTTCTTCCACTTCGATATCGTTTTTGACTGTTTCTTCTACTTCGATATCGTCTTTGATTGCTTTTTTTACTTCGTCATCCTCTTAGAATGCTCTTACCACCTCGGTATCCTCTTTGATTGCTGACTCAACTTTAATTTCCTCATTGATTGTTTTTGCTGCTTCGATATCCTATTTGATTGCTTCTTCCATTTCGATATCGTCTTTGACTGCTTCTTACACATGGATATCCTGTTTGATGGCTTTTAACAGCTCGATATCCTCTTTAATTACTTCTTCGACTAAAAGAAAAACACGCGAGCTGCGAGCAGCTCGCGCACAACGCAACCTCTAGTTTTACATATAATCTTCCAATTAAAACTCTGTTTAAGTAGGAATAATTATTATTCAAATATATTTTTTCTATATTATAATGAACACTTACCAAGCTGAGTCCCAGCCATCGATTAGCAGCGTTCAGCAACAATAGCACGTTGTGATTGATATCCAGTCGCTGGAGGAATGCAGTGCGCATCCGAGACTGCAAGCGGCCCGCGCGCACTGTAGCCCCGCCTGAAAATGTCTCTGCGCACAGTGACACCACACTCGCTGCACTACGGGCTTCTGAACGCTGCAGTTCCCTTAAAAATTAGAAGGCCTAATTTTTACGAGTTAATTTGACTGGTTTTAACTTAATAACTATGCCGCCATATGTCTTTCTGATTCAAAATTTATAATCGATTTAGCTCACATTATACAAATTTGCTCACTGTTTTAATCAAAATATAAGCTTGTACCTAATTAATATATTTTTCTACAAAAAACTTAATCGGTTGGTTTGAATTCTGGCACACTAACCATGAGATTAAAATACCTTGCATTGCTCAGGTAGATAGACTGCAGTATAACGTAGCACAGTATAGCCGGTAGTAGTGCTAGTACGCTCCAAGGAGCAGCCACCGCATTCACTAGCATCGCAGCCGCGCATACCAACATTAGCTGCGCCCAGCGACTTATAGCGGTCGGCAGTTTCTGAAATGTCATTGAAAAAAACAATTTAACCTTTATCTACGTGCTACAAAAAAATAATAAGGCGCGCTCGTGTTTTTAAATCGTGTTTAACGAGTTTAACTCTTACGTACTACAAAAATTTAAAGATAAGGTCTTGTTTTGATGCTTGAATGTCCTGAAATTTCTACGTAGAAACTTCAGGACTATCATTTTCAATTAATTCGTTTTGAAGTGAAAACTTCTTTAGGCGCGTTGGGCATTTTTTGAGATGGGAAAAAACCATGAACTCGCGACACTGTTACCGTTACCGTTACCTACTCCTCTGTATGTAAGTAGTGAACACTTCTTTAAGCGCGTTGGGCATTTTTGAGATGGGAAACAACCATTGAACTCGCGACACTGTTACCGTTACCGACACCACTGTATATTAGTATCTCGTAATTGTTCAAGTTTTCACTTCTGTCGGCACTTCCGGGGTGCCATTTTTCCTTTTTTTTTCGACATATGTTTTAGTTCGCGTACTAAAAATTTCGAAGCGCGTTGAATTATTTTCTTGTGAGTCTACGAGCTACCAACATTATTCTGAGTCTATCTGCTACGAAAATGTTACGAAGTCTTTTCTGAAAAGTGAGTGTTTCGTACTTGGTGTAAAAATAGTGAATGATTTTATGGAAGTCCATTTACCATTCACTTTGGTCCGAAATTTTACCGAAATTTTACATGTGAATATTTCATCTCTTACCTTGTCTACAATAAGTATGTCTGCAGAGAAGCGATGCAGCGTATATCCGGCGGGAGTCGTATGGTAGTGTGCGTGTGGCGCATGTAACGCTGCGTGTAACAGACGCTCGTGAAGTGATCGTCGAGCACGCGCGCCCGCCGCCGCGCCCGCTGCCTGCGCACCGCCCATTGCGCATGCGCAGCACACGCACAAACACACGTACACGCGCACACTGCTCCACATCTACAGAAAGGTACAGCTTGACTAGGTATGTGTTATGGTGATGAACTTTATCTACAGATAAATCTGCCAAAGTCAAAGAAAGAGTGCCATATATTTTGGTCAGACTATATTATGGTAACATTTTTAATATCATTCGTATTGGAGTCCACTGCTGAGCATAGTAGCGCCATCCGATCTGGCTGCTCTTGGCTCTTCCGACTATAAATCGAACTAGTGCAGTGGGCGATAATAAAGCGTCTCGAATTTATTTCATTCAGCTATATTCACGCGAAAACATGGCAAGCGGAAAATACATTAGCATACCTACTTCCATTTAGATAACACTAAAAAAATCTACCTAAGTATCTAAAAAATCTAACTTCACTAAAAAAAATCTACTGTCAGCGTTCGCTCGCTGCTGTTCAGATGCACAAACTAGGCACCACTTTAACATTTGTTTTGTTTCTTGTGTGTGATTTTTATTATTTTATTTTACTATACCTTTTGATGTGAAACATCTATAGCCGCACGTAAAACAGATTTCTGGCGTGGCCACGCGTCGCCACGCTATATGATGGTATATTATACAATCTATATGCAGTAGTGTGTACGGTGTGGCGACGATTTATTATATTATTATTATTAATTTATTTAGTTATTATTAATTTTTTTTTAAACTTTTTTTTTTTTTTTTTATATAAAACAATTTCGATGTTTCACATCTGCCAGGCGTCCCGTGACAGCTCACACATTTTTTTATATACACTACACAATAATTATATAAATTTACGCTGTAAGGCACAATAGTTTTACATTATTTTTAAGTTTTCTCTGTAAGTGAATGACTAATTCTGAAGAGAAATAAATATCTTGAATCGTTAACTTGCCTAAATATGTAGATGGGCTGATTCCATAATGCCTAAGTTCATTCAATGGGTTATAGCGATTTATTGTGAGTAATTTTTAACAGTCTTTAAAAAGGAGGTTCTCAATTCGTTGGTTTTTTAAAATGTATTAACAGTCATAACTTTTTATAAACCAATATTAATGATTCTATGATTCTTTTTGTATTAGGTTCAGTATAGCTCCAAGGTTATGTTTTATTGAGGTCTAATCATTTTGAAGGTACTTTCCATTGAGGTAAAGAAATGAAAACAATTTTGATTGTATCCCAGTGTGTCAGGTATTGTTGGAAAGCTCTTTAAACATTAAGTTAACGTTTCATTAACGAATCTTTCAGATTTTCTGTTATAGGTACCATAAAATCATTGATTTTTTATCTATGTCGTTGCCCGATTTCAATGATGTTAGAAAAGGGGTCCCATATGTATTTGGTCAAGATCTGATGATGGGATCCATGAGGAAAATCATCAAATTTTTTATTTGCAAAGATATCACCACATTTTCTCGATTTTCTGTTTTATTTTTGTAATTAAGTTACTTATTATCAAACTGTAGCGTTGTTTTTAAGATAGCACCTCGCGTCTGGTCACTTAAGTTTTATTCTGACTGTGCCTTCCCTTTTACTTACAAATACAATTATCGATGATTACCTGGTCTCTCTCGTCGGAACTGTTAGCTATGATATAGGAGAGCCAGCAATCGGCCGCGACCGCCAGTGCTTGCGCGCCCGCCGCTGCCGCCCAGTACGCTGCCCCCCACCAGCCACATGCCCGCCCGTATTCGCGCCATATTGTATGCTTTAACAGAAAGTTTATATAATTAGAGGCATACGATATACAACATTTTTTGCTATGTACGACATTAATTTAGACACATCCGTGTGTTGTGACATCCGGGATCGTATTAGCTGATTTTAAAGGTGGGTTTAATACCGGTAGCTTGAATATTTATCCAGTAATCAATACATTTTCAATAAAAAAATTTTTACGTAAATCGGCGGCGTGTGACGATGCCGCTAGTCAGTTTAACAGGTATTAACTTACATGATGAATTAATATGATTTGTTTCCTATTATATGTATACAGGCTGTTTCATTCATATTTTAGGACTTGACATTGTTCAAAAATATTTTTTTTCTATGGTAAACAATTTGAAAAAAAAAACTATTCTACAACAATACTAGCCATTAGCACTACACTACCCGTGTTTTCATTTAATGTCGTACATAACAAAACACGTAGTATAAAGAATGAGGGGCATTTACATGTTTTTATAACTGCTAATAGATGTCGTTCCTCTGTCATAAGCATGATTATCAAAGTAAAGTGAATTGTCAATGTCAATTGCCGTGTCTACATAATATTACATGAAACTTAAAAACTAAAAATTTGTTTAGTTTATCTGACGAATTAAAATTGTTTTAGACAAATTTTGTTATTGTGTATTTGAGATTTTGACATTAAACTATATTTTTGTAGCAGTTTATTTCCAGACAGCGCCATCTATTAAACTAGTTAGAACTCTTTTTTTAATCGAAATTGTAAAGCCCTCTTTAGACTACAGATACATAGGTAATAAATATGATGACGGTGATATCGTCGAAGCCCATTTCGGCGACATTGTTACGGCTTGGTTATGTTTGTGCGCTCTGAGATAACTTGACTAGCCCATTTTAGCTATGTTCGTACTCATAGTGCATGTCAGAGCGCCGGCTGTCAACATGGCACAGCGGATGCTCGGATAAAACTTATCTACAAGATAAAGTCACATCTCAATTTTCTTTAAAAGTTTTGTTCTTCTAATTTTAAGATACATTTGCCATGCCATCCTTAAACCCCTTTATCGCTCGAAAAAACGCACAAAACATGAAGAGTGAGGTAGTTGTTGTTTCTCTAAAGTTTAATCCGAAGTAAAATTCTCTTAGTTATTTCTCTGCATGGTACGGTTATTGTATTGCATAGATTCGTTCACCTCACCTGATGGGTTTGATGTTATCTGTGGGTTCGCTCGCACGCCATTAGATAAGACCATACAATGATTTTATGAATGCATATTTTTACCCGACTGCACAAAGAGGGCAATTATGTTACTCAGTATTTACTCTTTACCAGAACCCAAGACATCGAGGACCTGGTTTCTAGATAAACCAGACTAGTATGGACATTATTAGGCCACTATATTATTTTTTGTATTAGACAATCTAATCTGAATGCCTTCCCATCTTACTTGCATCCAATTCTCATCACGTGCGTCGAGTTTGTCCTGCCATCTCCGTCTGGGCCGTCCACGCGGCCTTACGCATTGTGGGTTTGTGTTGTGTTATCCTAGCCCACAAGTCTTCATGAATTCAGCATAGGTACGTGTCTAGTAATTATAATAAAATAAATTACTTTAAGTTTTTTTTATTAATTACCTCATTGATGTCTTCTTCGCCGTCTTGCTTAACGTTAGTAGATTCTTCAGGGATTATACTGGGATTGGTGTCAACTCCATTAGAAGTGAGTGAGTTTAATACTGAATCAGCTGCATTCTCGCCGCTGATACCTAGAACAATGTAAATAAATCGTGTCACAGACGGTGAAAATCATATAAATACTTAAATTTTAGAACGGTATTCACATAATTGCTCACCATACATTACTTTGAACCGTTACACAACACAAAATAATATATACGATGAATATTATAATTGTCTTACAGTATATAAGCTATAGACCGAGGCGAAAAATATATCCAATTTGGAAATATGTCGTAATCAACGTAAGATGGCAGCTAAGCAGACTTATGAAGAATGCACGTTTCTAAGTTGCGTGAACTACGAGGCAATATTTTGCTATAGGCGATGTTAACCACTTAACATCAGGTGGGCCATATGCTTGCTCCATCTCCAGGAAGTATAAAAAAAATCTTAGGACCACCTGTGATATTCTTTATACTCTGAACATAATTTTACGAAGAACACTCAAAATATATTGAATTTTAACTACGAACCGTTATTCACTGGAATGTCTTCAGCCTGCGATTCAGAATCTGAACTTATCAGACGGCGAAGTGTTCTCGGTGTCCATCTACGAAAAAAGAAAAGTGTTAATCCAGGTTATAATCTACGTACATACTGAATTTCATCAAAATCGGTTCGACGTGATTGAGTAACAAACGATCATCCAAACTCGATATCGTACATATTTTCTCATATTTCGCTTGCTCACAAGTTTCTAGTCCTTAAAATTTACATAAAACCAAAAGTGGCGAATTGATGGCAAGAGCAAACAATGAAGTCTCACTTTGGACATGATACTTTTAGAATCGCTGGTAAATTATTTTGACAGGTAACCTGGTGAGCGTCCGTTGAGTGCGGAACCAGCGTCGCATGTGGCTTGCTTCGCGTTGCAGCGTGACATTCGACTCGTCAGCACTCACTACGCGCCTCACATCTCTTCGCCATCTGGAAATATTATGTAAGTATCTATATTTATTTTTTTTGGTTATTTATATAATTATTTCCATGTCGTGAAGCTTGCTTGGTTTTTCTTAACTAAACGGCTTTCTAATTTTGGAGGGCTCGTTAAGATACTGGTTGCAAAAGACGTCAAGTCATCTCAGAGGCCTTTGAATGGTCTCAAAACTCTGATACCTGAAATGACCACTACCTCATACGATTTTACTAGAATTATTATTATTATTAAGCCTTTTTATTTCCCAAAAAAATAATTAATATGTTTATTTATATTTAAGTTATATGTATAGATTTTTTTTTACTAAATTATGTTTATGGGTTTGCCCATTTGTGGGCAAAGGCCTCCTCCAACCGCTTCCAATCGCCTCTTTGTTGGGCTAATCGGGTCCATGTCGCACCCACCACTCCCACGATGTCGTCGCGCCATCTTCGCCTCGGTCTTCCTCGGGGGCGGGTTGTACCTCGAGGGCACCAATGCAGTATTTTTTCACTCCATCTTCCATCGGCAGTTCGTGCTAAATGGCCAGCCCATCTCCACTTGAGTTTGCACGCAAGTTCTGCAGCATCAACTATTTGGGTTTTCCTTCTGATCTCGCTATTTTTAATTTTATCACTTAGTTTTAACTACTAGAATACAAGAATTTATTAATACATATTAATGATTCATCTTGTGAAATAATTATGTATCTAATAAATGATTATTATTATTATTTTTTATTAACTAGTTGGGGGGGATTTTCTATAGTTCGGGTAATTCGAGGAATTCACCCATGCTGTAGAAAACCCTCTCCAACAACCATGTTTTTAACCGGCCCTTAAACGCCGCGATGGAGGCTGCATTTCGGATACTATTTGGTAGCCTATCTTAGACTGCCGGGCCCGAGATGTACACCGATCTGTTCGACTTGTGCAGCCTGTGTGTTGGCGTCACCAGTCTGTGCTGGTGTTTATTGCTGCGGAGAGCGTGTGTGTTGTCAAGACCAACCACCCTAAACAAAAAGCTTACCTCTGCTTCATTTAAATTGTGAGTACAAGCTTTTTTGCTTTCGAAATCATTACTGTTTTCACTCAATCTCTGAGTGACTGTGAGCTTACTTGTAATTATTCATCGTCGGTGGTGGTGAAGAGAACTGTCTCGAGAGTAAGGGTCGCGTGGTGGACTGATGAAGCGTGGCTCGTCTCCAACTGCCTCCCACGCAAGTCGGTACTTCTGCCAGCAAGTGTGCACCTGTGGCTTCGCTGATGCCCAGCTAAAACGTAAATTTTATATCTAGTAAGAATAAAATACATATAACTAACATTCATTAGTAGACTCTTTTTAGGAGCATACCTAAACCTGGTCACAATCGGAATAATATTGTTATCATTCAAAGCACATACCATGGTGTCATCAGAAGCACATCTGCTGAACCTTGCCCGGCTAAGAGCTCGTACGAGCCGGGAGCGTTCCCGTGCAGTTCCACCGGGTGGGCCCGCACCGGCTCGAGCTGCTGATGCCCTTGCTTCTCCTGCCAGGTGCGCCCATCTCGTCAGCACGCCACTCCCATCACTACCAGCCCGACCAAACCCAGCTACTCTACCGTCCTCCATTACCAATATCTGAAACGTTTATTCGCACCTTTAGTTGTAGGATCAAAGCCTTTAAACAGGCAGTAAAACTTGCAAAGCTTTCCTAAAGCTAAGTGCCAAATAAATCATTGTAAACCGACCATCGTAAATAAACATGTTGGCCATTACACGAAGTGTACACAATTACAGAAAGTGAAATAACCACAGGCCGTTGTTGGAGCTGTAAATTGAGCCTGTTTTATGGCTCTACGCTTTGTGATTCATAACTCAATTATAATAGAGCTTGCATGCGTGTGTGCAAACAATTCAATCAAACAATGATTTCTTTTGAATGGCGTTTTACTGCTCATTTCATACTATGCTTTTAAATGTTCAAACATACTTTTTTTAGTTAATACATACCAAGTCAGCATAGTGCATAAGTTCGAGACGGTTTGTCGCAACGATGACTGTCCGTCCTGCTCTCGCTGCCGGCACCAATCCTCTCGCTACAATATGTCTTGCTAGTGCAGCATCGAGAGCGCCTAGTGGCTCGTCCAGTGCTAAGAGTCTAGCCGAGGAGTAAAGAGCTCTGGCCACGCATACACGTATTCTTTGACCCCCTGATAACGGCGCTCCGTGGCTTCCTAGTCTGGTAGCATCACCGTCTACAAACAAAATAAGTTTCAAGTCTAAAATTGCAAACAAAATTAATAATTTAAACATGGATATGATATCGTAGTGATTTGCTTACCGGGTAAAAGCTGCAAGTCTGGCATAAGACCTGTGGCTCGTAGCACCCTTGAGTACCTTCGCTGACACCATGGACTGTGCATCACTATATTGTCACGTACAGAGTCTTCTAATAACCACGGAGGTTGACCCGCGAACCAATTGGAACATGGACTTGCAACACAAGAAACTGTCAATACTAAAATTCTTTGTGAATATAAATAAAACGCAGGAAGCGTCGGAATTTACAACACATACATACATACCTATTAAAACTTATGTCTCCTCGGTCCAAAAACATTTCTCCCAAAATTGCAGACAGAAAAGAAGACTTTCCCGATCCAGTTTCACCAACAACCATAATGAGCTTACCTAAAAAATAATAGGTTTTCTTAATATGTAGTTATTGTTACTTTTATTTACAAAGCTAACTGTAAAAATGTTTATACAATCTGAGAAAGAAATGATAAAAAAAATAAACCTGCTGGAATTTCTAAATCCTCGATCTCTAATAAAATATCTTCTTTCATTCCCCAAGTAAATGCTGCGTTTCTGAATCTTACTACGATATCCGATTTCACAATCGAATCAGATGCTTCATCATCTGAAAAATTATCTGCAATTTCTGCATCTCCTGTCTCTTTTTCATCATTTTTATCCCAAAATGTCACTTCTTCGACGGGAGAATTCTCAACGAATGCGTCGTTAAACTTGTCCAATTTCTTGAAGTCGTCATCATTTCCTTCGGCTGTTAAATTGTTTGCCTCAGGAAGTTCGATAAAATCTCTGATCCTTCTCGTGCTGACCTGGAATATATTACCATTACTTTTATTTTCTGGTAGTGCTATGTCAAAAACATCAGTTCATTTCCTTAAAGCCTCATTACTATTCGTGTCTTCTTACCACTGCTTGTATAACCATAAGCGCAGTCACGGGTAGAATCAGAAGTGGAACAGTCAATTGGTTAAAAAATGCTAACCCAGCGAATACATTGACCGCAGTCAAACCATCGATATTTTTTTCCAAAAAGTAATAAGTGGAAATCGTGATCACTGTGATTAGGGTAGTCGATACTTGTGTTGTAAAAGCTGAAACATACAATTAGATAATTCTTTATTGCACACCATAAAACAATAAAAATAAAAATAACACCGTAAAACTATGTGATACAATTGGCGATCTTATCGCTGAATAGCGGTCTTTACCAGACAACCTTTGGATGGAATGGACTGTGTGGACATTACAGTTGTTCTCAACACGCATCGCATAGTTAAATTCAAAAACGTACTTAGAAAACTCCAATATATTGAATCTTTGTTCAATAGTTTCAATTCAACTTCTCTGAGATTCAATATCTTCTCCTTAAACAAGTCCTCCCATACGTAAAGTTTAATAATGTTAATTCCTTGTAGAATTTCTGTCATTTTCGATATTCTGTGATCGGTGCATTTCGATACTTCTTTAGAATTATCCGATAATTTCTTTCCAATATAAAACTGTAAGGGTGTTATGATTAGCACGCTGACTGCAGTTCCTATGATCGCACTTATTCCTAATTTCCTGTACAATAAGTACAATATAACAG
This sequence comes from Philereme transversata, assembly GCA_963924445.1. Lineage (NCBI taxonomy): Eukaryota > Metazoa > Arthropoda > Insecta > Lepidoptera > Geometridae > Philereme > Philereme transversata. The sequence continues at coordinate 11,276,721 of OZ004355.1, forward strand.
CTACCTAAAACGAAATACAAATTAGATATGTATGTATATTGCTAAAAATGTAGGTATTACTAGATGCGTGAAATCGTAGATAGCTATGGTACCTTTAATGGTATAGCCCAGATGTAATGGCAGATCCAAACACATGACATGATGTTATAAGTGTCCTGGGAAACCAGATTTGTTAAAAGACCAGAGCGTGTCGTGCCTGAATCTCCGTGACTGTGTAAAAGGGGTGTATCCTCATCTAAGTTTGCGTCTGTCGAAGACCAAGGAGCCAGTCGCATACATTTGTTATAAATTACCGCCTGTGAACAAAAGGGTAAATAAAAGAAGGGATTTATCCAATTATTTATCTAATAAAAAAACCGTTACTAACGTAATACTAACTTGCAAAGCTGTCTTTAACCTCATACCCTCAACCGTGACCAGATGAGTCGATATCTGAGATAGAAAAGCTTGACTGATCAGCGCCAATGTAACAATGACGAGCATGACGTAACCGTTGTTCGAAAATTCTTCGAGAGTGACATGTGTGTTGGTGCCGTTAATAGATTCGCGGTTTCCTATGTACTGAATAATCACGGCTAGGCCTAACGCAGGCACCATACCAATCAAATCTCCACACAGTTTCATTATTCCAGCAATGTAGAAATTGGGCCAAACTTTTTTTAAATAACATTGCCATATATTCGGCTCTTCGATGTTCGTTTTAGTGTCCTGAAAGCAAAATTATGCATTAATAGTTAACTTATCGCTTCAAAATATCAAAGTTCACTAATTTGAATATTCTTTTGTTACCTGTTTGGAATATATTCTCGAAAAATTGTCGTAATCTTTTTTGGATCGTTCGTTATCAGGTATTTCACCTATGTCATTTTCTTCCAAAGGCTCTATATAGCCTTTGTACAGGAACGAATTCAACCAAAAATAGGTTATTTTTGAATAGAAATGCACATCACTGTGTTTGTAAGCAATGTTTTTAGATTCTGATGGGGATTTCCGATTGTTCGCGAACCGTTTCACGATCTGTAAATTAATACTTTACACATTCGTCATGCCTTTTTTATGGTATGCAATATAATTTAGATCAAATATAAATGTTCTCACAAAAGACAGTAGCTTATCGGCTTAGTACAAGAAACCATTAAGTCATGGTTAATACGTTATGGGAAATGCCATAGAGCGGCGCCAGACTTGCACGAGAGTAGGTAGCTAAGTACTTTGAACTCCGAGACGATTCGGTTCAGGCGTCTTGTGGCGTCGGAAATCTGTCTGACTCATGCACATATGAATGATGAATAGATTTTCACGTCAACATAAAATATTTCGACCTGTCGTACTCATGTAAATGGGAACTAGAAAGTGGAACTCAGCAGTCGTATAAGAATAATAATTATGCACGCCGCCGCCGATCGACATATCATTAATATCACATACATGCATATTTTATCATTCGAGTCGGATTCTCTACCTACATTGATCTTATACAATGAAGATTTCCATTCAGCATATTGTAAACAAACGGAAATGTCGTTCACCCTAGGCAAAAATGTATTTTTAACATTATTACCTAAACTTACATCTGTTTCCCGAAGAGATAGGCACTAGGCAAAGACCACAGATTTCCACTAAGTAATATGATCCTGACATATTTTGCTTATCACATACGCTATATATATATATATATAATATAATAATAAAAATATTGGTGGACATTTCACACAGCGCTATCTAGCACCAAATTAAGCAGAACTTGTACTATGGAAACCAGATAACTGATAGAATACTTATATACTTTATTTTTTTGTAAATATATACTTATAATATATAGAAAAACATCCAGACCCGATACAAATATTTGTAGATCATGCAAACATTTGTCCCGCGGCGGGAATCGAACCCGCTACCTCCTGCGTCACAGCCGACTATACGCCCACTGCGCCACGGAGGTCGTCAATATATGTCAGTGACTATGTCGCTATGTCAGTGACTTTGGTTCGTCTACGAATTTCCCTCTCCTTTCTTAGCACGAGCGACGTTGAGCCTTCTTATGAGGTCCACAGTGAGAGACCACGTTTCTGTGTCATATGTCATCGCTGGTAGCTCACGCTGATCAAATATGATAACTTGTTTTGTCCATATCTTTATAGACCATTGTTTTCATACAAATAGACTCACAACGTTACTCGCTATTTTGGAGGATACTCCCAGAACTGAGCGATGTTTCTATTACCTAATAGTATGAAATACCAATTCAGCCAGCGGCTTAGTTTTTATTTAGTACATGGCTTCTTAAAACATAAAACGAAATTACCTAACATAGTACACACTCGCTCGTAAACGTACTTATCTAACCTGCATGCCTGTTTACCGTCCGTAGGTGTAGTTTACTGATATGTTACTTACCATCTAATATCTACAATAGATACCTATGCCAGCGGATCCTGTTGTGTAGCTAAACGTAAGCATTCCTTAATCGCTCAAGAGGATTGTGCAACAAATAATGAGACTAAAGCGCTTATCGCCTAACTTGTACCTACTTGTAAATATCCACTTTGTGGAACGGGAGCAAAGAGGTATCGACCTGTATCAGCTATAAATTCCAAGTAACCATGTAATAGTAATGTTTTATAGAGCTTGCAGTACCATTCTCCCATGGTTGTTAACGTTTTAGTTGCTAAGTTTTAACTGCAATATAGTTTGTAATAAAAGAATAACTGTTTGAAACTATTACATAAATATGTAAGAATAATGTCAAATATAAGCTATCAAACTTTACCTCATCATAAAAACAAATGCAGTCTACCGCAGATAACAATGCCGACAGTAATATGGAAAGTCCTTGAATGTATATTTGCACATGATTCGAGGTCACTCCAGGCGCGGTTAAGATGTGTTGATAGAGTACGGCAGCCGAGGCAGAAGCAGATAGTAACCAGTATATGGCCAGGTAGAGGATGGGTGCGGTGGTGTGGCGAGTCCATAGGGCCACGTGGAACACCGCAGCTGCGAGCCAAGCCAGGGGGGCCATGAGCGAAGCGACCAGCCGCACAGTGTCGGCAGGTCGCAGTAACGCCATAGCTGCTCCACAGCACCACACTGCCCAAAGTATCAGGCTCGTGATTCCTCGGAAGTTCTGCCCGCGCCATCGTTGTATTCGTCTATCGGGAAAACCCACTCGTTAACTAACTGATTTAACATCCGGTGATTCAATCGTATCCCATCAAATATTCAGAGTTTACGAATTGGGCATTTTGCAAAACAGACATTTATGACACACTGTGTTAGCTATGTGAATGTTCTGGTAAAAATAACAGCTGAATGACCGACGTTTATTATGGGAGTGGCCTTCACTCCATTTATTCTGTTTTGCTGATGGCTGCAATCATACATTATCATTTAATAGAAACAGCATCGTGCCAATTAACTAAGCTTGACTAGCAAAACCATTGACGCTTATTTATTTTAATTTAACCCAACAATTCAAAAAAGGAAGTGGATATTATAAAAGTTCTGAACAGGCTGTTAGTACTTAAAACAATCCCAAACATGAACTACTCAAATTGGCGTTAAATAAGTTAGTTACGTACCTACGTTTGGTATTATGGCACACTGGTATTACACACACACATAATATTTAAATAATTCGCCGGTTATGGGTTCGTATTCAGAATAAAGAAAAATATTTAAGGAGCCTACACATTTTGATTTAAAATTGTTATAATCATAAACGTCAAATCAACATAAATCTCTATTAGTAAAATTGAGTCAACAGTTCTAATACGGATTTTCATTATTTAGCTTTCGTAAGTATGGTTAGCTAGTGAACCCACCTGTGACCTTTCTTCGTAGTACAGCAACACATAAGTGCAGCTGTGATAGTGGCGCAGTACAGGTGCAGCGAGTGCAAGGCCGCAGCCAGGGCCTGCGCCTGGCATTCAGCATCTCCGTGAGGACATACCGCCTCCATGATGAGTCGCGGTCTCCGTTCTCTGACACCATCCGTTTCACTAGATTGATCACCAAACTCCCCACTTCATTTTATTCTGTATCTATAGAATTTATTTTCTTTTACGAATATAATTTATTACGAAATAAACAAAATATTTTTTACTAAAAAATTATATTATGCAAAACTACATTAAAAAAATTCGTAAATGTCTGATACTGGTCGTGATAATAGGCTAAAAAACAGTTGGCAACGGTAGAACCCATTTGGCAAAGAGAGTATTGGTTGAAAGGCTTGAAATCAAGTTCGGAATCACTCGTTTTGGAATTAAATAGGTACCTGTTATCTTGTGACTAAATTTACAATCGTCTTAAATAAACACAGTTGTAACAGCGATGTGGATTGGTTAATAATTAACGCGGAAACCATAATATGTGACTCCAAGCAGGGTCGGTAAACGGCCTACCTACTTATTTTATTCAAATTTTTGTTACCTACCTAGGTAACACAATTAGATCGCCTTGTTGCAGCCAACTTAAAAATAGTAATTTCGAATTCGGTTGGATTTTAGTCTATAATTATTTATACGAGTAAATCTTACAAGTTAAATATTCGGGAACTGAAGATTTTTATTTTGTAAATTCACTCTTTGGTTTGTATTGGCAATAGTTGGCATCGATTCCACTGCATTCTTATAACAACAAACAAACTCACCTTCTGAAATAAAACTGCGATATTTTTACGTTCGCATAAATTCACTCGAACAACAGATTTAGTATGTTCACATAATTTTTCACTTATGGTCCGCCGTGTATATTGATTGGGTCGAGTTTATAGTATTGTTATTGTATTTTTATTCGAATATCGTGATTGTTAGCATAGCGGTCAGATGCCGCGACACGCGTGAAGCGGTGGCGAGTACGCTAGACACTGACTGGGTCTGGCTGGCTATACTGGCTGTGGGTATAGTGTTCTGTGCTGTGGCTGCCCAAGCTGGCTCCAATGTGTCGGAGCGGGCAGGCAACTTGAACTGAATAGGAGTTGCCTCGGATTACTTTTGGCCCGGAACTCGGCAGTCACCCAGCGGTCCCGGCATGCATTGCGGATAAAACATATTGACTCCTACTTTGTGCACTTTATGCGTCTTAAAAACTTTATTTCGTGTCTGTTTGGCACTAAAGCCTTTTCGGAAACCGGCTTGCTTGGAGAGGCTGGAAATCCTCAAACCAGCGCTCGAGACGATTTGTGATGACAGTGAAAACATTTAATTCCTACCTCAACTTCTAGCTGATGTTGCAGCAAATATTGGCTGGCTCTAACCACCCGTGTCGTGTAGTCGTCTGTCGGTCGCATTTTAATTTAGTTCAATGAAAGTAGGAAACAGGTTGTTTTCTAGCGCGCTGCGCTTTCATGCATAATTCCTGCAGTTGTGAGTTGTTGCGCTGCATTTGGCACTATGTCAGTCGTCCTCATCGATTTCTGTAATACACGTTGGTAATTAACTCAGTCGTGTGTTTTGGTAATAAATTTTCATATATGTATATTTAATTACTTATTCTATGGTTCACCTTTTTTAATTTTTTAATTTATTTTATTAAAATATAATTCCCTTGTGCTCACTCTGCTAACCTCCTCTTCCTCCAAATCCGAGATGAACATAGTTTTATACTGTTAATTGATAAAACGTTTAATACCTCATTTCGAAATACCTACAAAGTGACGTGTTATAAAATATTTGTAGGTAATTATTCAAACAAATTAACCGATATCTTTAACCTATTGTTGTATTTACGAAACCCCAACTGATTAGGCAAGCTATCTACATACTATATTGTACATTTTTGGACTCATTGTTAACTAAAAAGTACATATTAAAAACAGCATGGCTGGTTATTTACGGAGCCCATAGATTCATACATGATGCTTCGGAATATGTAGGTAGGTGTGTTATCTCAAAAAAGAGTAGGTACTTACTTAATTCTTTTATTTTTCTTAGATAAGCCTGAATCTTGTAGCCCGCCTTAAAACATACGAAAGATGTTTTTAATCCTCGGGTTTTGCATTCTATAATAGTTGATTATTGAGTGAAATATATCATACTTCGAAATGTCATAGAACGTAGTTCGTGACCCTATGATCCCTTAGGGCTTATAACCCGAAGCACCGTGTATGAGTAAGCACCTAAGGCCATTGTATTGCCTTTTTTATTCAAGCTTAGTACTTGTTTTTGTATTATTTCTGTTTGTGTGGTCATCCTCTAAAGAGTTATCTATCTAATTTGGCATGAAAATAAAAGAATTACCTAGTCGCCATTTTATTAAATTCTCTTGTAAAATGACTTTTCCCCTATCAGTAGTCAAGAATGCTGGCACATTAAGCCCATCGCATTGCTGACCCCAGTGAAGGGCGTACACTTGTTGCGCACCGGTTCTTCTCCCCACTAACCTTCATCCTCACGGAATTATCACGCATAACTTATAGCTAGGATAACCCTCAAAATGTCTATTACGATAAGTTCATTTTCCAAAGATTTAAGTAAACCAGAAAGCTAAGTAGGTAATTTTATTTGGTTAAGTTATTATAAAAACATAAGTTAACTATGACTTATTGACAAACTTATCATAAAACACCCATATCTGTTATTTAGAAAAGTGTAGAAACTCCTTGATTTTTTAAATCCTGCTTATAAAATGAAACAGTTCAAAAATCCAAATCCCAGCCAGATGTTTCATCAGCCGGCAGCTTATCTTTAGGATATTTCTCGAAGTTGGAGAGGTCCAAGTCACTGGCAACTGGTTGAACCAGCGGAGCCTTGAGCTTTCTCTCACGTAGTCCATCCCAATCGAAACCTAAGAACCACCTGAAAATAATAAACTCATGAATCACAATATTACCAATGCCCTTGTATCGATTAAGCTCCAATAAAAGTCATTGAAGATCAAAAAATGAGCTACCGATTTAAGCGATCTATAATCAAATCGTTGATAAAACTGATACCAAATTATAAATTGATTTTGAAATGGACGCATATCTGGTTAAAAATCAGTAAGATTGATTTACTTCCAACAAACAGTGATAACGTTTCAAAGTCGGACCGCCCCGTAGCAAACTAGAATATAATAGAAAACTTTACTAAAATACCAGAATCTTTGTACCCAAAACTAAATTCGATACGCAAATTGAATACATAATAACAAACCACGCAGTAGAATCAATTGTCGTGTAGCGCATGCAAAACACATAAGACCGTAACCTTCAACTTACTTATGACTTTTGATATCTTGAATGCCATTTTTGAGGTATCCGAGACGTTCTGCAGGAACTGCTCTGCAGAGTTTGCGAATAAGCATCTGCGCAGACTTGGGAACCCTCGGATGGAAAGCTACGGCATCTATTCCTCGTAAAATCAGGGTGTAAGTTTTCATGTGGTCACCGCCATTCGCTCGAAACGGGGGCTTCCCAACAATTATTTCGTGGATAAATACGCCAAGTGCCCAGCAGTCCACAGCCCGATCGTGCCCCTGTTAAATTGACACAATTGGTTTAATGAAATTGGGTATAGCAATGTAGCAAATTTAAAATGAATTATCTTCATCAAGTAACCTTGTTCAGCACAATCTCTGGCGCCACATATTCGGGCGTGCCGGCAAATGTCCATGTTTTACTGTTTGGTGTTATTCTTTTCGCAAAGCCAAAGTCCACCTAAAAAGATAAAATCACCATGACAACAAAACATTTCAAACAAATATCTTTATTTTGAAACAAAAACATGGTACAACAATACTGGAATACGATAGTATTCACAGAAGTAATGAGCTGTGTCGCGAACACTAACTTTCAGGTCGGCATATCGATCTCTGCTTTGATTAAGAGTTAAACTCGATATAACAAGTATAATTAAACTCCATAAAAGGCTTATTAAAGTTAGTTCCGCTGCATTTTTAGGGTTCCGTACCCAAAGGGTAAAACGGCACCCTATTACTAAGGCTCCGCTGTCCGTCTGTCAGTCTGTCACCAAGCTGTATCTCATGAACCGTTTTCACAGATGATGTATTTCTGTTGCCGCTGTAACAACAAATACTAAAACAGAATAAAATAAATATTGAAGACAAACGTGATTTTCTTGCTCGTTTTAGCTCGATATTGATAACGGCAAAAGGTAGACGCTTGAACTATTCACAAAATATTTAGTTATAAATTTACTTTAAAAATAAATGATGAAATTAAAATAAAACAAATATCTAAGGGGGGCTCCCATACAACAAACGTGATTTTTTTGCCGTTTTTATAGATGCCGGAACCGTTTGTGCGCGAGTCCGACTCGCACTTAGCCGGTTTTTTCAGTTTAATTTGCTAATCCAACTTTCATAGTTACCAATTTGACGTATCCTGTTTTGTCGAGCATTAGATTCTCAGGTTTCAAATCTCTATAGATGATGTCTTTCGAATGCAGGAATTGGAATGCCTCCACAACGCACGCGGCCATAAATCTTGACACGTTCTCAGGGAAAAACCGCTGCTTCTGCAGAATGGTCCACACGTCTCCTCCGAGCACTGGCTCCATTAAGAAGTAGATGTATTTGTTGTCTTTGAATGTTTGATACAATCTGAAATAGGGTTTGGTGAAAGACCATTACAATTTTGGTAACTGCGTTGATAAGGGAGAATTGGCCAAGCAATAACTCATATAAATATTATAGTCACATACTTGCATATAAACGGACTGTCGCAAGCCATCATGATGTGTTTCTCGTTGTAAGCGTGTTCCTGCTGCTGTTGTTGCACCATTTCGATCTTTTTCAAGCACTTCAGAGCGAATGTAAGGCTCGGGTTAGGCTTGTACTGCACTAGCTCGACGCGACCGAATCCGCCCACACCCATGGTGCCTACAATCTCTAGGTCTTTCAGCTGCACGTATTCAAACTCTGAAAAATAAATTCACTTGGATTACAACAACAACTTTTAAAAGTACCTAGTAGAGGTCCTTGTAAAAAAGGCTCGCCCGGAGCGGGGGGGGGGGCTAAGAGGCTCAGCCCCCCCCCCCCCCACCCTTCCCTTAAAATCATAGTGAATAGCTGATATTTTATCGCGATTTCGAGGTTGGTCCCATTACAAGTTATAAAGCCTACATTCAGCTGTGTCACGCCCCTCCCAAACTAACAAGCCTCTCCGAACCCAAAATCCTGGATCCGCCACTGACCTTACCTATTTCTGCAACCATATATTGCCATGTTTCGGTATGAAGGGTATGGTTTTTCGTGAAATTATAGGCCATGAGCCTTTACACCTGTATGCCTTAAGTTGATGGACGAAGGGCAATGCATCGTAGGGCACGTTTTTAAAGTGCGTGACCTACGAGGTAATACTTTGCTATAGGCGATGGCTACCACTTAGCATCAGGTGGTCAATACGCTTGTTCCATTTCCAGGTAGTTTAATTGACATGACTTTATGAAGTGAAAACTTCTTTAGGTGCGTTGGGCATTTTTTGAGATAGAAAAAAACCAACTGAACTCTGAACTGATGAACTCGCGACACTGTTACCGTTACCGAGACCTCTATACAGGGTTACAGGAAAAATCGTGCTAGATCCGTTAAGGGCGTGGAGTACCCATCATTTCTGACTTATTTCACTATGAAACACCCTACCCTAAACTTAACCCTTTTCAAGATATATACATACTTTTAATTTTTTTATTGAAAATTGCCGATTTTTAGGCTACTAATTTTATTTTTGTTTATTTTGTGTATCTTATTATTATTATTATTGCATTTTTACATGTGTAATAAGATGCTTTAGGACGTCTATCATTAAAATAGTGCATAAGTTAATTGAATAGACCGTAGTAGACAAGTAAAAGTTAATAACTAAAAAAAAATATTAGAAAGTTTATTTTTCTCTAAGGGATATCTAAAAAAAATATTATGGCAATTGTTCGGCAGTTGTTTTTTAAAATATCTACGTTTCATCAGCTATCTAACGAGGTATAATAATCTAGGGTTTTATTCAAATGCATTGAAAAAAATTTAGTTTTATAGGCGACAGTGGAGAAGAAAATTTATACTTAGCCCTAAAAAGTAAAATAAAATAATAGGTAAGCATGAAATGTCATTTATTAAAGATTTTCACACAACTTTTTCTTATTCTACAGTTCATGTTCAACATGGCCGCCTCTATTTCTGATACATTGTCGCATCCTTCTACGGAGACCAGTCTTTACTACTCCAGTGGTTAACGTGGTCCTCATTTTATTGGCTGCATCCACAATCCTTTCTCGTAAGTCTTCCACAGACGAAACTGGATTCGGCTCGCTGTACACAAGACTTTTCATGCACCCCCACACGTGAAAATCCATGGGGGTTAGGTCCGGACTTCTTGCTGGCCATGGCAACGGTCCACCTCGTCCTATCCATTTGTTTGGATAATTTGTGTCCAGCCAGTCTCTGACACTTCTCCTGAAATGGGCAGGGCAGCCATCGTGTTGGAACCACATGTCCCTGATCAGGTTGAGTGGCAGATCATCCAGCAAATCACTTAAGTCTGCTCTCAGGAAATTTTCGTAGCTTTCCCCATTTAGATTATCCGGGAGAAAGTAAGGTCCAATCAAATGATTGGAGATAATGCCCATCCACACATTCACGCTGAATCTTCGTTGGGACCCCTTCACTCTTTTCTTATTGGGATTCCTTAGCTCTTTTGGGGCCCAGTAATGGGCGTTGTGATAGTTAGTTATGCCATATTTATCAAATTTGGACTCATCCGTCCACAAGATATTTCTTAGAAAATCTGGGTCTTCTACGTCAGCATTTAGCATAAATCTGCAAAAGTCCAATCTTCTCGCGGGGTCTCCTTCTTCAATAACGTGTACCGGCGTGTAATGGTACGGGTATAGGCCAGCAGTATGCACTGTAAACCACACTCTCCATTGCGAAAGTCCCAGATCACGGGCAACAATATTAGTGGAAGTAGTCGGATCCGCTCGAAAGCGTTGCACTATCTCATTGTCCTGTCTACTTTTTTTCCACGAAATGTAATACAAACCCTAGATTGTTATACCTCGTTAGATAGCTGATGAAACGTAGATATTTTAAAAAACATCTGCCGAACCATTGCCATAATATTTTTTTTAGATATCCCTTAGAGAAAAATAAACTTTCTAATATTTTTTTTTATTTCTTAACTTTCACTTGTCTACTACGGTCTATTCAATTAACTTATGCACTATTTTAATGATTGACGTCCTAAAGCATCTTATTACACATGTAAAAATGCAATAATAATAATAATAAGATACACAAAATAAACAAAAATAAATTTAGTAGCCTAAAAATCGGCAATTTTCAATAAAAAAATTAAAAGTCGAATATCTCGAAAAGGGTTAAGTTTAGGGTAGGGTGTTTCATAGTGAAATAAGTCAGAAATGATGGGTACTCCACGCCCTTAACGGATCTAGCACGATTTTTCCTGTAACCCTGTATATAAGTATCTCGTAATTTGTAAGTAGTTGTGAGTTTGTAATTGTCGACCTCTGTAGCGCAGTGGGCGAATAGTTGGCTGAGACGCTGGAGGTAGCGGGTTCGATTCCCTCCGCGGAACAAATGTTTGCATGATCTATAGATATTTGTTCCGGGTCTGGATGTTTTTCTATATATTCTAAATATGTATTTACAAAAAAAAAATATGTATATATGAGTTATTTGGTTCCCATAGTACAAGCTCCGCTTAGTTTGGGGCTAGGTAGCACTGTGTGAAATATCGAGCAATATTTATTTATTTATTAATTGTTCAAGTTATCACTTCTGTCGGCACTCCCGGAGTGCCACTTTATTTTCTACAAGGAAAGTATCCAAATAATATTTTTTTTGTCTGGACAATTCATTCTTGTCAACAATAAATTGAATTATTTTAGTCGACCCGCAACTTCAACTCAATATGAAAACTGCAATCAATTGTGCTCTAGTTATCCGACACTGGTCAGTACATATTTGCTTAGTGTTCCACGTAGGAAGGTAATCTCATATATTACTTATACATTTGAATGCAAAGCTCTTTAACCTAAGCTTCGTGTGGGGTGAAGCGTGCTCAAGGCTAAGGTGTTCATGGCCTAGCCTAGTGAACAGTTAGCTCGAGACTTTTTAATTACAGTACAAAATATAGAGCTTGGGCTCTATATTTTAACTTTTTCAAGGAAAGAATTTATTTTAGGTCAATGCCCTGTGTTGTAAATTATATTTATGTGGGTAGGTACTACAATCTTACCGCTTCTGACTTGAGAATTCTTCTTCGGCTGTGACGGCCTTGGAACTCGGTGAACAATATTTCGTAATTCTTCTATATTACCAAGAAGATCCGTGAATGGTCTATGCAATACAAAATGACAGTTAAATCATGTTTGCTGCAATAATGTATGAATGAAATTAACACACTTCATTGTACCATAGAATAACTAACAAAAAAACAAAGTAAAAAGTACAATGGGGGTCTTATGTCTAAGAAACTATCTCTTCCAGCCAACCTTTAGCTATATTCTACAGTAGACGTTCTATGGCCGATATGATGATGACGAAATCGCATTTAAAAATTACTGTTTACGATGAATTACGATTAGAAAATGAGTTACCGTGTAGGACCACTTCTTATTCATTCTGTAAAATACCATGTAATTTTTATCCTCCATGTTTTTATTTATTCATCCTAGTTACTTTCCGTAGCCTCAAGTACCAGTGATGATTCAGAACTTATCTCAGAATCCGTTTATTATGTCTTTTATCATACGCACTCGCGTACTTCGTTGGTAATTCATTCCATGACTCATTTACTTACCCGCGCTCTAAGGTAAGACACTCAACTCCAGGGGGCTGCGCTGTGACTGTGGCCAGTCGCCTATCCTCATGCAGCAAGGCTTGTTCGCCGAAGAAGTCCCCTCGCTTCAGTAATCCAACTCTCCTCTCAACGCTGTCGCCCTCGCGCTTTGTCACCAACACTGTTCCACCGCGGATTATGTAAAATTTATCACCTTTGTCCCCTTGCCGGACCACCGGAGTACCGGCTGAGAAGAATTCCTTTGAAAATAGGAATATAATAAGTATTTTAAAAGTAGCGGTAGGTCAGTTTTTAATCCTGAAACTGTAGCAGTATCTAATCATAATAAACCTACATATTACAATTATCTAATTTCTACGATTAAGTACGACAAAAGAGTATAAGGATACTCTTACTTAGAGGTAATTTCCCTTTGACATATTGTGAAGAGCCTGTCGATTTCATACATTTATATCTTATCTTCTTTGATGAATATTTAATGGTGCATATCGAATGTGATATAGAATTTTGTTCTCTAGTCATTATACTTGTACGATGAACGAACTGTTCATTCGTTGTCACTGTGCATTAGGTTACAGATATAAATGGAGGATTTTTAATGGCCTAGAAAGAGGTTCGTCATAAGTCAACGGTGCCAGATTGATATAAATATAATAATTAATATAAATATTTAATTCGTAAGTGTGCTTAGCCTAGGGGATCGTTTCATTGAATACATGCAACAACTGCGTCGTCTACCCCACTAAGGAGGTAATCTTAATTCTTCCCAAATTTATCTAAACCTTTGACCTCGACTGTACGTAAGTACTAACCCTCTTCAAGAAGTCGGAGATGTGTGCCAGCTCTATTTTATCGATGCCCTGGAGAAGCGGGACAGACTCCAGGAACCTAATGTTGTCCTCCTGTTCCTGCCGACCACTCCTCACCATAATCTTCTGGAAAACTCTTCGTTCTAAGATCCATACTCTCGCTTCAGTTATACCTATACAAAAAAAAAATTGTCAATACGTCCAATAGATTTTTAAACGCTAATAAAAACATTTAGATTTTATCACATTGTGTTAGTAACACACGAGGAATCTGATAAAATGTATAGTTGAATTGATTCGATAATGATTCGATAGCAGATTATTTTGCATATGGCGACACTAGTAATTCAATTGTTAATATTTGATTGTCATGGAACTTACATCGAATGGAAGCAAAACGTTTCGCTTTGTACAAAATGGCCAGCTCCCCAAACGCTTCTCCGGGCCCAAAGGTCTTCACTACCTTTGAACCTTTTAACACCTCGAATTGTCCAAAGGCAGATACGAAAAGATGACTGCCACTTTCACCCTCGCGAATAATGAGACTCCCTGCAGGAAACTCTTGAGAGTTCATGGCTTCTACAACAGCTTTTAATCTATCTTCATCCATAAGGTTTCTTAGGAAATCGTTAGCCATTACTGCCTTTTCTATTTGCTCAGCGGATCTAAAAAGTGAATGAAACTATGTAATCAACCAATTAATTGGAAGCGTTTTCCTTAAAACCATACATGGGAATAGCTGGATACATCTAATACTTACACTTCATCTTTCTCGTATTTGTCATATTGCAGATCAATATTCGACCGTGCGGTATCGAACGGTGCATGAGGCGCTATGATTCCTCGTTTCCTCCGAGTCCGTTTGTCAGGGTCGGCCCTCAGTATTTCCGATATAGTTTTCCGGCCGGCGCTGCTCTTGCGTTCATCAAACAAAACATCGCTAGTTCTAGCTGAGTTATAGTCATCAGACTCTTTGCTGTAACTGCTTCCATTAAAGCTGGTCTTCTTCTCTTCGCTCATTGGTACTGGTAAGCTAATGCGAAGCTTGTCGGCGGGAATGTAGCCATTGGTTGGCGAAGGTTCTTCGAATGAATGTAAGTTTTCTTCATTTCTAGGAAATATCTGTAAATTGTGTGCCAGATTGTTTAAAATGTAATTGTAAAGCAACAAAACGTTAAAGTTGCATTAATAGTTAACTATAATTTGTATTACCTAACTACCTACAGTCAGCAAAGAATCTTGTTTTTAAAATCCTATAAAGATACCTACCGAAAGTTTGAGTACCAACCATAATCGATATATTGATCACGATCGCCATTCAATTACTGATTGACCACACACTGAAAAACTTCGTTACCTACTTAATAAATTATAGACACCTCAGTCAGTATTATACGAAATGTGTTATAGTCGGTGAAAATAGGCATAAATTGATCCGTACCTTGTTATTAAAATGTTTTAATCTGTTTATTCGTATATTTCATTTTATCTTTGCAGTGATTGGGACTTATCACAATTACTTACATTTATCTTTTAGTTAGTGGGTGTTAAGACTTGGCCACATCACCACGCGGCGCGGCGTCTCGGTCCGCGGCATGTTGCCGTGTCGTGCAAATAAACTTTGTGGCCAACGACGCTCAAGTAGTGTATGATATGCTTATTATCCAAAAAAGATATATGACAATATTGATATAATTAATTAAGAAACGTCCCGTGCGGGATAAGACTATTTATGATAACAGAGATGAAAACTTTAAAACAGAAGGGTTGAATGATGTCTGCCGAAATGTTTTTCCTCCCTTTGACAATTTACCTAAACAATAAAGCAAAAACAATACGTTGCGGTGCGCCGCCGCGTCGTGGTGATGTGGCCATGCCCTTAGATTAATTTTGATTGATTCAACCAACTTCAAAAAAAAGAAGGTTCCTAATTCGGTTGTATGTTTTTTGTGTTTGATAAACAATATCTCCGCCAAACGTAAACCGATTTCGATGATTCATTTTTAGGTTCCATAATCGAACCCGCTATACGAACGGGTTTCAATCCTTATAGTTTCATCATGCCCGTCTGTCTGTCCGACCAGTTACAGCTGTTTTACTCAAACTATTCATCACCATCATCATCATCATCAACCTATAGCAGTCCACTGCTGGACGTAGGTCTCTCCTCAAACTATTATTTCTGTAAAACTAAAATTTGGCATGATAATAAGATTTAGTATAGAAAGAAAGAAAGAAAATACATTTATTTGACACACACACAGGACAGACCATTCAAAACAGAACAAACGTACCTACTTACATACAGATTTTACTAACGAAGAAAAATTATATAAATAAACAGGAAAACCACAAGATAAAAATTAAGTACATATATATAGGTAGGTAATTAAATTGCAAATAATATAGTCTTCCGTGCTGTGTGGGTCTAACAGGCCCCGTCTCAGCGTATTGCTCAGTATCAACGCAACGGCATGAAATAAACGACAGAATATGGTTTTTTTGGGGTACCTCTTTTTGCTATTTATCCCACATGTTGGTGGAGTCAGCCTTATTGCAGTTTTCCTCCACTTCGCTCTTTCTTTTTTTTTTTTTAAATTGGATAGAACTTCGTTTGACCACAATCTCACCTGATGGTAAGTGATGATGTGGTCTAGGATGAAGCACGAAGATCTAGAAGAAACCTATTTACTCTTACCTTAAAGAGGCCCGGATTGTATTCTTTAGGAAAAACAGACGACGGAAAAGTGTTCCATACCTTAGCTGTACGCATCAAGAACGTAGAACCAAAACGGTGTGTGCGAATGGGTGGTATTATTGACTAGGTACGGGTGGTACTGAGCCGTGCGCCTGCTTGTCCTTTGATGTCCTCCTACCTACCTAACTCCCAAGTTGAGGGTAATTTTTTATACTCACGCACGCCATCGTGTGAGATAAATATCGTTGAACAGGTCTTCTGAAAATACTATAAGGCTTCCTCAACACTTTTGTGATACAAAATTGTTACGAAATTAAAGCTTCAAAGTGGCCAGTTTCATAATAGTCGAGTGTCCATTGAAATTTGAAACAAAAAACATATACATATGTACCTCGTTTTCATACAAAATGACCAGTAACAACTGCAAAATTAACTTTGTATTTTAAAATGACTAAGATACAACCGTACTACGGAACACTGTGCGTGATCCGACACGCGCTTAACCAATTTAGTTTTAATTCAAACACAGTAGGTACGGGCTGTTATCACTTTCTTACTTTGATCAGTTCACCGAAATCGGACGATGAGCTACCTACATACCTATATCAATAGTTTTATTTCAGACTAAAAATAACTGCAAAGAACAATGGTTTGTCAACTCACAATGGTCTCTCGTCGCGCAGGCCTTGTGGGTCGGGCAGAATTGCTCAGATTAAATCCACCTTTGGCTGACCACTTGAACGGTGGACAAAGCACCATTTTGATTCCTTATTGATTTGTAAAGCGACATATAATTATTAAAGAAGTGCACTGTTTAAGTAGCTGTGAGAAGTGTTCGCACAGCGGCGGACTAGACTGCGCGAACTGCGCATAGGCAGCCCTTATCGCTCCTGCCAGATAATCTCACCATTCCGATTGTTTTAATTATATCATACTAAGGAATGATTGCTACGATTCATTATCAAATAGACCTGCAATCTTATCGCTACTAAATAATTATTATCACTAACAGGACAGCCAATCGCAACGAAGAGTTATTTTTAATAGCAGCGGCACCGCTGCATTACAAATTCATGTTTTGAAGCGTGCATAATCGGACCGAGGTAAAGTAAAGCCACACATAACTACACACACACTGCTGTTTTATTAACCTCTCGAGTTGTCGATCGTCTGTGGTAAGTGTCAAGTAATAAAACGAAAAAATCCCTGATATTAAATTATACTACTTAGAGGTAGCGGGTTTAATTCCCGCCGCGGGAACAAATGTTTGCATGATTTATGAACATTTTTGTATGTAAGTATTCACAAAAAAAAAGTAGGTATTCTATCAGTTAGGTATCTGGTTCCCATAGTACAAGCCTTTCTTAGTTTGGGGCTAGGTAGCTCTGAGTGAAATGTCCAGCAATATTTATTTATTGATAGATTTGCCACGCTCCTAGTGGCGAATATTTATATTTTCTTTCTTTAGTGCATTGTTTTTTTTATTGATGGATAGCCAAGCGCTTGACCACTACCTCACCTGGTGGTAAGTGATGGTGTGATGGAAGATGGAGCACGCTTGCCTAGAAAGAATCTATTCACTCTGGACTCCGAGATTATACAGGTTCGGTAAAACCTACGCCGGAAGCGAGTTCCACTCCTTATTTGTGCTAACAAGAAAAGTTGAAGCAAATCGTTTGGTATGTACGGCAAGGTGGTATGAACACCAGGTATGGGTGGTTCTTCTCTGTACATCTGTTTGACAAGTGGTGGAAGAGGGAAGAAGGGATAAGGTTATAAAGATCCTGCGCACATTTACCAAAATGAATTTTGTGAAAAACTAAAAGTCTGGCTACTCGGCGTCTGTGCTCAACTTTGTGAATTGGCTTCCACTAGGTAGGGAGTCATCACCAATGAGTCCAGCAGTAGGTTGCTCAATCGAATCTAGGGCTGCAAGCTGATACTTGCCCGAGCCATCCCAGAGATGACAGCAGTATTCCATACATGAGTGGACTTGTGCTTTGTAGAAACTGTGCAGCTGTCTCGGTGAGAAGTACCGCCGAACCTTAGCTAGGATGACCAGCTTCATAGTAGCAAAATTTAGCCCTAGATTCGACGTGCGAGCCGAAGTTCAGATTGGACGTGAGCTCAACGCGTAACGAGCTTAGACTTTCAGTAATTACGAGAGGGGGATGTCACAAAGGGTGGGAATGGGATGAAACACACACGCCTGAGCTTTAGTCAGACATTTGCCTATTTCTATTCAAATCCGTCATTTCATCGTTAGTAATGATTAGCTGTCCCGCCCCAGCTTCGAACGGGTAGAGTACTACTAGCTCCAAGTGACGTGTCACCTATCAGTAGAGGTAGTCAAAGAATCCATCTTCATCCAACCCTACCAGTAGAAAAAAGTGAAGAACGGATTGTAATGAAATTTAGCAAGAAGATTTTATCCTGGGAAAAGACACGGGCTACTTTTTAGCCCACTGCGTAAAATGAGGGTAATGTTTTATTGGGGGTCAGCTAGTAATAAAATAAAGCGAGGTTCTAAACGAGTACAAAATGAAAGAAGTATTTTCATACTATAATTTATTGATAACGTAAATGAGTACACAAGGCCAAAGGCTTCAAATGATTTACTTCATTCATTATTCATTGAAAAAAAAATTATTTACAATAAATCAGCACTGAAATTCATTTGAAAAATGCCCTACGAAAAGAAAATCGATGAATTGTATGTAATTTGATCACCTTATCACAAATGGCATCCCGGTGGGCTCGCTGTGCACTTGGCTCGTACGTTCGAGTTACTTTCAAAATAAACGTATTTGTTTTATCGATTTCGTGCAACAATAAAATGTGCTAAATTCTATAAAATGTGCCCAACGGAAGACATTATATTTATGTAACAAATCTATTGTAATTTAAATTTCAAAAACATTAAATATTAACTTTATTCTTACAATATACAGACACGGGAATTGAGCACGGTAATGTTTGTAGTTTAAATACTGGTTGAATATGTACGCTTATTTCCGCGCACCTGCATAAGCAGATTTACTCTATTAGATACACAAAAATACAGTTGTAGCACATACTTTGTATCAAAGTCAAAAATATTTTGCACACAATCTCTTTCTGGGACTAATGTAACCAGCGATGACAATAATCTAGCTAGTTTCATATTATTTAGAGCTTCTTGTAACATAATGGTGGCAATTCTGTTGTTTACGCTGACCATCTAAAATTGTGTAAAATACGAACGGTCTTATTTTGTTCACACTAAAGATCAAATTAGAATGACATTTAAAGTGACATTTCTAAAATGAAGTAATTTTTGTTATGTTTGCGGGCTAGTTTTAGTGATTAATCGAATTGGTATTGATTAAAACTAGCCCTCAAACACGCCTGATTATTTAAAAATACTTAAATTTAGAAATGTCACTTTAAATGTCATTCTAATTTGATCTTTAGTATGAACAAAATAAGACCGTTCGTATTTTACACAATTCTAGTTAGTCAGTGTAAACAACAGAATCGCCACCATTGCCATCAAAAGTTACATTAAATATGCACACTTTCGACTTAGGTAGCTGTACGTGCTACGTCTCCCATGCCGTAACACTATCATTTAATCGAAGACATATTGTTCATTCACTTTTCTGAAAACAGAACTCTCAGAACAGATTCAGAACCGAAGCGGTACCGCGCAGCCATTGACAATGCAGCTTCGATTTGAAAGGTAGTGCCACTTCTCGTGATTAAATCTATTCAGGGCCCGTAGCCAAATTACATTCGCAACAAATCTATTCGACTTCTACATACATTTGTTGTCGCTGAATGACGTAATATTTCTATAGCATGTGTCAAATCCCATACATTTTCGGACGTGTCGACTAGCGTCATCGCTAATCGACTGTAACTTGGCTAAGCCCTCAGGACTACTAAACAAACGGAACATATCGCCGACGAGTGCAATTGACGAACAAGTGATACTTAATAACTGGCTACTTCAACAACATGAACCCGAGGGTACAATGATACGCGCAACATCCGGCGCGCGGCGGTAAGCCCGCCAATGACACTCATGGCCTACTCATACCGATCCAGTCATCATATCTCGATACCGATGCGTTAAAATATTATTTCATTACCAAATTGGTTTCGTCAAAGTAATAATGTTTCTGTGAATAACACAACGACTGGAGCAGCAATAGCAGGCGTGGGTTCGGCGCCGGCGCCGGTGTCGTTAGCGATCATCAACAACACATGTTATAAGATCTATATATCCATAATTAACGAAGCCGTCGATTGTATAATTTGTGCACAGCATGAAGAAACACGAATAGTATGAAATTTTAACATTATATAAAAACGGAGAAACAAATGGCTTTAGAAAATACATTATCCTTAATATAATGATTAATATATTTTATAATACATACATTGTCCTTGATGTTTATTTTTCAAATCTTATTCCTGTAGCACACTAACCATTTTGTCAGATATGTTATTTAAATTCCGATTTTTCTCCCATTAATTTAACAATTTGGCTTAGATCATGAAATGTACTTAAAACTAAGAATCAATGATTTTTTTGTGATCAATAATCATAATTAAAAGCAATAAAAATAACATAATCAAAAATTATGTTTATGTTTAGAAACAAGTAAATGTGAGGCGGTTAGTTTATGTTCTACGATTACCGTCCGCTCGCGCCTCGCATACTTGCGATCCC
Organism: Philereme transversata; assembly: GCA_963924445.1. NCBI lineage: Eukaryota > Metazoa > Arthropoda > Insecta > Lepidoptera > Geometridae > Philereme > Philereme transversata. Next base: position 11,297,708 of record OZ004355.1, read on the forward strand.
CCACACAACACTAATCCGCAAACTACCACAAAATAACTAAAAATGATCAAATAAATCACATGTACTTTTTTCTGTACTAAAGATACAAAAGTTGCATTTAGGATACTTATCCCTAAAACTAAAGATGCCTAAATAAATTGATGCATCCACACGTGAGTATTCAAAAGTAAAGCATAATATTTGTTCGAAGCTGCAACGAGACAGTTACGTAATATAAACGACACGTATTCATTAAAATATCCTAACATATTAAGCCAGTGGCACTATTAGGTGAGTGTATGATAATAAATCAATCAGAAAATATGACACAAAGCTTAAAAATAACCTATTCAAACCATACAATGAATAAAATAACAGATAGGTTAGACAGGACCTACGTTACTAAACTCCGCAAACGTGTATCACATGAAACCATTACGAAAAGCACCTTTCCCTACGGTTAAATTGTGCGCAAAAGACTAGAAGATCTGTCAGAAACAATTGTCATGGACTTGTGCAAAGTTAGGGATAAGATGTTACTTCATTTATGCATACAACTTGGCATTTCTATCGTTACAATTCTACATAAAAGTTGAGATAATTTAATCGATAAGAATTCAAAGGCTCGAAAAAAGTGTGAGTCATTATATTAATAATCAACGCATGTATCCAAAAATGTCACAATCTACCGTAAAAGTAACGTTGCGTTAGAGTGCAGGTACTAATCGCATCATTTCAGATCTACAGATTACACTTATTTCGCTCTAAACGGAAAACAAATATGTTTTTGATAAATGAGCTGGATACGTAAGTTTATTATTAACAACAGTCACATAAAGATAAAATATTGTTCCTTGCAATCTATGCGACTCTTAGATTTGTTAAGTTTTTCCGAATGAAAGACTATGAAATCTATTGAGAGGAGTAATGACATGCGAATTCACCGAACAAGTACAAATCGATGGGTTTTTGTGCTTTGGTATAAACTTTGAGCGAATTCAATGATGTAAGTAACAATTATTTTACAATCCTAATGAAAATGTTAGATCTAAAATTTACGACGACTAAAGGGTTGGACCCGTATGCGTGTTTCTTCAATAAAATTAAAAATGTACTACAGTTCAGATAAAACGTTAAAATAGCACTGTAAATATTACACCGTACAAGGTACCATCATAATCATCATCTACGTAAAACCAAATTACAAGGAGAAAATCTCAATGATATGTAAGAGCTCCATGGAGCTCCCTTCTTTTCTTAACACTACGGCTAAAGCGTTACCTACACTCAGTAAACTTTATAATAATTAGCAACCGATTACTTATTCGTTTTATGACTAAATAGGGACTGAATGTTAGAATAACAGAGAGGCGAACTGTACACTAGTACATTTGGGTTTCAAAACGTGAAACCACTCCTCGGGCGTAACAAACGGTATCGTTATAGTACTCTAAAGCGGAACATATTCACATAATAATAACAATAGAACTGGACAATAAGTCGCTTATATCGTTCATTTGGATTTGTTTTAGTCAACGATATATTGGTAAAGGTCATCTAAAATTATTTAACTATGTAGGTAGTTACTAATATTTACCTTGAATAAAGAATATAAGGTAACTTTTTTTGGAAAATAAAGGCATTTGTAAAATAACAACCGAAAACATGGCACCGAATAAATGACCGCACCATTAAAGTAGATTGTTAATTAAAAACAGATTCACTGTGGAAGATCCGTACCTACGCTATGCACTTAGCGAGCTATTTCACAAGCACTACACTATACATGAACTAAACGAGATACCAGTGGATATCACTTTAAACTATCAGTAATATTGGAGGATATACGATACATGCGGTGTAACCGAATTAACAATTGACACCCCGGAGGGCGTTCGTAACTAGCAAACACGCTAACTCCTAAACTTTGTGACTAATGTTATTGGAATTTATTTATTTACAATTTTTCATTTATGATATGCAAGTGCAAAGCTCACTTAATATCTCCGTACAATACTTAATGTGGAAATGAATATTCCTCTATTGTCAATATTGTGTACATCTACACGTAACAGACAGACAGCACGGCGCGGTGTAGGTGGATATTCGTACTGAGATTATTTAGCGCACCTACGGGTATTGTACGTATCGTTTAAAACAACTCTACCTATCGTTTATTTCATTAGTATATTGTAATGAAAGCACTTCAGCTGCTCGCACTTGTATAGCATTAGTAGAATGGCAATAAACTGCTAGGCTTTGGTATCGTGTTTAGTCGCGAGAGGCGCGGCAGTGCGGCGGCACTCCGCGCACACTCCACTTACCAATTACTGTTAGTTTGTGTTAGTTCACTATCCAAGCTTTACTATACAAAATTTGGCTAGCAACATTACTTTTTATCCTTAAATTAAGAATTACATTTGTACGTTCAAGAGAGTTCATTGTCATGTTTAGGGTAAAGGTGATGAAGTTTTCATATTCGAGTAAAATCTTTAAATTGTTTCATTGGCTTAATATGGTGCGAATCTGTTGTAGCCACTTCTGTACACAGCAGTCTGTAAAAATCAAAACAAGAAAATTAGACACCTTCAAACTATTTTTTTTTTTAATTTCTCTTTTTTGTTTGATTAGTTTCAAAGAAAAATAGAAAGAGAAAATAAAATACAACAGAATATTGAGACCTGATCCCACCAGGAATCGAACCCGATGAGTAGGATCGCTTTAGTATTTTCCCCCTCTATCTCTATAAACAAATTTGATAAAATAAATGGGGTATGGCTGTGTCATGGACACGGCCGTGTGTTGTACGTGAATACGTATACGTAACAGGTAATATTTTTGATACAAAATATAATACACACTATTTTATGTATAATAATTATAATCATTTTTGATCACTAAGAAGTCCTTCGGGTCATACTAAATGGAAATCTCGAAACGCAGCAAAATGACCTCAAAATGGCGGCGGTTCTCCCTCCACCGCGCGCGATGCGTAACATTCCTTACTTAGCGTAACGAATTCTTTGATCCTTTAGCTATCCACTGGTGTAATTAAATTTTGGATGGAGATGATAGATTTTGTTATCATTGCCTCTCACTATGGAAGCAATTTTATAAACGCATTCACGTCAAAATCATCTTACCCCGTAGCCTGTCACTGGGCCGATGCTGTGTCCCAAATACGGGTCCGCATACTCTCTGCCGTACCTGAAACGTGAAACAAGACCGGTCAAGTGCGAATAAGACTCGCGCGCCGAGGGTTCCGTATCTACCTAGATTTATGCTAATTTAGCAACGCCATCTAATGTTATGAGCTGTAAACTTAAAAAGCAGATTTCTAAAAAAACTATTAAAGATAGAGCCATTATCTTATTTTTCTTTTAGTCTTTGCATATATTTCTATCAATCATATTTATTTCAAGATTACGCTTTGCAAACTTTGAAGAAAAGAGGTTGTATTTTTTTCGTCATTTTTTATCATAAAAATAGTTTTGGAATCTGTAATTTGAGCACTTTTATATTATACAACTATATGATACTAATTTGACCTATTAACCCTCCAAAAAAATAGTAACTCCTACCATTTCAGCGCATTTTTTTACTAGCATTTAAGGTGAGCCAGTATTATTTATAACTATTCCAAATTTCAAGCCAACAGCTTAAGTAGTTGCTAAGATAACATGTTGTGACAGACAGATGGACAAAGTCCGTTAAGGGTTCCGTTTTTACCATTATGGTTTGGAACCCTGAAACATAATTACACCTACAGCTGTTATTATAATTATTTAAATTTCATGGCTGTATTCAATCCACACATACCAACGAAATATAGAAAAAATTACATGAGTCCGTGACGTCATCTACACGGAATTTTTACAATTAATTTTATACGGCTTTAATTAATTATCGTGTTTGGTACACCTCCTACCCAGCAATGGATCTGTAAAATGTATTTCATTCAACTTGACTTGGTTATTGACCTTGAAAACAAAGCAGCTTATTGTGCCTCATTTAGAACAATTGACAATGTGGTTCTAAAGAGGACACTGAAGCAGTGTACTTATCCAACCAAGGTCAGAGACATAACCAAGAGGATGAGCAAGCTGATGGGAACATAGTTCGAAGAACTGATGGCCGTTTGGGCAGAAGGGTTCTAGAGTGGAGACCACGCACCGGAAAACGCAACGTAGGACGGCCCCCCACTAGATGAAAAGACGACCTGATAACACCCATGGAGGAGTGATTTGATGATTTATCTTTCATTGACGACCTCTGTGGTGCAGTGTGCGAATAGCCGGCTAAGACGCAGGAGGTAGCGGGTTCGATTCCCGCCGCGGAACAAATTTTTGCATGATCTACAGATATTTGTTTCGGGTCTGGTTGTTTCTCTATCTTCTTTATACATATAATTCTACTATACGTGTGTATGTCACTGAATTCCTCCTAAACGGCTGGACCGATTTGAATTATTTTTTTGTGTGTTTGTGTGGGTCCCTGGATGGTTTAAATTCATAATTAGACCCGGTAGGTGGCGCTGTTGTCGAGATCCAGAAAATTGCGGACGAATTCGCGGGCATACAACTAGTATATTATAAGTATGTATTTACAAAAAAAAAAGTATATAAGTATTCTATCAGTTATCTGGTTCCCATAGTACAAGCTCTGCTTAGTTTGGGGCTAGATAGCGCTGTGTGAAATGTCCAGCAATATTTATTATTATTGTGCTGCGCAATCGGTGTCTGTTCACGGCGACATGTATGGCATCATACTACATAAAGTCGAGAGTGGTACGGATCTAGTGAGACCAACGTATCGGGCTACGGCCGTTGGTCTTTTCCCCTCGATTTTGCCCGTGATGTTGAGCTTTTTCAGGTTATCACTGTGTTCCCTTGCTATATGGCCAAAGTACTCAAGGACTCGTTGGAAGCAAATGATAGATGGATAGATAAGTGTACGAGTGAGTCTACTTTGTGAATAATTGAGAAACACAATAAATGGTGCTTACTGCTATGATGATGATTCGCCTAAAGAAGCTAGTTTAGACCCCCTCTTTGTCAATTGTTTTTAATGAGGCAATAACCTGCTTTGCCTTTCACAATAGTCCAGTAGCCAAAAGAATTTCATAAGTCTGTTGCTCGATAAGAGAACTAAAGAGTAACAAATAAAAGTTGTTTCAAATTAATTCATTGTGCAATTTGAACAAACGTAGTTCAGACCATTGGTGTACTAAAAAATAAGTTATTTGCTCTTTGTAAAACATAAAAAATTATGTATTTAAAACGTCTTCCTACAACACACAGTACTCGGCACAAAATAAATAATAGTACTATGGTATCGCTACCGCGGTGAGTAAACTTTATGTCAGCAACTTATAACTTATTTCAGAGTTTTTGATAACGTATTTGATGCTATACAACGGTAATAGACTATGGTCTGAACAAGGTTTTTTTTTATTCTTTTGGCAGTGAATTAGACAAGGACTTACGTAGCGAGAGGTGTTAGCGCGGCGTGCTGCGGCCCGGCGCCGACAGCGGCCGCGGCCGCGCGCGCTGCCGCGCCGTAGTTGGCAGCCGCTGCAGCTGCCGCCGCGTGCTGCGCAGAGCTCAGCGGGCTCTTCAACAGGGGCGTCGCCGCCGCCGCTGCGGCTGCTGCTGCTGCCTATATACAAACACACGTTCGACACACACAGACTAACTGCTGGTTTGAACCTCACCGCTCTGTTTGTCAATGTGGCATTGTAAGACCTTAGTATCGATGACGATACTCACTTCAAAAAAAGACATCACATTTAATTTAGCTGAGATTTGACTATTGTTTGGACTTTTTTTGGGATAGGTAATGGTTAAAACATGAATGGTGTGAGAATGTAAGTGTGTTGTGTCGTGTAATGGAAGTTATTAATCAGGCGGCATCAACAGAGCGGACGAGGAACTGAACTATCGTGAACAGTGAGCCCACAAACGCGCAATAGTCCACATCCAATGTTACGAACCTATTTCTAATCACAGACATCTTACCGTACAAAAGGATCCAATTGAACTTCCGTCATCCATCGGAATGTTGTGATTCGTTACGTGTATATCGCGACTTTTAGAACAGCCAAAGACTAAAGCCAGATCGATGCATTCAATTACATTACTTGAAATAAAAAGAGCGTGTTGGAAGTTTGGCTATAATATACAAAGTAACATGCAGCTTTCCTCGCACTCTCTCCTACGAAATGGGTTATGGTTTATTTTCTGCAACACGACTCAATTACCGAAGTGAAGGTCGATATTGATGCGAGTAGAGGATCAAACTGGTAATGTTACAGAAAATTATTGTGATTGTGGTCAAATGAAAATGAGCATGCAATATAAGAATGTGAAAATTTAAAATAGTTACAAACAAGTAACAAATTAGATCGAACCAATGATATAGTAACAACTATCTACTGACTTTGTGATTGTTAGTGTTGAAACATACTTCGAAGGTTGCAATTAATTTGTGGGCTCAATGTTCTACTTAGAGCATGATAACAAGATTAGCATCTGATCGAGTCAACTCACAGCTTGAGCAAAGACCTAAAACTAATCACCCACCACAAATACCAACAACGAACAAGGAAAACTCAAGAGAAAGCAATGGGCGCGGGCCGGCCGGCGTCGGCCGCGCTGTGCACAGTCCGTCTCGGTTACCACAAACACAATGTGCACCCTGCATTACGGTGGATTACCAACCAATAGGACTATACGAATATAATATGGAGCAAACAAAATCCCAGCACTCACTCCACGATGAATAACAAACTTATACTAGCGTGGTGGTTACCTCGGCTGCGGGCTTCGCCGCCTGCAACAACACACACGCACGTCACCCCGGAACACCCACCAACTCCATGTATCGATTCTGCACCAAGCTAGAGATCTTAGTAAGCGACATTACTACTCGCCCTTGTTCCTAGCGCGAGACCTACGCTTTGTGAGGGGAGTGGATACTGGTTAAATCTGGACAATGCGTATCTATCTCTAATAGTAACTTACTAAGATCTCTTATCTTAACGCAACATCTTTATTCTATCCAATGCTTGGTACTTATAACAAAATGAATTAAATGGATATATATGATGCAATATTCACCTGCAGTCTATAGTTGGAGTCAGCGGTTGCAGCTGCTGCTAAGAATGGGTCGTAATACACACTGTGAACCGAAATAAATTATGATGAAGAACCATTATTAGATTGAATTAATAAAGATATATTATAATTACTATTTTGTAAGCTCTATAGAATTTATACAACTAAAATATTAACAGTATTGAAAACAGATCACAAAATTAATTAATTACCTACACGAATACTAATTATACAGTATGCATTTCATAACAATAATCTATAGATGCAGAAAGAGAAAAATAATCTACGATGCAGAGAAAGTTATTAAACAAGAAAAGAACAAAGAAGAATTTACAATTTTTTTACAGAAAAAGATAGAAGAAGCACTAAGAACTATTGAGCTAAGGCAACCAGTTGCATACAACATTAATATTGAGTTAGTCAACAATACATGATTAATTCGATGGTCGCTATTCTAAGTTACTTTGTGCTATTACAATTATGTTAAATATTATTCGTACCGGTGGAGGTGGTGGGATGCAAGGATGCAGGGTGGGGGTATTGGGTAGTTAAATATATAAATAGCATGGGTCTTGACTCCTGAAATAAATATACAAAATTTAAGGCATGGATGTAAGAACCGACTTAAATAGTTTGTTGCCAAAAAGATAATATGCGTTCCATTGTTTTTTTTTACAACCGAGCTGTGGCTAGCGGGGCAATTCATGTAACATAATTTTAAAAACATAACGAAAGTTTACCCAAACGAAATTGAATTATATTTTGGCATTCTGCTCCACTAATATTACAAAATCATCTTGATACATACAATTAAAAGTCTATAATCGCATATTTAACATATCGAGACTAGATCGAAGCTTGAATTTTACTATTTCAAGTTACGAGAATTGTCCTTGTTTGATTTTTAAATAAAAATAAGGATTTGTCATGGAGATTCCACGAAGAAACTTATGAAGGGTGACCTTCCCTTATCGCTAAAACGCCAACTCATTGTATTTTAAAATTTACATTTGGTCCTAGGGCCGGAAATCGCATTTTTAAACAGTTTTGGAGTTAACTTTCAAAGCATCAGTGATGTAAATTATTTTATTTTAGTCATATCTCCAAAACTGGCTTTACCACTTGGTGCTTTTGTGTATTTCTGTTTACGTACCATGTTTTTAAATGATGGTATTTTCTTCAGGTTACTATGACTGAATGTTGATAAAGGAACAGGTAGATTGGATAAGTATGTAAGTAGGATAGTTAATGGGAGTGCAGTGCGGTGCAGACACGATCTATGCAGCATCGTCTTTTCCCTTTAGATAATGTTCCAAGTAAATAAGTGCCTACTAGTCAAGTTCTCACTTCTGCAACTATATTCTCATTGTACTCGAGCTTTCAACTTATACAGACATGAGCATTTACCTTGCCACATATTATTAAAACTGGTGCAAGGTCATAGGGTAGACGTTGATGACGCTAGTAGCGTAGCGGCGCGTGCCTACAGGACTATTAAACATAACAAGCATACTTTGTTTAATGAGTAATACGAGTGTTGTTCGTTTGGCGCTGTAGGCTTCAATACTTATTCATTTATTAAACCAAACTCATTTATTTCCCATTATAATTATATTGTATTTGAAAGATTGTCAAAAGACTGGTGGTATATATAATTAGCACCTGCATAGATTGTGTTGTGAGTACTCACGGTGCGTACGCGTGCATCGGCGATGCGTAGGCGGCGCGGGGCAGGGGCATCACGTGCGGGAGGTGGTGCGGGTGCGAGTGCGGATGGTGTGCGGGGCGCGGGGAGCGGCCGCGCACGACGGCCGCGCCGCGGAGAGCGCCGGCGGTGCCGGGGCCGGGGGCTACATGCAACACACAGCGGAGGGCTAACATGCGGGGAGGGTTACCTGCGTCGCTGCGCGGCGCGAGGCGCCAGCACCAGCGGGGGCGCCGCGGTGGCGGCCGGCGCCGCGCCGAGCCACGGCCACGTCACGCCGGACACCCGGAGCCCTGCGCACACATTGCGCCTCTACACACTGACTGTACGCGTTGCCACCTTATGCTACTACCTTCTTACGCTATTTTACACTAATCCTACTAGTTACATAAAGCGTATGACGTCTTTTGAATCAGACCCTTTGTGTGTATCCGTGAGAGGTTTAGACTGGCAGATCTTGTGTCGATTTTCTATTCAGACTTTCTGCTAGGATTTACTCATACAAACATAAAATTACCGTACGGCATAATCTTGCCGAATTATTAAATTCTGGGAAACTTTGGCGGGCTAGTGTAATAGGCCAAGCCTGAATAGACTACATAATTATTTGAGATTACAGGTAATCCGTAATCAAATGACTAAGGTGGCAACGCAGGCAGTAAGCGACAAGGTATACAGACCGCGGCGCCTTAATAAGACAGACCTTTTTGTATCGAAGACACTTGAACTGAAAACGCGGCTGTGTCCGGTAGACTCAGTTAAGTTGGGGAGACGATTTTATAACATTTTGAAAAAAAGCCAATATGAAAAGAGTAAATACATTATTCACAATACTATCTATATTACTATATTACATTGTGCACTAGAATGCGATTCAATAACGAGACGACTATAATAAATAGAGAATATGATTGACATCGAACGGGCGGGGTAGGAACCATGCCACAGTACAGTCGACGCGGGCCGCGCCTCATCTACACGCGTCACTAGTACAACATACCGTCCGCGCCGCGGAGGACATGACAATGGCCGCTGACTTTCTGCTCTAAGGAAGCGTGGCCTCAGGATTCATACAAAATGCTTTCAATTCAATCTGTGACATTCAACTTCAGTTCGAGCAGTACTTTTAGTTCTAATCAACCGCATAGTCCCACCACATAAATAAATGTCATGCTCGAATGAATGTTATTATCATAAATGTAACGCGAAAGCTTTAGTGTCTTTAACAAAGGATTTCATACGAAATTTCGCTCGAGTATCTTACCTTCGGGCCATTGTACACACACTGAAACAAAATAAATTATTTTTATTCTATGCTAAACATTAAACTTGTAGTATTGTATCTATGTCTAGGACAATTAAGGCAGAGTAGAAGACATTCTCCACTACAGAAATGAAATATTAATAGTGCAAGATTGAAGGCACATACAGTCATTCAGAAAATATATATGCAACAAGAATATCTCATATCAAGCATAACACCAAGTGTTATGTCCATCTAACAAGCCATTTCGGTGGTGGTTGGGATACTGTTAATCTTTATCAGGCAATAGTGTCGCCGGAGACAGGCAACTGCGTACTTTTAAATATTCTTTCAAAGTAAATTGTAAATTTTTGCAATAAAATGTTTGTAATACGCATGAGAAAGTAGTTATATTCCAATCGCGCAATGAATAGTGTGCGATCGCCAGTCGCGGACTGTCTCCGGCTGGTGACAGTGGACTCATTCTCTAAATAGCATTCACCTAATTGCATTCAGACAACAGATCTAGCCAACATGTATATAATAAGTACATTGACATGGCATGGACAACACTCATTTTTACATATTCAGCTCTCTCACCCACAGTGGGAACTGATCCATTTCTAGCCAGAACAACTGATGGATTAAAAAAGAAAAATCCAAGATGCATTAAAGTCAAAACAAATGTTATGTAACGAAATAAGGTGACAGATATTCATAATTTGGCGGTTACACTGTAAGTATCGGGAGGACTTGTGGACATAGTTTTTCATTCAAATGTGTTATGAGGACGGAAAAGACTTGGGTATTCATGACTGAGTTTACGCTGTAACAATCAGATGTACATATGCTTACCGTTGGGGACCGTCGGAGGTTTCTTTGTCTGGACTCTCGCCGTAGCATTATTAACCTGATATTCAAGTAAAATATGTCAGAATTTATATTCTCGGGGTCCTAACTAAATATATATATCAAACCATTCAAACAGATTATGAAATAGTTATTTCCTGTCCTGGGAATCGAACCCATCATTGTGAATTAATTCAAAAATTATAAACAATAATTGAAGAAAACTAATATTAAGGAAACCTACTATGTCTCATTTAAAATATAGTCTATGAGTTTTTAAAAACATTACGGGGACATGTGTTCGGCTCCCTCACCTGACGGAAACCGATGTTGAGACCATCGTTTTGTTTTAAATATGTATGAACAGACAAGTACATCATACTTGTGCCTATTTTTGAGACATTTTTATTTTGTGTGTGTATTTGGGTTAGGTAGGTCACTCGGAAACTGCTCAAGAAAATTTATCAAGGGAAATTACTGGTTGAGTTCAATCACTTTGATCTCATTTGTATTGATCGAATTCTGAATTGAAAGGGACAGGCTATAGACAGGGTATAATGTATAGAACTGTAGATAATATTTGTGTGTTGTATCTTACCTCTGCGGCAATGTGACGATACGGTTCTGTCTACATTTCTCTGTGAGACACTCTCTCTTTCGATCGGCATTTTAAATGACCGTCTAGAGAGTAAAGGGACAAAATAAATAAGGTTTGTTTGTGGATTAGAGTGTGGCATACGTGGCGGCGTGGCGCCGGCGCGGCACGCTAGCATGACAGTAACTACAGAGCAGACGAGCGCAGTTGCGGTGGGCGGTGGGCGGTGGGCGTAGGAGCGGGATGTTACAAGTTACACAGTGCTACGGATGGTATTCATTGAGTCATGCACACCTCTATCTTTCTGCCCTCAACCACGGTGCCGTGAAGACGCTCTCGTGCTCGCTCCGCATCACCACTATTTGCGAATGTTACAAAACCGAATCCCTGCATGCAAGACAGACAAAACATGCATTAAAAACAGCGTCGCTCAAAAAACAACGTGCAACAAAAATTAACATTTATGCATTGTATATTCTTTATTTAAATAATTCTAGTGAAATATCGAAAGGATTATATTATTTGATTACGTTGATACTTTGAGCGTTTTCTAGCTGAATGGGTACACATAAGCGTTTGGAATACAGTAAGTAATATATCAATGTATCGTCACTCGTCACTCGACTATACGATAGGATAGGAGATCAACTCTCCCTTGTTATTTCACAGACACTACCAGAATTATAAGTTATTGTGTGTAATGTTAGCTGCCATTTGTTCTATTACGGAAAGATCACCGTTCATGCATTTACTAAATTGCTAGAAATATTTTAGAGATAATTTATGTTACAATATACAATTTCACTGTAAAAGTCTCTAGTGATGAAGGCAATAGACACGTTGACCGTTTTAGAGTGGTCGTTCACATTCCTACTAATCTAGAGTCTAGGGACAAATGTACACCATTTCTTGTTTTAGTAAATAGGTATCCATGGAGAATGTGCTGTGTACAATATATCCATGGAAAACCTGGAAAATGTATAAATATAATATGCATTTACCATAGTGCGATTACATTACAGTGCCATACTAAGCATAGTAAACTCAAAAGCATATTTTACAATTGTTTATATGTATAACAAAGTTTCATCATCTACTGCACGATTTGTATTATATTTTAATATAAAATGTTCATTAATTAGTAAAACTAATTTTAGTTTTCACCCACTTCGGGTTAGAAATGTATATAATCCAACAATTATAACCAGAATATCGTGCTCAGAAATACTACTTTCAAAACATGGTGATAACCCATAGGTAGGTACAAAAAGCAGCTACCGCAGCACACAATACAGTGGAAGAAACGACTCGTGAAAGTGGCAATCAAATTGCTGATTGTACGAAACGCTTACACTTACAAAGCAATGACAGCTCTATTATTACCATTCTGAGTGCAAATATATAGGAAAACTATGATTTGGGCAGAGAGAAAGAGAAATAGATACAAAATAGATGTGGGCAGAAAGACCTACACAAAGAGGACCATCTATCATCATCATCATCTAAACATACAACGCACGGAGTGCAACAAGCTCTCTGACAATCGTAAACGGACTTCAATCGAGAACAAGGCAGAAGACATTCGACAAATTCTAAACTAAAATGCACCATATCTAGATTAAAATGCTCTAACTTTTCAATACATTTTGCGAATTCAGGATCAGCGGTATTTACTACATGCCCAAAACTAATGACAATTATTTGGTGCTTCCCTGGTTAATAAGCTATGACTATAATAGACGAACTTCATAACAATTCAGCTCAAAAACATTAGAGACATTAAATGATTAGATTGGAGATTAATTATTACTTAGAATGATATTTCATCCAAACTACACACCGAGTTGCAATAACAACTAACCCTGTTAATTATAAGTCCAAGCGAAGGAGTAAAGTTTATAAACTACAACATATTAGGAGAAATTGACTTTACACAGAAAAAATTACCAACAACATGACTATACAATGAAACATTTCTAAGTAATTTTGTTAAAATGTAAGAAAGATCAAACATTACATGAGCAGTTTGGATGATGGACATTAACCTTTATTAGTGATGGATAATAGAGCTGTCCTGACAATATGACTTAGGAAATCAGCTGTTAAAGTGACGATGCAACATTCTCTAATACTGCAAATCCCAATGTGAGGCTTAACAAAGAATTGGGAACGATTAATTCAAAAGTGTAAAATTACTTCGTTGATATGAGCGAGCATGGACTACTTAGGGGCGGTCACCAAACGGACACAAGAAAAGCAGAAAACACGAAAAAAGCGTTCAATCCAATCAATTATTATTATAAAATTATTTTAATAAAGTCATCTGCTTATAGATTTTATAATTTACAGTGAGTTGTTTTTTGAGTATCATTAAAATGTGTAAATTCATTGTTATGTTCTAAGTTATGGATACACCATTGACTTACTTTTAAACAAATCAAGAGATTGGTTTAATGAAAGCATTCACCGCGTTCGTTGTACAACATAAAATCGTTTATCAAAAAAAAATATGTCAAAGGTGTACAAAGTATAGATCAGATACTTGAAAATTATAAGGTAAACATTAAATTATATGATAATTTACAATGCAATTAGAGATACTGCACCAAACATTAAAACCAAGAATATGCTATGAGAAAGAATAGCTCGTTTCAAACAGAATTGATTAAAAACTAAGCCCATTGCCTTCAGAATTATGACAAGCTAAATACTCATTATTAATATCAAACAATTTGCAAGATTATTAAGGAAAATTTATGTAAAACTAAATTAAGTTCAAAATACTTTTTATTTAGGTTTGGGCAGCAAAATATTAAATATCATTAAAATAATATATCATACGACTTCTTTTTAGCTACTGACTATTATTTCAATATATATTATTTTATACAAAAATAAAGAACATTAATAGCTAAGAAGATCCGTACACAGTGAGTGAATTTAAGGAATAACAAACTAATCGAACCATTTCAATATTTATTACGTGAACATAATAAATGTTATTCCGCAAATTCAAATTCGGCAGAGAAGCAATAAAGAAAACAGCACTAGTATTCAAAAATAAGCAGGTGTCATTGAGGGGAACAGATAAACAATAGCAACATGTTTTGATAAAGGGAAAATGTATTTATTTATAAGTAATTCTTTATTGCTTCATGCCAATAATACAATTGAATTTAGGTTTGTAGCGTACAGATTGCGACTTGGAGTTGGTTTTATCCTCAAATTGAGAACAGGCAATATCTGGTCGGTGCAGTAATATTATCAACCAACCAAATTTACCTATTTGGTCGGTGAGTGAGCACCTATTTGAAAAGGCATTTTACAATTAGCGGTCTGTGCGCCAGAAACAAACAAGTAAAGATCTCTCACAGCGGCCCTCTGGAACCCTCGCCAAGAAGGGTTTCAGAGGGCCACTTCTTAAAGAAGTCTAAACAAAATAGTTCTCACCTTTGAACCGCGTTCGTTGAAGATAATTTCTACGTCAAGAATTGTGCCATATTGCTGAAAAGCAAAACGTAACAGTTAAATTTCCGCTCGTATTTTGGGGGGTATATAAAGGGCGCATGCAGTGTCGCGAAAGCATCAAATAGCATAAATCAAATACGTACGCCAAACATATTTCTGAGATCGGGATCTCTAAACCGAAAGGGTATGTTGGAGACGTGTAATCTCTTGGGTTGAGAAGCTTGCGAGACGGGCACTAGGTTCTTCTCGGGTGTGGAGGGCGGCTGGTTGACGGCGTTGGCGACGGCTGCGGAGACGGCTGCGGCCGCCGCGTGCGCCGCCGCCACCTGCTGGGCCGCCGCGTGCTGCGCCACCGCCGCCGCCGCCGCTTGTTGAGCCACAGCAGCGGCGACGCTCACTGGAGTGTTCTCTTCGCTATTGTCACCGTCGCTCTGCTGAAATCAATATTAACAAACACATGAACAATGCACTTACAATCCTGTTACTACCAGTTCGGTTCTATTATCTTAAAATTAATGAACGGATCTATATATCCAGAATAGTATACGAGAGTGTCATGTATGACACTTCCTACTGTAATAGGAATACTAAACGAGAAACTTGAAAATGTAACTTACTGATGTATTCTGATTGTCTATTGAATTTGGCTGATGCGGTTGAGGCGGTGGCTGCGGCGAGAAGTTGGCTGGCGGCAAGGGGGCCGGTGGCGGTGGACCCTCGCTCTTCACCATAGGCGGCTGCGGCGGAGCCTGTGACGCGCCCTCGGCTTTCACCGAGAGTGCGTCGCCGTTGGCCGCGTACTGGGCCGCCGCTGCCGCTGCCGCCGCCGCGGCGGGGAACGGACTCATTCCGGTTCCCACCATGTGCTGAAATTAATAATAATAACAGGTAAGCAAAATTAAATTTCAGGTCGGCATTAAATTTTAGCAACTATGAATTACCATTACGCCTGGAAAGTGGTAAAACGCGGACACGTTTGAAGCCGCGAACGCTTCGGACATTAATATCGATTCAAAATATCCCAAACCCAAGTCAACAAAACTACGGCGTATCAAGAATTTCGTCTCAGGGACAGACTAGGTGGGTTATGTACTAATTCTGTCGTAATAAATAAGCACCGTACATTTGACATTTCTAGGCTGCGATTCGAATTATTGACGTAGAGAGCCCGTGCCAAATTCGAGTTGCATCGCTCCGCACCAAAACTGCGTAAACTTATAGTATTTGTAACATTCTAAAGATCATGCTACATTTTATATGCCAAAAGTAATATTTGGATAGTGTAAAATATGCACATAGGAATAACACACTTCCCGTTTATAGAAACAGGCTTCAAATGCCCAAACAGTCAATTATCTAACTGAAAAATCGTAAGTAGGTATTTTAATAGGCAGATTTTTAATTTTTCGCATATTATTCAAATTAAAGCAACTTGTTCTGAAAGCACCCAATTTTATTTTGACCGAAATGCCCACCACCGTTACAAAATTAATTTGGGAATGGAATCTAACACGACCTCAACACGAGCCATGAGCGCGGCGTAGCCCTTAAAAATGTGATGACCGCGGGCGTTCAATTAAACAAGCATTCTCATCCTTTGCAAAAATAGCCCTCACCCACTTTATTAATCATAAAGGGTTTGATCAGTACAATGCCTTTAAAGACATCTTATTCACTGAACAAAGAATGTAGTTAAAAGCTAATGGTTATGTTTTAACTTTTACATATTCTTTCTTTACCCTATACAAATAGCTAGAACATTTTACACCGAGATACAGCACAGGAAAAGAGAAAATTAGGAAGTGGCTAATGGAGGCAATTGGTATGACGACCGCAGCATGTTGTTAGTCGCCCAGCCAGGCTTGATAATAATAGTAGTATAAGGACTGAACACAACCAAGTATTACTAAATAGGATCTTAAAAGAATATTGATTTAGGTTAATCGTAGTAACCTATGAAGTTGATGATTGTTCTTATATAAAGTTATGTATAAAGTTGATAAACGAATAGCAGATGAACTCTTTCTTAGAACACAACTTTCAGTTTTGTTTCAGCAAAATAAAATTACCTACTTCTGACATCAAAGAAACGTTAAAGAGAGTAATAAATCCTTCAGCTACCTACGAATAAAGTCTCTTTATAACAATATTAAACTCCCACAAGCCAATAAAGAACGCGAGTATGAAGATATTTATTTACACAAAAACATTGTAAATAAATATAATGAAATGATAAAATTCCCGGCAGAATGGCATCATCGTAAGAACAGCTCGAGGCGACACACGCAAGATAGGGCGAGTGGGGCGTCTCAGCCCTCTTGTGCCAGCACAACGAAGGGCACTTCGCTTACGAGTTCTAATTGTCCAACCAACCGCTGCACTGGTCTAAGGCGAGCGATGACTTGAGAACATGTGTCGGCCTGCCTTAGCACCCTCTAGTTGCTGGTGCTATTTATGGCAACACAACGACGACACAATGCTCGTGACTCATAGTCTCCGAGCACGAGACGTGTTAGCAATAATCAAATAAATAAACTACAACTTGAGTATTCCGCTCGGGAACGCTACTTACTAACAGCCGTACAGGAACAGACACTACTCTATTTGAACATTTTGGCAAGGAACCACGAAGTAGATAAAGTTCATATAACGTTCTAAAACACAGTGGTAAAACTTTCAAGAGAGCCCGAAGCTCTACGTTTACGAATAAAATAATATCCTGGTTGTTTTAGTCCCGCTTAGTTTGAAGGATAAATATTTACTCAGCATGAATAACCTACTGGTAAATTTATATATAAGTTACAAATGGTAAATTTCAGACAATTTTTCATTCAATAATATGTAAGCAATTCAGTTTACAAGTAGCATGTAAGAATGGCCATTAGGTACGTTAATACACGTGGTAAACCGCCTCCCAGTCGCATTCGGCGGTCACGTAAACAAACAGACTTTTTATAGAGCATGTCTGGGGTTCATCTTAAACAACTGCCTCCCTACTTATTCCCGTTTATTTCTGAAACTGTAATAGAGTAAACGAACTCGATATTGACAGAAAACGCAGAATGCCCGTACTGTTTTAAATGCTTCAGTAAAATCCCGAAATAGCAAGAACTTGTTTAAACATTATCGTAGGTACTTCCTTCTTCCAAGCTTTTAAAGTTCTTCGTAGGTCAATGTTTTTATGCATGAGCTCGCTCGTAACGTAACATGCAACCCTAAAAAACCTTAACTGATGATTGAACCCTGTCTGATAATTCTATTGTCTTTACGTGAATTACATTTTAAATGAGTACATTATTGAGAACATATTCGTAATTTTTAACCACGCCACGTAGGCCTAGATTTCAAATACCTTAATAAGTTGCTGAATGTATTTTTATTATGTAGGTATTAAACACTCACAAAGCAATATCAAAATATTTAAGGAAATCCTTTTTTTAAATGTAATAGAAGACCAAACGGTCTATGCGTACGGGGAGGCATGTGCTCTACTCAGTTCACAATTAGGTAATTATATCAAGACCGATTAAATGTAATTGAACGCGACACAATAGCAGGCGTCGTACTCGGCAGAGCCGAGAGCGTCGTGATGTGTCATCCGAATTATGATCAAAACGGACATCTGGAAAGCCGTAGTATTATCGCTGCCTGTATTATTGTTTTCGAACTTGTTCTCTGCTAATCCGTGCATCTCTCGATGCTCGAGAGATCCAGTAGTGAACTCGAAATATAATAACTATCTAGTTCAAAACTGTGCTTTGGTTATTTTATAGGTATTTTAGTGATTAAATAAATAATACTATAGGTGATACACTTTGAAGATAAGATAGAAGTCATTTATTTAACCATGTGCTTTATTTTGACCAACTATTAATGTTAGAAATCTTGAGGAGCCGCGTCGTGTCTAACGGTAAGTTCGCAACTACCACTCCCTCTGTGTAAAACAATTATCAAGCCGGTCTGCATCCTTCAAACTTGTCTCTATTAACAAAACATATAAAAATCGCCAACAGATGGCGTGACATGTATCGGAATGCAACAAAATAAAATACAATAACAGCGTGTGTCGTCTACAATCCACCCTCTTAGTGCTGAACTGAGCCGACAAACATATTAGAAATCAAATGAATACAAAAAGTGTCAGATCAGCACTAACATTCCGTTGGTGCAAGTAGTGCGACACGCGTTACCGGGCGGCGCACCAAACCAGTGCGGGTGCGCACGTCCACCATTCGCACGCGACCATCATCACCCGCATGGGTCGCACTCACCACTCCGTGCCGCCAACATCCACGATCTAAATTAGGTTCCATTATTAGAACATAGTCCCCATCTCGCAATGCTCTCTGATCCCTAAACCATTTCTGCCTCGGAATTAAAGTAGGGAGATATTCTTTAACCCATCGCGCCCAAAACATATCGGTCAACCTTTGCGCTAGGCGCCATTGTTTTCGCAGACATAGATCGTCGTTATCATACCTACCAAACACGGGACCGTACGATGACTTACCTAACAAAAAGTGATTAGGCGTTAAAGCTTCAGGGTAATTAGCGTCACATGAAACATGTGTAATAGGGCGACTATTAACTAGGGCTTCTACTTCAGCGAATAAAGTAGACAGCGTCTCAGGGTGTGGAGCGCGTTCCTTAAGAACGACTTTCAAGGCCGTTTTCACCGTGCGTATCATACGTTCCCAGGCACCACCTTTCTCAGGGGCCCCAGGGGGTATGAACCTCCACTCGATACCTCTTACGGTACCGTCTTCACGGAGTTTACTCTCATTGAGTTCGGATAGACTCCGCTTTAACTCGTTATCTGCGCCGCGCAGGTTCGTCCCGTTATCTGAGTAGATAACGCTGGGCGTACCGCGGCGAGCTATCATACGTCTGAGCGCCATGATGGTGGAGTCTGTACTCAGACTCTCACTAATTTCCAAATGAATGGCGCGTACCGTTAGGCACGTAAACATTACGCCGTACCTTTTTACTCTTTTTCGTCCGATAGTGACCTCCATCGGTCCGAAAAAATCCACCCCCGTGAACGTGAATGGGTGTCGATTGTGCTGCAGACGAGCAGCTGGCAGGTCCGCCATACGCTGTGGCTGCGGTGTCGCGCGCCGGTATCGGCAGAACAGGCAGCGCGCTGCGACCGTGCGTACGGTAGGACGCAGCTTCAAAATCCAGTAGCGTTGTCTTAACTCGTTAACTACAAGTTCGTGGGCACCATGCATAGCTTTCTTATGATAGTATTCGACTAATAGACGAGTTATTTTGTGACGACCATCGAGTATGGTGGGTCTCATAGTCAAGTGGGATACACCTTCGACTTTATCGATTCGACCGGCTACTCGTAACACATTAGTGTCGTCTAAATAGGGTGTCAATGTTAACAAACGACTGTTTGATAACAAAGGCTTATTTTGCTTGATAAGCTCAATGTCTTGTGCGAACGAATCCTGTTGAGATTTACTCAGCAAAAGAAGTTCAGCTTCGTTCATGAGTTCAACATTCAAACAAGTATCAATTCGTCGACATCGTCTGATAAACAATAAAATTCGAGCGGTTACTCGGACGAGTCGTAACCAAGACGAGTAGTCATTTTCGTTAGGTAAGGAATATTCAACGACCTGAGTCGTGACCACATTCAAGCTCCTTTGTTCGAAGACTACATCTGGTGATGGCTTCTTTGTGGACTTACAATCCTTAGGCCATGCATCTTCAGGTTGCCGTAAGAATTGTGGTCCTAGAAACCATACGCTATCGTATGTCAGAGGCGGCGTGTCGTCTTTGGTAGCTATGTCAGCTACATTCAACTTAGTTGGGACGTATCGCCACTCTGATAACGTCGTGAGCTCATCAATTTCACCTAAGCGATGAGCTACGTACGGCTTATAGCTTCTTGGATCGCTACGGATCCATTGTAAAACCGTTTGTGAATCAGTCCAAAAGTACCGTTTATCAGCCTTCATATTTTTATGTTCCCGCTGCAGTGAGTTCGCGAGGCGTGCGGCTATGAGCGCGCCTTGCAGCTCCAGTCGAGGAACTGACACAGGCCGCAGTGGGGTCACTCGGCTCTTACTGGCGGCTAGACAAACCAATACATTCCCGTCTGCTCGAGTAAAACGCCAATAAATAACTGCGGCGTAAGCTTTAATAGAAGCGTCACAAAATATGTGCAGTTGTTTATTTACAATAGACTCGGCACTTCTATCTATACCTATCTCTAACTGATAGCACTGAGTCCAACTATCAGTATTGTTATACCACCTAGGTATACGTAGGGATTCTAAAAGTTTTAATTCATCGAGCCACTTCACCCATTTGGTGTGCTCATCAGAATGGATGCGGCATTTCCAATCAACTTTAGATCTGTGCACGTCTTGAAAAATGATTTTACTTTTTATAACAAATGGCGACAAAAATCCGTGTATGTCGTAAAGAGACATAATAATGCTAAGCATGTTAGCTTTCGTAGGTGGCGTAGAACCATTTAAAATATCACTAGGAATTCTGTCAAGCGAAATCAGAAACCCAAATGAGTCGTCCGCAGGATGCCATATCAAACCTAAAGTGCGCTCACTCGTATTCATGGCTCCATGCTTAAACTGCACAGCTGTGTGCGCGAGCGCTTCCGTAGGAATTGAATCTAAAACCGGTTTGCTATTACTCGACCAACCTCTTATTTCAAAGCCACCTTTAGCGTGAATAAAAGTTATGTCTTTTATTAATTGAATAGCCGTACTCTCATCACACGTAGAATAACAACAATCATCCATGTAGTGGCTATTCACAATTACATCTACAGCCTCAGGATTTATATCCTCGTATTTCAAGGCATTTTTATTTTTGACATATTGGGCAATGAAAGGCGAGCATGTTGCACCGAAAATTAAACTTTGCATAAGACAAACTTTAATCGGACCATTCGATTCTTGCCACAAGAACCGAAGAACATGCTGGTCTTCAGGGCGAATTTTAATTCTGAGAAACATATCACGAATATCCCCAATAATTACAATTTTATTCTCCCGAAATCTTAGCATAATTCCGTATAATGAATTATACAAGTCCGGTCCGGTTAATAAATAATCATTTAGGCACACACCGTCTACCTTAGCGGCGGCGTCAAACACTAACCGTAACTTATCTGGTTTATTAGGATTCTGAACACCAAAATGTGGCAAATACCAAACATGATCAGCTGAGAGGCTGTTATCAGTTAGTTCTCGAGCGTAACCATTATCTATCAATTTAGATATTTCTTTCTTATACCTATCAGCGTAGTCAGCATTCTTATGGAATTTCCGTAACAATAACTGCTGACGCGAGTAGGCATTGTTGTATGAGTCAGGCATCATAAAATCATCCTTTTTGAACGGTAAACCTACTTCCCATTGATTACCTACCTGACGGGCTGTGCTATCTAAAATATCAATAGCGCGAATATGATCTGTATTTTCACGAGATACGGGTGAAATACCAGTCAAATCAAAATTAAAGGAATTCTTAATCAGGTCATTAAGTTCGCTGAGTTCAGACATATCATTGTCACGAGAGTGTGCGAGATGAAACACATTTTGTTCACTTACTCTGGACTTGGTGGAGGAGTGAGTGCGGCCACGGTGGAAACCGTGGATGGTCCATCCCAACCGACATCGTGATGCGTACAGCGAGTCCCTGTCTCCATGTATAACCTCGAGAGGAGCTATTAGGAAATAATTATCCTCACCAATTAACATTTTTGGCTTTGCACTTGCATTGGTGCAAATCATATGTTTGATATGCGATAAGTGCGTGCTATTTACACTATTCAAGATAGACAAATTTTGTGAACACAATTTTAACTGAGCACATCTACGTAACTTACAGTCATAACTAATATTGTCCTGTCCCGTTATTTTTACTCTTACACTAGGCACTTCTGATTGGTACACTGACAAACCGAATGCATCAGTAAACTTTATAGGACGCGCACTAACACACTCTAAGCCTAGGGTATCTGCCAGCTCGGCATCGATCACTGACACTTCAGCACCATCGTCCAGAAGTGCGTAGGTATTCACTACACCTTTAGGGCCACGTAATTGAACCGCGATCACTTTCAACAGTGCGTATTCATCCGGGGCGATGCTCGCGTCGTCACTATCTCGAGCGAAATGCATCATAGACGCATCGGGTGCAGTTACAGGTACAGGTTCCGGGTTTACGGTCATCTTATCAGTCGATTGTGACGTCATCTCGGGTTTCGTCCAGTGTAGCAGGCGGTGGTGTGCCATGCCACAGTTATCGACGTCACACATTGGTGCGGAGCACGTATCTTTATTGTGTCGAGTTAGTAGACAACAATAACATAGGCCGCGCGTTTTTACAAATCGCCATTTATCTCTTCGCATTGCTCGTTTGAATATGCGACACTCTGGTAGGGTATGAGTGCCCTTCTGGCAGAATCTACATACATTATTATCAGCTGTTGCAGCGACAGAAGATGTGTAGACAGTACGATGACGATACTTGTCTTCAGTGCGCTTTGTAGGAGCGTCCATCGGCTTCTTGTCTCGCGGAGGTATACATCCGACGACTGATAACATTTCAGCTTCTATCTTTAAGAACATAGCTAGTAGTTCGAGCTTCGATCTGCCTTCGCGTAGACGATTGTAGGCAAACTCCGTCCATCTACCTATCAGGGTGCTCGGCAATTTTGATATTATGGCTGCAGCGAGCTCTGGACTTCGTAGGTAGTCATTCTGGTGTAGTGCGCGTATTGTAGCCACGCAATTGTTGACTTTGACGGACAAGTTTATCAAGTCATGTTGATAACAAGTAGGTAACGAAGGTAGCTTTTTCAATTGCATCGTTATGTTGCTAATAATAATATCAGCTCGGCCAAACCTTAGTTCAAGTGCTTCTATAACTGCTGACGGCGGAGTGTTGCCGATCAGCAAGTCAGTCACTGCTTCCTTGGCTTCACCTCGTAGAGATTTACGGAGTCTCCACAGGTTCTCACTATCACTGAATCTACACACTCGTGACGAATCATCATAGGCACTTTTAAAATGTAGCCACTCAATACAGTCACCACTGAAGATAGGTAGCTCTCGTGGCGTGGCAAGGCGGCTCAAAAGTTTATCTTCGTGCTTTGATGAAGACTGGGTCATCAGATCCTTCAACGTGTTAGCTAGTTGTTGGATACTGTTGTTGTGCTGGACTGGTGATGCACAGTTCGTGTCCAGCCATTTCTCCACGTTATCGTGCACTTCATTCTCGCTGGGGAGGGATGAACA